>CM069142.1:66627070-66761783 GCA_035221665.1 Okamejei kenojei | reverse complement strand
ATAATAAAGGCTAATCTTCTTCCCTCTTTATGGCGCATAGAACACCTCCATTTGATCATAGCTGAACCAAGGATTTATATGTGTGTTGGGCATAGTTGTTGGACATAGTTTGGTTTTTAACACACCAAGCGCGCGGGCTTGAACTCCGGGAGGGGGGTGGGGGGGGTGGGGGGTGGGGGGTGGGGGGGGGGGGGGGGGGGGGGGGGGGGGAGGGGGGGGGGGGGGGGGGGGGGGGGGGGGGGGGGGGGGGGAGGGGGGGGGCGGGGGGTTGTGAGCATATACACATGGCGATCACAGGCTTTCTTTAGATACACATGGATATGCAGGGAATGGAGGGATATGGACTACGTGGAGGCTGATGAGGTCAGTTTAACTTGGCATCATGTTTGACGCAGACACTGTGGGGAGAAGGCAGGAACGGGGTACTGATTGGGGATGATCAGCCATGATCACATTGAATGGCGGTGCTGGCTCGAGAGGCAGAATGGCCTACTCCTGCACCTATTGTCTTACCGCCTTATGTTCCGTTTGTAGATACAGCGCGAAATAAGGCCCTTCATCCCACCGTGCCTGCGCCGACCAGCGATCACCCCGTACACTAACACTATCCTACACACTAGGGACAATTTTACAATTCTTATCTGAAGCCGATTAACCTACAAACCTGCTATGTTCTATGTTAAACAGAAACATTGTTTTTATTTTACATTTTTTGAACAGCCTCAACTTTTCCTGCTCCTTTTAAAAGATTTTCCATTACTCCACTCCCACAGATAACATTTATGCTGCTGCTCTGAAAGTTAGAAATACATTTCTACAAAATGCGGTGCATTTTTGTCCCGTATTTTTTTTTTTAAACCTCTCTAAAATAAGCAGAGAGCAGTTTGACAGGGGAGAAGGATGTGGAGGGCAGCCAATGGAAGCTGGGACAGAGTGAATATGTTGCTCCTCATCGAGTGGAACTAATGTCGTTATAGCTGCACTCTCTCTGTCTGCCAGCCAGCCAAGGCCGGGTCAACAGGGCTGCACAACGCAACAAAAAGCCACAGAGAAGCTCCCCACACAAAACCACCACCCACTTTTACAAAGGCCATCTCCAACAAGCTGCGTTTTCACCAAATTACACTTCCCAGGCATCTACGAGGTAGCATCCAAACTCACGGTGGAACAGCGATAGAGTTGCCTCCTCGACGGCGCCCGAGACTGCGGCTCGATCCCGGCCACGGGTGCTAGTCCGTCCCTACGGGTGTTCGCACGTTGTCCCCGTGACCTGCATTGGTTTTCCTCCGGGCGCTCCCGGTTCCTCCCACACTCCAAAGACGTGCAGGCTTGTAAGTTATCGGCTTTGGTAAAAATTGTAAATTGCCCCTAGTGTGTGTGTAGCATATTGTTAGCACACTGGGGGGGATCGCTGGTCGGCACGGACTCGGTGGGCCGAAGGGCCTGTTTCCTCGTTGTATCTCGAAAGTAAAGTTAGTTTAGTTTAGAGCGTGCCGTATCTCTGAACTCAACTAACTTTACTTTAGAGATACAGCATGAATCAGCCCGTCAGCCACCGAGTCCTGTTTCCAACCAGCCAATCACCCATTCACTATCGCTATCCTACACACTAGCGAACTATTTACAATTTACAGAAGCCAATGAAACACAACCCTGTAGCGTCTTGGAGTGGTGGAGGAAACCCACGCCCGGTCACGGAGAAAGTGCAAACTCCAACTCAAGCAGCACCTGTAGTAGGATCGAACCCTGGTCTTTGGCGCCTGCAAGACATAGCCCCCACAGATATTCAGATGATGACGCTGCCCTATTCAAGGGCAATTAGTGATGTTTTATCAAACAGTCCTTGGCCAGGGGGCCCATTCACACATCTAAACAAGAAACATAGAAAATAGGTGTAGGAGTAGCCATTCGGCCCTTCGAGCCCTGCTCCGGCCAGTCAATATGATCATGGCTGATCATGCCAACTCAGTATCCTGTACATGCCTCTCTCCATACCCCTGATTCCCTTCAGCCACAAGGGCCATCATCTAACCCCCTTTTAAATATCGCCGATGAACTGGCCTCAACTACTTCAGTGGCAGAAAATTCCAGAGACTCACCACTCCTGTGTGAAAAATGTTTTTCTTCATCTCGGTGCTAAAAGTTTTCCCCCTTATCCTTAAACTGTGGACCCCTTGTTTCTGGAGGTTCCCCAACATCGGAACAATCTTCCTGCTTCTAGCCAGTCCAACCCCTTTAAGAATTTTGACGTTTCTATAAGATCCCCCCTCAATCTTCTAATTCTAGCGAGTAAAACCGAGTCTATCCAGTCTTTCTTCATATGTATGTCCCTGACATCCCAGTATCAGTTGTGAACCTTCTCTGTACTCCCTCTATGGCAAGATGTCTTTCCTCAGATTAGGAGACCTAAACTTACTCAATACTCCAGTGGTCTCACCAAGAGCCTGTACAACGCATAGAACTTCCTGCTCTGTACTCAAATCCTTTTAACCATAAATGCCAACATACCATTCCTTTCTATTCACTGCCTTCTGCACCCTGCATGCCTACTTTCAATGACTGTGTACATGACACCCAGGTCCTCATTGCATCTCCCCTTTGCCTAACGGGACCACCAATCAAATATTAGTCTACTGTCCTGTTTTTGGCCACCAAACGAACTCTCACATTTATCCACATTATACGGCACTGCCAGGCATTTGCCCACCTCACCCAACCTATCCAAGGTCACCTTGCAGCCCTCACTTCACACAGCTGTATCATGATCCTCACAGCTAAAACTTGCCCCCTCCCCCCAGCTTCGTGTCATCCGCAAACTTGGAGATGCTGCATTGAATTCCCTCGTCCAAATCATGAAACCTGGGTGAGGAAATCAGTGGTCAATAATGGTTGGCACAGGCCCAGCTGCCTCCAACCACTGGCAAGCCTTCCTGAAGATGGTCCCAACCCGAAACGTCCACCTGTCCGTGCTCTCCAGAGAGACGCTGCCTAACCTGCTTTGTTATGCCAGCACTTTCATGTTCGTAAGGGATAGAAGTAGAATTAGGCCATTCGGCCCATCAGTACTTCTTCCGCCATTTCATCACAGCTCCATATCACCCCTCCTAAGCCCCATTCTCCTGCCTTCTCCCCATATTCCCCGACACCCGGACTAATCAGAATCGATCTATCCTCTCCTTAAAAATATCCTTGACTTGGGCCTCCACAGCTTCAGCGACTAAAGAATCCACAGATTCAACCACCTCTGGCTAAATAATTCCTCTCACTCCTCTTCAGGCACTAGCTGCCATGACTTGAGGCCACAGCGCTACCATCGGGGCCGGCACCGGCGAGAATTGACTTCATCTCCTTCCTAAAGGACCATCCTTTAATTCTGAGCTATGACCTCTGGTCCGAGACATCCCACTATGGAAACATCCTTCCACATCCACTCAGCCAGGCCTTTGTGTTATCTTCGGTACAAACCAAGCTCTGCAGTCCGGCCTCCAAATGGCCGTTCACAAACACCAGTGAACGACACTGGTTGTGGGTAGGCTCTCTTTACCTTCTGTATCCTGCTGGCGGTCTGAATGTAGGAAGCCATGTTAGCCATCATGTTTAGCCATGGCGGCTGCCTCACATAGGTTGCCGAACTGTCCCCGTATTAGCCGCACAACCCGTATATTGGGCTAAATTGTTTTCAACCATACGACCACGCGTGTCCCCGTATTTGACCGCCTACTACTTCGGTTGAGGGGACCTGTCGATGTCGGAGCGCCGTGGTCCGGCCCCGCCTCACCGCCCGACGTAGTGCAGCCCAGGGAGTGCAGCAGCGCATCAGCACAGCGCCACGTCGGTCTGCAGCCCGCCAGCTGTCCGACCTTCGGACCTTCGCTTCCGCCGACACCACCATACCACCACCCCCCTCTTCTCATGCCGATCATCGGTTCATGATTGAACGGGGCGCCGGACTTTTGTGCGCGGCCCGGGCCATAACCCCTTCAAGCTGGCCCGCCGGCTGGGCTTTGTGAGCAGTCCAGCACCCGAGCCCAACTCATCATTCACCCAGACACGGCCAAGTCGGTTAGCAAAATGCCGTTGGGAATTTGTCCCGAATTTTGACCTTTTGTCCCTTATTTGAGAGTGAAAAAGTTGGCAACCCTTGCCTCACAGCACCAGAGATCCGTGTTCGATCGCGCGCACACGTGTGTGTGTGTGTGTGTGGTTTGCATGTTCTCCCTGTGACAGCGTGGGTTTTCTCCAGGCGCTCCGGTTTCCTCCCACACCCCAAAGACGTGTGGGTTGGTAGGTTAATTGGCTGCTGAAAAAATTGCGCCTAGTGCGTAGGGAGTGGATGTGACAGCGTGTGGGATAGAACTAGTTTACGTGTGATCGCTGGTAGTCAGGATCGACCTCGTGGGTTTCCTTCAGGTGCTCCGCTTATCCCCCACATCCACAACACGTGCGGGTTTGTAGGTTAACTGGCCTTTATTGTTTCGTTTTGTTTGGTTTAGTTTAGAGAAAGTGCACGGAAACAGGCCCTTCGGCCCACTGAGTCCATGCCGTCCAGCGATCCCCGCACACTAACACTATCCTACACTATCCCACATTTTACACCAAGCCAGCTAACCTAAAACCTGTACGTCTTTGTAGTGTGGGGGGAAACTGAGGATCTCGGAGAAAACCCACGCAGGTCACGGGGAAAACGTGCAAACTCCGTACAGACAGCACCCGTAGGCACGATCGAACCCGGGTCTCTGGTACAGTAAGGCAGTAGCTCTACCGCTGCGCCACCGTGTTGCCCTAATGTGTAAGGGGGTCAATGTGAAAGTGGTTTGACAAAGAACTAGTGCAAATGGGTGATCGATGATCTATGTGGACCTTGTGGGTCAAAGGGATTTTTTTCCATAATAATATCTTTATAAAACGAGATTTGATTTGCAGCTTCCATCTGATGTCATAACTTAAACAACTAATAAAATTTAGATTTAGATACCCCGATAAACATGATTTATAAAAAGAACAGTAAAACAGTAAAAACAGTCTAAAATGCAAATGTGTCTATGCGACGTGGCCATCCGAGGGAGACAGTTCATGGGGGAGGGGAGGGCACTCAGCAGGGCCGGTTCAGAGCAGCTATAGCTCTGGGGATGAAGCTGTTCCTGAGTCTGGAGGTGCGGGCGTAAAGGCCTTGTAACGTCTGCCGGAAGGTAGGAGTTCGAACAGTCCATTACAAGGGTGTGAGGAGTCTTTGTGAATGCTGACGGCCTTCCTGATGCCCTCCAAGGCTGGTAGCGGTGTCCCAATAATCTTCATGTTCAGGTTCAGGTTTGTTATTGTCACATCTACCGAGAGACAGTGAAAACCTGCCTGCTGTCCAACAAATCAGATAGACCAGACATCAGGGATCGGCAACCTACCGGCCCACGGGCCGAATGCGGCCTGTAATCCGAAATCATCCGGCCCGCAGGCGTGTTTTTGTTTCCGAAATCATCCGGCACGCAGACCTCCGTCATCTACGCTACCTCCCAGGCCCGAGGCTGCGGCACCCAGGCATGGTGACGCAAGGAGGCCTGCGATGACGGTTGTAATTGCGGAGCAGCCGAGCACCGAGCACTGGCTGCACTGCACCCTGCGCTAAGCCGCCGGCACGGCCACGCACCTCCTGTGTCTGGGCTTCACTGTGGGGATCGGGGTTGTCAATAGGCCGGGGATGAGTGAGTGTGAGTTTTTGAGCCACCGCCTTCAGGACAGAGCCAAGTCCGGTGCGCCATGTTGGTGAGCGCCCGTAACTAGCGGCCAGTGCTCCGGGGGGCGGGATCCTCGAAGGGGCGGGATCCACGTGATCCGGGGCAGGATCCGTGTGTACACGTGATAGATACAGCATAGAAACAGGCCCTTTGGCCCACCGAGTTTGCGCCGACTGCCATACATCAACACTATCCTACACACTAGAGATAATTTACAATTTTACCAAGCCAATTAACAGCACAGCTGTAAGTCGTTGGAATGTGGGAAGAGACCGGAGCACCTGGAGGAAACCCACACGGTCAATGGGAAGAACTCACAAACTCCGTACGGACAGCAACGGTGGTCAGCATCGAACCCGGGTCTCTGGCGCTGTGAGGCAGCAACTCTACCGTGTGGCCCTAGTTCTATGTTATCCCACTTTCTCATCTGCTCCCTACACAGTAGGGAACAATTTACAAATTAATCGGACTGCACGTCTTTGGAGTATGGAAGGAAACTGGAGCACCCAAAGAAAGCCCATGCGGTCGCAGGGAGAACGTGCAAACTCCACACACAAGATTCAAGATTCAAGAGGGTTTATTGGAATGTGTCCTAGATAGGACAATGACATTTTGGCTTTGCTTCAGCACAATAGAATATAGTAAGTATAAATACAGAACAGATCAGTGTGTCCATATACCATTATATAAATATATACTCACATGAAAAAAAACTGATAGTGCAAATAAACAGATAATGGTCTATTAATGTTCAGAGTTTTGTTTGAGGAGTGCAATAGCCTGATGGATGTGGGGAAGGAGCTATTTCTGAACCTGGTCGTTGCAGTCTTCAGGCTCCTGTACCTTCTACCTGAAGGTAGCGGGGAGATGAGTGTGTGGCCAGGGTGGTGTGGGTCCTTGATGATGCTGCCAGCCTTTTTGAGGCAGCGACTGCGATAGATCCCCTCGATGGACGGGAGGTCAGAGCCGATGATGGACTGGGCAGTGTTTTACTACTTTTTGTAGTCTTTTCCGCTCAAGTTGCCGAACCAAGCCGCACCACACACATACAGGCAGCGGCGGAGGTCAGGATCGAACCCGGGGGTCTCTGGCGCCACGAGGCAGCGGCTCTACCCGCTGCTCCACCGTGCCCCGCACACACGCAGGGGGCCTGTTGACCGGTTGCATCGTGGCTTGGTCCGGCAGCTTGAGCGCCCAGGAGCGGAAAAGACTCCAAAAAGTAGTAGACGTGCAGGCTTGTTGGTTAATTGGCCTCTTGTAAATTGCCCCTAGTGTGTAGGGAGTGGATGAGAAAGTGGGATACAGTCAAGAAACTCAAGTCAAGAAACTCTCTTGACTTGACTTGCTGTGTCGCACTGTTCTATACAACCCATCGGTTTAACCCCCGAGACTGTGGCCTTTTTAAAACAATGTCAAAAAAACAAATCCCCAGTTTAAAAAAGGTCAGGAAGCGGATCAGATAACGCTGAACAAAGATATTTAATGGGAAGTTGTGTAAAAACAAAAACTAAAGAAAGAACTCTCCACGATTCAGTTGCCTTGTTCTTGGTCTTTTCAATAAGTATGGACAGGCACTGAATTCATTGGGGAATTTTGAAAGGGCTTGAAGCTCTCGCTCCATCACAAACAGCCTGTTATTGAGGAAGCTAAACGACTGGATGGAGCCTGTGCACATAATTCACTGCTGTTCCCTGCCAATGTCACGGTTTTATCTCCTTCTCTGACAATGACCAGAGCATCAGACCCACCCACCCATCCCCCCAACCCCTGATACCCAACACCAAATCTTACCCAAGTCTTGTCCACACACACACACTTAAGCCCTCAATGAGTCGACTATTCTGAATTTTAAAAAAAAGAGGGGGGGGGGGGGGGTGTGGAACCCATCATCTCCAGAACCATTGGCAAGGCTTCCAGAATTTTCCATGCCGTTTCTTTTCACATACACCGCGACCCACATACACTTTATAATCCCACATCAGCAATTTTGGGAAAAGAAAACAATTTTTTTTTTTTTTAAAAGGAAAAAAACCATGACAAAAGTTTTTGTGCTGGAACCAAGTGTACTGTTGCTCAAAGCTTCTTGGCCCAAAAATAGCCCAGGGAGGAGGGAGAGAGGGAGAAAATAGCGCCTGTATCTCTCTGATTTGGGAGGAGGAGGAGGAGTGGGGGGATTAAAGAGGTCAACAAAAAACTTCAGGGGTCACTTTTTTTTTCCTTCCTCCGGCAACAAAAACGTTTTGCACAAAAGGAATGGCGGTGGCTTTATTTTTTCCCTTTCTTTCTTTCTTTCTTTCTATCACTCTCTCTCCCCCCTACACTCCACCCCACCCAGGATAGCAGTGGAAAATCTTTGACAAAAGCCACCAGGGCCGAAACAACAAAGAAAGAGTTGGCAAAAAGTTGGGAAAAGTTGGGCGAAACTTTGTTTCATTCGTTTCAAGACACACACACACACACACAAACAAACACAAAAACAGTTACTTACTCAGCTCCAGGAGGTTTAAGGACAGGAGGAAGGCGACCAGGGGCGCCATCCCTAGCACAGAGAAAGTTTCTGCCAAACTTTTTTTTTCCTCCCCAAACACACACACCCTCTTTGCAGAACTGCGGGAGAGAGGGATGCGGCTCGATGTCCCTCTATCGCCACCAGAGTATCTTTGCTCGCCACTGCCTCGCTTCACACACGATCCCCTGGCTCAATCTCTCTCTCTCTCTCTGTTCGCCAGTCCTAGAATTTAACCCGGGCTCGTCCTGGGTCCTAACGCCCGAGTTAGGTTTTTTTGTCTCTCGTTTATGATTATGATTATTATTATTATATTGTTTACAATGTACAATTTAAGCTTACATATGCTGTCCTGCTTGCTTGCTGCAAGTTAGAATTTCCTAATTCTGCCTGGGACATGGGACAATTCCTGGTATGTTGCAAAACATACATACTTGGCTAATAAAGTGTGATTTATGACGATGGAGAAACTCAAAATGTTGGAGAAACTCAATCATAAAAAATCATGTTTTAGAAAGAAGTGCAGATGCTGGAAAAATCGAAGGTGGACAAAAAATGCGGAGACACTCAGCGGGTGAGGCAGCATC
The DNA here is from genome assembly GCA_035221665.1 of Okamejei kenojei. Taxonomy (NCBI): domain Eukaryota; kingdom Metazoa; phylum Chordata; class Chondrichthyes; order Rajiformes; family Rajidae; genus Okamejei; species Okamejei kenojei. The sequence continues at coordinate 66,752,961 of CM069142.1, read as the reverse complement.
TATGGAGAGAAGGAATAGGCGACGTTTCGGGTCGAGACCCTCCTGAAATTGACTGGCAAATTCCTCGTATGTTGCAAAACATACATGGCTAATAAAGTATGAATATGATTATAGACAAAACAAAAATGCTGGAGAAACTCAGCGGGTGAGGCAGCATCTATGGAGGGAAGGAATATTCCTTCTCTCCATAGATGCTGCCTCACCCGCTGAGTTTCTCCAGCATTTTTTGTCCACCTTCAATTTTTCCAGCATCTGCAGTTCCTTCTTAGACATGATTATTATGATTGACTCTTGAAGCTCGCCCAGTTTTTGACTCATTTCTCGCTGCAATTGCACCTCATTTTCTCGGATTGGGGCACAAAGGGTGGTGGGTGTATGGAACGAGCTTCCAGAGGAGGTAGTTGAGGCTGGGACGGTCGCAACGTTTAAGAAACAGTTCGACAGGTACATGGATAGGACAGGTTTGGAGGGATGTGGACTAAGCGCATGCAGGTGGAACTGGTGTAGATGGGACATGTTGGCCGGTGTGGGCGAGTTGGGCTGAAGGGCCTGTTTCCACATGTACTCATGCAAGGGGACCCATCGGCCCACCACGTTCATGCTAACCATCTAGAGTCGTAGTCATAGAGTCTTATAGTGTGGAAACAGGCCGTTCGGCCCAGCTTGCTCATGCTGGTCAACGTGTCCCAGCTACACTAGTCCCACCCACCTCCCTCCAAACCTATCCTATCCATGTACTTGCCTAATTGCTTCTTAAACAATCCGATTGTCCCTGCCTCAACTACCTCCTCCGGCAGCTCCTTCCAATCAACCATCACCGTTTGCGTGAAAAAAATTACCCTTTGCATTCCTATTAAATCTTTCCCCGCTCACCTTAAACCTATGTCCTCTGGTTCTCAATTCCCCAACTCTGGGCAAGAGACTCTGTGCGTCTACCTGATCTATTCCTCTCATTGTTTTGTACAAACTCTATAAGTTTACCCCTCATACTCCTGCGCTCCAAGGAACAGAGTCCCAGCCTGCTCAGCCTCTCCCTGTAGATCAGACCCTCGAGTCCTGGCAACATCCTGTTTAAGATATATATGTAAACATCCTGGCAAATCTTCTCTGCACACTTTCCAGCATGACATCTTTCCTATAACATGGTGACCAGAACCAAACACAATACCCTAAATGCGGCTCACCAATGTCTTATACAACTGAAACGTGGCCTCCCAACTCCCACACTCAATACTATTCCCTCTTCTCCCCTCTCCCATCAGGCAAAAGGTACAGAAGTGTGACCTCCAGATTCAGGGACAGTCTCTGCACAGCTGTCACCAGGCAACTGAACCATCCGATCACCAACTAGAGCGGTCCCGAACTACTATCTACCTCATACTATCTTTGATCGGACATCACTGGCCTTATCTTGCACTAAACGTTATTCACTTATCATGTATCTATTCACTGTAAATGGCTCGATTGTAATCATGTATTGTCTTTCCGCTGACTGGTCAGCACGCAACAAAAGCTTTTTACCCGTGACAATAACATAAAATTGAACTGAACTGAAGCTTATACCACTGCAACATGACCTCCATGGCAGATGACATTTAATGGGAGTCCTTGTACATCAGTCTATGAAAGTAAGCATGCAGGTACAGCAGGCAGTGAAGAAAGCGAATGGCATGTTGCCCTTTATAACAAGAGGAATCGAATATAGGAGCAAAGAGGTCCTTCTGCAGTTGTACAGAGCCCTAGTGAGACCACACCTGGAGTATTGTGTGCAGTTTTGGTCACCTAATTTGAGGAAGGACATTCTTGCTATTGAGGGAGTGCAGTGTAGGTTTACAAGGTTAATTCCCGGGATGGCGGGACTGTCATATGCTGAGAGAATGGAGCAGCTCGGCTTGTACACTCTAGAGTTTAGAAAGATGAGAGGGAATCTCATTGAAACATATAAGATTGGTAAGGGTTTGGACACACTAGAGGCAGGAAACATGTTCCCGATGTTGGGGGAGTCCAGAACCAGGTTAAGAATAAGGAGTAAACCACTTAGAACGGAGACGAGGAAACACGTTTTCTCACAGAGAGTGGTGAGTCTGTGGAATTCTCTGCCTCAGAGGGCGGTGGAGGCAGGTTCTCTGGATGCTTTCAAGAGAGAGCTAGATAGGGCTCTTAAAAATAGCGGAGTCAGGGGATATGGGGAGAAGGCAGGAACGGGGTACTGATTGGGGATGATCAGCCATGATCACATTGAATGGCGGTGCTGGCTCGAAGGGCCAAATGGCCTACTCCTGCACCTATTGTCTATTGTCTATTGTCTAACTCAGGGGTCGGCAACCTACGGCCCAAGGGCCGGATTCGGCCCGTAACCCGATATCATCCGGCCCGCGGGCGTATTTTTTATCAATTAGTTTTCGTGACCTGGGAACTGTAGCCAGTCCCGGGGACGCGAGCTGATCTGGGGACTGCAGCTCGTCCCGGGGCACGTAGGCGACCTGGGCGCTACAGTCATTCCCGGGGCACGCGAGGGACCTGGGAACTGCAGAAAACGAATTGAAAAACACGTGACAACAACACCAAGTGTCACACTATGGCGATAGATGAGGCCCGCCATCCGCTCACAGACATGGGTCCTGGCCCCTATGCAGAACCATGTTGCCAACTCCTGTCCTAACTTCTATACTCAAGCTCTGTGCGAACAGAAGGCATAAAACAAAACCCCAGAGTTGTTGGATGAACTCAGCGGGTCAGGCAGCATCTGTGGACGGAATCGCAAGAGGTGGTGGTGGTGATTGTTGGCAGATGTGATCGTGGTATTTAAGAGGCTTTTAGATAGGCACATGGATTATTATAATCCTTTAGATTAGAAGATGCAGCTAAACAGGATACCGGAAGGCGTGTGTTGGCTTCCTTGGAAGGAATGTCAGATGAAAAGACGATGAAAATTAGTTTTGCTTTTAACTTCGCCCAATATAGTGCACAAAATTATGAAAGGAATAGACCATGCAGATGCACAGAGCCTCTTGCCCGGAGCAGGGGAATCGAGGACCAGAGGACGTAGGTTTGGGGTTGGGGGGGAGGGAGGATTTAATAGGAACCAGAGGGGTAATTTTTTCACTCAGGTTGGGTGTAAGCCATTTTTCACTCAGGTGGGTGTATGGAACGAGCGTGCACACTTCACACAGCTAACACCCGTGATCAGGATCGAACCCGGGACCCTGGTGCCGTGAGGCAGCGTCTCTATCCACTGCACCAGTGGGCCGCTCGAGTAGGCAGGAGCTTCAGGACAGACGTGGGGGGGGGGGGGGGGAAGATTTAATAGGAATCTGAGGGGGTACCTATTTTACACAAAGGGTGATGGGTGTATGGAACGAGCTGCCGGAGGAGCTAGTTGAGGCTGGGACCATCCCAACGTTTAAGAAACACTTAGACAGGTACATGGATAGGACAGGTTTGGAGGGATATGGACCAAACGCAGGGAGGTGGGACTAGTGTAGATGGGGCATGTTGGTCAGTGTGGACAAGTTGGGCTGAAGGGCCTGTTTGCACTCTGTACTCAAAAACTACCACTCTGTGCTCCAAAACTCTGCATGGAAGATTCGGTGGGATGGATAGATTTAATTTTCGGAATGAAAATAGCAAGGAAAATTAAAGCTGGCAATCGTTGCAAGACAGGCAGAGAACAGAAGTATTCTCTAACTCCCAAGATAGACACAAAATGCTGGAGTAACTCAGCGGGGACAGGCAGCATTTCTGGAGAGAAGGAATGGGTGACGTTTCGGCTTGAGACCCTTTATCAGACTGTCTGACAAAGGGTCTCGACAATAGACAATAGGTGCAGGAGGAGGCCATTCGGTCCTTCGATCCTGCACCACCATTCAATGTGATCAAGGCTGATCATCCACAATCAGTACCCCATTCCTGCCTTCTCCCCATATCCCCTGACTCCGCTATCTTTAAGAGCTCTATCTGACTCTCTCTTCAAAGCATCCAGAGAATTGGGCTCCACTGTTTTCTGAGGCAGAGAATTCCACAGACTCACAACCCTGTGCGGGAAAACGTTTTTCCTCATCTCCGTTCTAAATGGCTTACCCCTTATTCTTAAACTGTGGCCCCTGGTTCTGGGCTCCCCAAACATTGGGAACATGTTTCCTGCCTCTAGTGTGTCCAAACCCTTAATAATCTTATATGTTTCAATAAGATGAATGAATGAATTAATAAGTTTATTGGACAAGTATTCACATACAAGGAATTTTCCTTGGTGCTCCGCCCACAAGTGACAACATGACATAGTGACAGTTAGGAATGATACATAAAACATTAAACATTAATGATAAAACATTATTTATTAACATGTGAATTAAATAAAATACCAGAGAAAAAAGAAGCTACAGATTTGTGGTTATTGAGTAGAGCTACTACTCGTGGATAAAAGCTGTTTTTATGTCTGGCTGTGGCAGCTTTGACAGTCCGGAGTCGCCTTCCAGAGGGAAGTGATTCAAAGAGTTTGTGGCCAGGGTGAGAGGGGTCAGAGATGATCTTGTCGCTCGCTTCCTGGCCCTTGCAGTGTACAGTTCATCAATGGATGCAAGGTTGCAGCCAATAACCTTCTCTGCTGATCGGACGATTCGCTGCAGCCTCCGGGTGTCGTGCTTGGTGGCTGAGCCCAACCAGACCATGATGGAGGACAGACTCTACGATGGCCGTGTAGAATTGGACCATCGTTGCCTGTGGCAGATTGTGCTTCCTCAGCTGCCACAGGAAGTACATCCTCTGTTGATCCCCGCACCCTTCTAAACGCCAGTGTATAGAAGCCTAGCCGCTCCATTCCATCAACATACGACAGTTCCCCCATCCTGGGAATTAACCTCGTGAACCTACGCTGCGCTCCCTCAATAGCAAGAATGTCCCCCCTCAAATTTGGAGACCCGAAACGCCACCCATTCCTTCTCTCCAGACATGCTGCCTGTCCCGCTGAGTTACTCCAGCATTTTATGTCTATCTTCAGTGTAAACCAGCATCTGCAGTTCCTTCCCACACATATTGTGTAACTCCCTCAGCGTTTCCCCCGATTGGAAAATATCAGCCTCTCCCATGCCCTTCCCTGCCCAGTGAACCATGACACACTGTCTGAGAGCAGAACAATGGAGGAACGAATGGCTGAATTGCAGTCAGAATGTCGTCAGTCCTTGACACTTATTTTGAAAGAGACAGACAAAGCACAAATTCTTTGTAGCTGGTGGAACAGCCACTGGATTGGAGGGAAGGCTGTTTGTGGTAATGCTGCTTTTGACTGTATTATTTATAAAGTTGGCGATATATTAATCTGAAGACTGTTTGGTTGTACTCTGCCAATATAGGCAGCCTTTGATTGTTTGGATGTTTTTGTTTTCTGAATGAAAGTAATTTTTAATAAAAGGGGGAAAAAAAGAGGTGTCAGACTGCAGCACCGCGATTCGCATTGCCTTCGATAGATAATATACAATAGGTGCAGGAGTAGGCCATCCGGCCCTTCAAGCCAGCACCCCCATTCAATGTGATCATGGCTGATCATCCCCAATCAGTACCCCGTTCCTGCCCTTCTCCCATATCCCCTGACTCCACTATCTTCAAGAGCCCTGTCTAGTTCGCTCTTGAAAGTTTCCAGAGAACCTGCCTCCACCGCCCTCTGAGGCAGAGAATTCCACAGACTCACAACTCTCTGTGTGAAAAAGTGTTTCCTCGTCTCCATTCTAAATGGCTTACTCCTTATTCTTAAACTGTGACCCCTGGTTCCGGACTCCCCCAACATCGGGAACATGTTTCCTGCCTCTAGCGTGTCCAAACCCTTAACAATCTTTTATGTTTCAATGAGATCACCTCTCATCCTTCTAAACTCCAGTGTACAAGCCCAGCTGCTCCATTCTCTCAGCATATAATAGTCTCGCCATCCCGGGAATTAACCTTGTAAACCTGCACTGCACTTCCTCAATAGCAAGAACGTCCTTCCTCAAATTAGGGGACCAAAACTGCACACAATACTCCAGGTGTGATCTCACTAGGGCTCTGTTCAACTGCAGAAGGACCTCTTTGCTCCTATATTCGATTCCTCTTGTTATAAAGGCCAACATGCCATTCACTTTCTTCACTGCATGCTTACTTTCATAGTAAGTAAGTAAGTAAGTGAGTTTATTGGCCAAGTATTCAAATACAAGGAATTTGCCTTGGTGCTCCGCCCGCAAGTAACATGACATACAGTGACAGTTACGAATGACTCAGAAAACACTAAACATTAATAATAATAAAACATTCATGATAAAACACCATTGATCAAGCATGTGAACCAACAAAATACCAGATCAAAGGGAGGCTGCAGATTTTTGGCTGTTGAGTAGAGCAACTACTCGTGGATAAAAGCTGTTTTTATGTCCGGCTGTGGCAGCTTTAACAGTCCGGAGTCGCCTTCCAGAGGGAAGTGATTCAAAGAGTTTGTGGCCAGGGTGCGAGGGGTCAGAGATGATCTTGCCCGCTCGCTTCCTGGCCCTTGCAGTGTACAGTTCGTCAATGGAGGGAAGGTTGCAGCCAATAACCTTCTCTGCTGATCGGACGATTCGCTGCAGCCTCCAGGTGTCGTGCTTGGTGGCTGAGCCAAACCAGACCATGGTGGAGAAGGTGAGGACAGACTCTACGATGGCCGTGTGGAATTGGACCATCATTGCCTGTGGCAGATTGTGCTTCCTCAGCTGCCACAGGAAGGACATCCTCTGTTGTACCTTTTTGACTGTGGAGTCGATGGCGGCCACCCACTTAAGGTCCTTGGTCCTTCATAGACTGATGTACAAGGACCCCCAGGTCCCGTTGTACTTCCCCTTTTCCCAACTTGACGCCATTTAGATAGTAATCTGCCTTCCTGTTTTTGCTACCAAAGTGGATAACCTCACATTTATCCGCATTAAACTTCATCTGCCATGCATCTGCCCACTCCCCCAACCTGTCCAAGTCACCCTGCATTCTCATAGCATCCTCCTCACAGTTCACACTGCCACCCAGCTTTGTGTCATCTGCAAATTTGCTAATGTTACTTTGAATCCCTTCATCCAAATCATTGATGTATATTGTAAATAGCTGCGGTCCCAGCACCAAGCCTTGCGGCACCCCACTAGTCACTGCCTGCCATTCTGAAAGGGACGCGTTAATCTTTGTTTCCTGTCTGCCAACCAATTTTCTATCCATGTCAGGACTCTACCCCCAATACCATGTGCCCACATTCTGCCCACTAATCTCCTATGTGGGACCTTATCAAATGTTTTCTGAAAGTCCAGGTACACTCGATCCTGGGAATCTGTCAGGAATGAAAAGCTGTGATCTGGCCAACCATTCCATTCTTCTGACCCTTCCCAATCTTTCCATCTTTCAAAACCTCCCCACCCTCTCATCTTTCACAACATTCCCCAATCTCGTCCAACACTTCAAAACATTCCCAAATCTTCCCACCCTTCAAAACGTTCCACTTTAAAAGACCAGCTGGTCAGAGTTCAGGACCAGCCTGTTCCCAGGAAGATGAAAAAAGGATGGCGGGTATTGGGAATATTGGATGACAAGAGATGTTATATGTTTGGCCAAAGTGGAAGCAGATGCAAGCTCAATGGAGACAAGTCCCTCGAGCAATATAAAGGAAGGAGGAAATAATTTAAGCAATGAATCAAGATGACCAATAAAGGCCAGCAACAGTCCTTGGAGAGTAGGATTAAGGAGAATCCCGGGGCTTTTTGTATGTAAAAAGAGAGTACCAAAGCAAAAGATAGACACAAAAAGCTGCAGTAACTCAGCGGGGGCGGCAGCATCTCTGGGGAGAAGGAATTATAAGTCAGTCAAGTCAGTCGAGTGAAGTCCAGTGTTGGGTAGAAAACCCTAATTCACAGGATATCATTGTCCCTGTTACTGATGAGGACGGAACAGGCTCTGTAAAGGGGATGTAGGTGGTGGCGAGGTTAATCTGAGTTAACCTAGAGTTAAATAGCCTAGGGCAAGTGAAAGGACAATAGACAATAGGTGCAGGAGTAGGCCATTCGGCCCTTCGAGCCAGCACCGCCATTCAATGTGATCATGGCTGATCATCCCCAATTAGTAACCCGTTCCTGCCTTCTACCCATGTCCCCTGACTCCGCTATCTTTAAGAGCCCTATCTAGCCCTCGCTTGAAATTATCCAGAGAACCGGCCTCCACCGCCCTCTGAGGCAGAGAATTGTACAGACACAGGAATGGGAAACTGTTAATATAGATCTGGTAAAGGTGTTAGAGAGTCCGAAAGGGACAGTGGAAAATAAGTTATTTAAGATGGGAGAGCCTATTGATCAATATGGTCCAGACAGGTTTGGTGTTATTGGGAAACAGAAGGTGCAGGCTCTACAGATGGTTAGATCGAGATGAGAGAGAAATCAAGAGATTAGTGAAGGAGAGTTGAGAAAGCAGTGGAGAAAGGCTACAGTTGATGAAAGAGAGGGAATTAATGTTTTGCAAGAAGAGTTAAGAAATCATGGATGATCAGCCATGATCACAGTGAATGGCGGTGTTGGTCGAAGGGCCGAATGGCCTACTCCTGCACCTATTGTCTATTGAATGGGTGCCGTTTCAGGTCGAGACCCTTCCTCAGACTGGTTAGGGATAAGGGAAACAAGAGATATAGACGGTGATGTGGAGAGATAAAGAACAATGAATTAAAGATCGGTGACGCCTGACATCGGTGGTGGGGAAGATGCTGGAGTCAATAATAGAAGATGAAATAGCCGCACATTTGGATAGCAGTAACAGGATCGGTCCGAGTCATGCTTGACTAATCTTCTGGAATTTTTTGAGGATGTAACCAGGATAATGGACAAGGGAGAGCCAGTGGATGTAGTGTACCTGGACTTTCAGAAAGCATTTGATAAGGTCCCACATAGGAGATTCATGGGCAAAATTAGAACACATGGTATCGGGGGTAGGGTGCTGACATGGATAGAAAATTAGTTGGCAGACAGGAAACAAAGAGTAGGGATTAACGGTTCCCTTTCAGAATGGCAGGTAGTGACTAGTGGGGTGCAGCAAGCTCGGTGCTGTGACCACAGCTATTTACAATAAACTAGACTAAGTGGGACCCGTTGAGTCCCATGTTCACATGGGAGGGCTGGTCCCGAAACGCAGTAATCCACCTCTTCACCAATTCCAATATTGGTGGCCAGTGGGGGGGTGGGGGGCTTTCTGGAGCGCTAGTATGGGTGTTGTGGGCTGAAGGGACTGGTTTCCAGAGGGATAGTATGGACATTGTGGGCAGAATGGATCCTTGGGCTGGCAACTCAGTCACTCAGGCCTGGTGGGCTGGCAGCTCAGAAACTGCCAGAAATTCTGCCCAAAACAGGTGAGGGACTCTGAGAGACGGGGAGAGGATGGAGAATCAATTTTAGACATTTTTCATCTTTTTCTGCAGATCACAGCAATGAAGGAGGAAAGTCTATCCTGGCCTGGATCTCACAGGAAGCCAATGAAGAGAGGGAGAAAAATACTGGTTTAATATTTACAGGGGGAATACCTACTTATGGGCCGAAGGGACTCCCTCTGGGCTAGTACATGCCTGATGGGCCGAAGGGACTTTAAAAAAAGTGAAATCTCAGTGAAAGGCACCTTTTGTGGACTTTGCCTAGCCTTACACGGGCCTTTTGGGCCAAAATGCTCCTCCTGCGCTAATATTGGCATTTTGGGCAAAAGGGACAGGTTTCTGGGCTATTAGGGGCCTTGTGGGCTGAAATGAGTGGTATCAGGTAGGCCAAAGTTGGGCTGGCAGTTCACTCACTCACGGCTGGTGGGCTGGCAGTTCACTCACTTACTCACGGTTGTTGGGCTGGCAGTTGATTGACTCACGGTTGTTGGGCTGGCAGTTGATTGACTCACGGCTGGTGGGCTGGCAGTTCACTCACCGCTATTCCTTGAAATTCCATTTCAAGCAGAGTGCAAACCACCAAATTAATTTCATACCATTTCAACAGAATGCAGGCTAGCAAATTCATTTCATACCATTTCAAGCAGAGTGCAGACCACCAAATTCAAATGCAATGTCATACCATTTCAAGCAAAATGCAGGCCACCAAATTCAAATTTAATTTCATACCACTTCAAGCAAAATGCAGGCCACCAAATTCAAATGCAAGTTGATACCATTTCACGCAGAGTGCAGGCCACCAATTACAAATGCAATTTCATACCATTTCAAGCAGATTGTAGGCCATCAATTTCAAATGCAATTTCATACCATTTGGGCTCTATACTCCTGGCCCCCTGGAAGGGGCGTTACCTTCATCATGGTGATTGACAGGGGCTTGGAACAATCAGCTGATCTCAAGATTTTTTAAACATTCATAACTGTTTTATTTTTCATCGATCGGAAAATCCTCAGGGCTGCCTCAGCGGAGGACTGTGAGTAAGATGGCCAAGAATCATAGTAATATATGGTAGCATTTTTTCTAAAATCAATATACAGCGAAGACAGGAAGTGGTCAAGATGAGACTTTTAGTTAAATAGATATTAATGATTTGGCTGAAAGGATTAAAAGTAACATACGCAAATTTGCAGATGACACAAAGCTGGGTGGCAGAGTGAACTGTGAGGAGGATGCTCTGAGGATGCAGGGTGACTTGGACCGGTTGGGTGAGTGGACAGATGCATGGCAGATGCAGTTTAATGTGGATAAATGTGAGGTTATCCACTTTGGTGGCAAAAACAGGAAAGCAAATTATTATCTAAATGGTGTCAAGTTGGGAAAAGGGGAAATACAACGGCATAGAGACATAGAAAATAGGTGCAGGAGGAGGGCATTCGGCCCTTCGAGCCAGCACCGCCATTCAATATGATCATGGCTGATCGTCCACTATCAATAAACCGTGCCTGCCTTCTCCCCATATCCCTTGACTCCATTAGCCCCTAGAGCTCTATCCAACTCTCTCTTAAATCCATCTGGGGATCCTTGTTCATCAGTCAATGAATGTAAGCAGGCAGTGAAGAAAGCGAATGACATGATGGCCTTCATAACACGAGGAGTTAAGTACAGGAGCAAAGAAGTCCTCCTGCAGTTGTACAGGGCCCTAGTGAGAATCTGGAGTATTGTGTGCAGTTTTAGTCTCCAAACTTGAGGAAGGACATTCTTGATATTGAGGGAGTGCAGCGTAGGTTCACCAGGTTAATTCCTAAGTTGATAGATTGGAGCGGCTGGGCTTGTATAGTCTGGAATTTAGAAGGATGAGAGGTGATCTTATTGAAACATATAAGATTATTAATGGATTGGACATGCTAGAGGCAGGAAACATGTTCCCGATGTTGGGAAAGACCAGATCCAGGAGCCACAGTTTAAGAATAAGCCATTTAGAACGGAGATGAGGAAAAACCTTTTCACACAGAGAGTTGTGAGTCTGTGGAATCCTCTGCCTCAGAGGGCGGTGGAGGCTGGTTCGCTGGATGCTTTCAAGAGAGAGTTAGATAGAGCTCTTAGGGATAGTGGAGTTAACGGATATGGAGAGAAGTCAGGAACGGGGTACTGATTGTGGAAGATCAGCCATGATCACGTTGAATGACGGTGCTGGCTCGAAGGGCCGAATGGCCTACTCCTGCACCTATTGTCTCTATGCAAAAAAGTAACGATGATACAGGCCATTGTTAGCTGTTTGTTGGGTGAAAACGAGCAGCTAGTGCAACTTGGGCGGGGGAGGGATAGAGAGAGAGGGAATGCTGGGGCTACCTGAAATGAGAGAAATCAATATTCATACCACTGGGCTGTAAGCTGCCCAAGCGAAATATGAGATGCTGTTCCTCCGTCTAGACACCCTCTCCCCTGATTCTCAGTCTGAAGGGTCTCGACCCGAAACATCACCCATTCCTACTCTCCAGAGATGTTGCCTCACCCGCGAGTTACTCCAGCATTTTGTGTGTATATTTATATCTGTGTGTGTATATATATATATATGGGTGTGTGTGTATATATATTTATGTGTGTGTGTGTACATATGTTTATGTATATATATGTGTATGTGCATGTGTATGTTTATCTGTGTATAGAAACATAGAAAATAGGTGCAGGAGTAGGCCATTCGGCCCTTTGAGCCAGCACCGCCATTCAATACGATCATCCAAAATCAGTGCCCTGTTCCTGCCTTCTCCCCATATGCCTTGATTCTGTTAGCTCTAAGATCAGTCTGAAGAAGGGTCTCAACCCAAAACGTCACCCAATCCTTCTCTCCAGAGATGCTGCCTGACCCGCTAAGTTACTCCAGCATTTTGTGTCTACCTTAACTCTAAGGTCTGTATATATGTTTGTGTGCATGTGTGTATATATATCTATATTACTAAGAGTAAGATCTTGACCACTTCCTGTTTTTCTGTTTCATGATTTTTGAAAAAACGCTGCCACTTACGGCTGTGATTTTTGGCCATCTTACTCAGAGTCCCCCTCCGCTGCGCAGGACAAGAGGATTTTTTCCCATCGATGAAAAATAAAAGAGTTATTAATGTTTAAAACATATTGACATTCTCTCTGCTGCCCCTGCAGGTGGGAGGGACCTCACGGAGGTGTTGTGCCTCACTCAGTCTCTGCAAGATGGAGGAAGTGAGAGGGTCACGTCTCTCTGAGCTGTGAATAACACTGAACACATGTCTACACAACTGTGAGTGCCCTTAATGTGGTTAGAAAATGAAAATGTGGTTTCTTTGAAACGCTGCACTGCAATTGGTTGTTGGTGGTGGTAACTGCTTTGAAATGCTGCACTGCAAATGGTTGTTGGTGGTAGTAACTGGACAACTTCCTGTTTGCACTGTATATTGATTTTATAGCTACCACTTAAGGCTGTGATTTTTGGCCATCTTACTCAGTCCCCCTCCGCTCATCAGGTGCAGAGGATTCTTCCCATCCCATCAAGGGCCACGCCCCTTCCAATGGTAGGGATTATAAAAATCGGGAAGTGTGGGTGTTGCTCAGTCTCTGCAAGATGGGGGAGGGAGAGGTCATGACTCTGACTGAGCTGTGAATCAACTGAACACACTGAATGTCTTATGAACTGTGAGTGTGGTGTTTATGTGGTGTTTTGTGTGGTTTTATGGTGGTTTCACCCTACTTGAAATGGTATGAAACTGCATTTGAATGTGGTGGCCTTGCACTCTGCTTGAAGTGGTCTGAAACTGCACTTCAATTTGGTGGCTCTGCACCCTGCTTGAAGTGGTTGGAAACTGCACTTGTGTTTGGTGGCCCTGCACCAAGTTTGAAGTGGTAGGAAACTGCACCTGAATTTGGTGGCCTTGCACCCTGCTTGAAGTGGCAGGAAACTGCACTTGAGTTTGGTGGCCCTGCGCCCAGCTTGAAGTACTAGGAAACTGCACCTGAATTTGGTGGCCTTGCACCCTGCTTGAAATTGAATTTCAAGGAATAGCTGTGAGTCAACTGCTCGCCCACCATGTGAGTGAGCTGCCATCACTCCAACATCAGGCATTGAGTGTGCGCTGTCCACCCAAGTATCCATTTGGCCCACAATGTCCATACTAGTCCTCTTGAAACCAATCCCTTCAGCCCACAATACCCATACTAGCGCTCCAGAACCCCCCCCCCCCACCCCCACCACCCCACTGGACCAATATTGGAATTGGTGTGTAACGGTGGAATATTGCGTTGGGGGTACCAGCCCTCCCATATTAACATATAAACCATATAACAATTACAGCACGGAAACAGGCCCTCTCTGCCCTTCCAGTCCGTGCCGACCATTTGTTTTCCCCTAGTCCATCTACCTGCACTAGACCATTACCCCGACTCCGGATTCCCTTCACGTCCATATACCTATCCACTTACTAAATGTTAAAATCGATCCTGCTCCACCACTTCTGCTGGAAGCTGATTCCTCACAGCCACCACCCTCTGAGTAAAGAAGTTCCCCCTCACGTTACCCCGAAACCTCTGTCCCTTAATTCTCATGTCATGCCCTCTTGTTTGAATCTTCCTACCCTCAATGGGGGAAAAACGTATCCACGTCAAATCTGTCTTATCCCTTTCATCATTTTAAAGACCTCAATCAAGTCCCCTTAACCTTCTGCGCTCCAAAGAATAATGACCTAACTTGTTCAAACCTTTCTCTGTAACATAGTTGCTGGAACCCTGGCAACATATAGTAAATCTCCTCTGTACTCTCTCTATTTTGTTGACATCCTTCCTATAACTAGGCGACCAAAATTGTACACCATACTCCAGAATTGGTATTACCAATGCCTTGTACAATTTTAACATTACATTTCCCTACTCCTATATTCAATGCTCTGATTTTATAAAGGGCCAGCACACCAAAGGCTTTCTTTACCACCCTATCTACATGCGATTCCACCTTCAGGGAACTATGCACAGTTATTCCTAGATCCCTCTGTTCCACAGCATTCCTCAATTCCCTACCATTTACCATGTACGTCCTATTTTGATTTGTCCTGCCAAGATGTAGCACTTCACACTTATCAGCATTAAACTCCATCTGCCATCTTTCAGCCCACTTTTCCAAATGGCCCAAATCTCTCTGTAGACTTTGAAAATCTTACTTCATTATTCCACCAACACCACCTATTCTTAGTATCATCTGCATACTTATTTATCAATTTTCCACCCCATCATCCAGATCATTGATGTACATGACAAACAGCAGTGGACCCAACACAGATCCCTGAGGCACCCCACTGGTCACCGGCTTCCAACCTGACAAACAGCCATCCACCATTACTCTCTGACATCTCCCATTCAGCCACTGTTGAATCCATCTTGCTACTCCGCCATTAACACCCAAAGATTGAACCTTCTTAACCAACCTTCCATGGGGAACCTTGTCAAAGGCCTTACTGAAATCCATATAGATAACATCCACTGCTTTACTCTCATCACGGGTCCCGTGTGAACACTTTGTCTAGTATATATAAATATATGTGTATGTATATAGTATATCAGTGTACTAGTTATAAAAAATATACATGTGTGTGTGTATACTATATAATTGCACAAGTTTTTCTATGTGTGTATGTTCTATACTAGTTGTATATACAGAAGCAAAGATACTGGAGCAAGAGCCTTCTATGTATTTTGTACACAAGTGTGTGTTCATTCCCCTCCACAAGGTGTCGCCGTGGATGAGACGTAGTACGCACACACGCCACATGATGCGCAAACCGCCCCGCTCCGAGTGACGTGGTGCGCAAACCCCGCCCCGCTCTGACCTACGTAAGTGCGCAAACCCCGCCCCGACCGCTCTGAGTGACGTAAGTGCGCAAACCGCCCCGCTCTGAGGGACGTCAGTGCGCAAACCGCCCCGCTCCGAGTGACGTAGTACGCAAACCCCGCCCCGGCCGCTCTGAGTGACGTAAGTGCGCAAACCCCGCCCCGGCCTGACGTAAGTGCGCAAACCGCCCCGCTCTGAGTGACGTAAGTGCGCAAACCGCGCCCCGGCCGCTCTGAGTGACGTAAGTGCGCAAACCGCTCCGAGTGACGTAGTGCGCAAGCCGCTGTGAGTGACGTAGTACTCAGAACACATTGCGGGCGTGGAGGCGGAGTTACCGGTAGCGGCGTCTCTCGGCAGCGGGGAGGGAGAGCGCTGCAGTCGGTCAGCGGCTGGTCGACGTTCCCCGGCCCGGCCCCTGGGCAAGAGTGACCCCCCGACCCGGGGGACCCCCGCTCTCCCCCCCCCCCATGGCCGCCCGCCTGCCCCCGCCTGTGGGCGCGATGTGGCCGTGAGTATCCCCGACCCCGCGACCCCCGCCGTAGACGGCACCGGAACAGCTGCAGTCGCTCGGCGGGGCGGCATCTCCGGAGGGGATGGGAATGGGGGCGGTGTCGGGGTCGAGGCCCTCCCTCCCTCCCTCCGCCAGACTGAGGGCCAGTGGGACAGGGGAGCGAGGGGTTGTAGACGGTGATTGCAGCGAGCAGGCGGCCAGGATGCCGGGGGACTCGGCGGGGCGGGGCGGGGCGGGCAGCATCTGTGGAGCGGAGGGACAGGTGACGTTTCGGGCCGAGACTTCTTCTGAAACTCAGAGATTAGGAACACTTCATTGCCACGTGTGACTGGGCACGGTGGGATTCCTTGCTTGCTTACACAGTGTATACAAATAGCGGCCACCTACGGTGCTGACAAAGTCACCAAGCACCGATACTTCTTTGCATATCTTTCACTCCTTGTTCCTTATCTCTCCACATCACCGTCTATATCTGTCGTTTCCCTGATCCCTGACCAGTCTGAAGAAAGGTCTCGACCCGAAACGTCGCCTATCTCCTTCGCTCCTTAGATGCTGCTGCACCCGCTGAGTTTCTCCAGCTTTTTGTGTAACCCTCGGATTCTCCAGCATCTGCAATTCCTTCTTTTAAAAAAAAAAGTTAACCAAGCACGCCGGCTGCCCCCTTCCATCCCCCCCCACATTGGAGGGTCCATCCCCCCCCCCACATTGGGGTCCATCCCCCCCCCCAACATTGTCCAACCCCCCCCCCACATTGTCCATCCCCCCCCCCCACATTGTCCATCCCACCCCCCCCCCCCACATTGTCCCCCCCCCCCCCCCCCCACATTGTCCCCCCATTGTCCACCCCCCTCCACATTGTCCCCTCTCCCCCACATTGTCCATCCCCCCACCCATCCCCCCCACATTGTCCCACCCCCCCCCCCCACCCCCCCCCCACATTGTTCCATCCCCCACATTGTCCTCCCCCCCCCCACATTGTCCATGTTTGTCCATCCCCCCCCACATTGTCCATCCCCCCCCCACATTGTCCATCCCCCCCCATTGTCCATACATTGTCCATCCCCCCCACATTGTCCATCCCCCCCCACATTGTCCATCCCCCCCCCCACATTTGTCCATCCCCCCCCACATTCTTTGTCCATCCCCCCCCCATCCCCCCCCCCATTGTCCATCCCCCCCCACCAATTTGTGCCCCCCCCCCCACACCATTGTCCATTCCCCCCCCACATTGTCCATCCCTCCCCCCCATTGTCCATCCCCCCCCCCCCCCCCCCCCATCCCCCCCCCCCCACATTCCACCCCCCCCCACAATGTCCATCCCCCACCCCCCCACATTGTCCATCCCCCCCACACATTGTCCCCCCCCCCCACATGTCCATTCCCCCACACCATTCCCACCACAACATTGTCCATCCCCCCCCCATTGACCCCCCGTCCCCACATTGTCCATCCCCTCCCCCCCACATTGTCCATCCCCCACCCCCACATTTGTCCATCCCCCCCCATTGGTCCCATCCCCCCCCCCACATTGTCCATCCCCCCCCACATTGTCCACCCCCCCCCACATTGTCCATCCCCCCCCCCACATTGTCCACCCCCCCCCCACATTGTCCACCCCCCCCACATTGTCCACCCCCCCCACATTGTCCACCCCCCCCCCACATTGTCCATCCCCCCCCCACATTGTCCATCCCCCCCCCACATTGTCCATCCCCCCCCCCCACATTGTCCATTCCCCCCACACGGGCGGCCCCTCCACGCTCTTGTCGGCCGCGGGACGACCCACGAGGCATCGCCGCCACGGACCTCGCCACTGTCGACACCCCACTTCCCGCCTCTGTGGTGCCCAACCCGGATCACAGCCGCGGGCTCCGTCGCCCGCTTTGCCTGACCCGGGCTTCTACGCGGCGATCTGGGAGGCATCGAGACTGCGGCGCCTCGATCAAGGCCTCCAGCCGCGGTCCCAAACGATATGCAAAACAGTAACGATGATAGAGGAAACAGGCCATGGATGACTGGGTCTTCTTCTTGAGAATGAAACGTAAACCAAAGGAATAGTTAGACCGGGTGTTGAGCAGCCAGGTTGTTGTCTCTGCGTCAATGTCTGCCAGGCCCTGACTGAGCTCCATTTGGTGGGTGTTAGAGCGGGCACCCAGAGATGACATGGTTGGCTGTCTGTTGTTCTGCTCCACATTCACAGGCTGGGCTCTGGCGGACACCCCATCTCCACGCTGGCATTGAAACGCCCAACTCCAGTACCAATTCTGTACTGAGCTTCACCCATGCTCCTCTGGGGTGGTCAGTCCCTGTACAGCTTTTATCTGGTGAAGAGATGTAGCTGTGTAATGGAGATGAGGTTGCCTTCCACTTGGTGGCTATCCAGTGTGCTTTTGCCTCAGTTGGCTGGATGGATGACTGGGTGAAAACAAGTTACAGACAACGAAACTCACCAGGAAGACAGTGAAACTAGTACAGTGACTCGGGTGGGGGAGGGAAGGAGAGAGGGGATGCAAAGTTGAGATTGAAGTTAGAGAAATTAATATTCAGTTCCCTTGACCAAGGGTCTCGACCTGAAATGTCACCTATTCCTCTTTTCCAGAGATTCTGCCTGTCCCGCTGAGTTATTCCAGCTTTTTTGCGTCTATCTTCACTATTCAGTGCCACTGGGTTGTAAGTTGCCCTAGCAAAATATCTGCGGATTCACAGTTTTGGCCACCCTGTTGTGGGAAAAATGCTTAAGAAGGAACTGCAGATGCTGGAAAAGCGAAGGTAGACAAAAATGCTGGAGAAACTCAGCGGGTGAGGCAGCATCTATGGAGTGAAGGAAATGGGCAACGTTTCGGTTCGGAAGAAGGGTTTCAACCCGAAACATTGCCTATTTCCTTCGCTCCATAGATGCAGCCCCACCCACTGAGTTTCTCCAGCATTTTTGTCCACCGTAGGAAAGATGTTGGTGATCTGGAAAGGGTGAGGAGAAGATTTACGAGGATGTTGCCAGGACTTGAGGGCTGAGGTACAGGGAGAGGTTGAGCAGGCTTGGACTTTATTCCTTGGAGCGCAGGAGGATGAGGGGTGATCTCGTAGAGGTTTATAAAATCACTTTTTATTAGAATTACTTACAAAATTCTTAAGGGGTTGGACAGGCTAGATGCAGGAAGATTGTTCCCGATGTTGGGGAAGTCCAGGACAAGGGGTCACAGTTTAAGGATAAGGGGGAAGTCTTTTAGGACCGAGATGAGAAAATCGTTTTTCACACAGAGAGTGGTGAATCTATGGAATTCTCTGCCACAGAAGGTAGTTGAGGCCAGTTCGTTGGCCATATTTAAGAGGGAGTTGGATGTGGCCCTTGTGGCTGAAGGGATCAGGGGGTATGGAGAGAAGGCAGGTACAGGATACTGAGTTGGATGATCAGCCATGATCATATTGAATGGCGGTGCAGGCTCGAAGGGCCGAATGGCCTACTCCTGCACCTAAATTTCTATGTTTCTATGAGGGGATCAGATCAGGTAGACGCACAGAGTCTCTTGCGCAGATGAGGTGAATCAAGAACCAGAAGACATTGGTTTAAGGTGAGAGGGGAAATATTTAATAGGATCCTTTTCACTCCTAGGGTGGTGGATGGAACAAGCTGCCAGTGGAGGTAACTAAGTCAGGTACTATCGCAACGTTTAAGAAACATTTGGAGTGGTACATGGATAGGACAGGTTTAGAGGGCTAAACACAGGCAGGTGGGACGAATGTAGATGGGGCAATGTTGGTCAGTGTGGGGCAAGTTAGGCCGACGGGCCTGTTTCCACGCTGTGTGACTCTATGACTGTAACGGGCTTTTTGATGGGTTACCTGCAGGCTTTGTGTCCACGTCGGCAGCCCCGCGCCCGGCCAGCACGCAGCTGCATCAGAGGCGAAGCCAGCTGTTCGATGAGGAGAAGGCCCGGCAGCAGGGCCTGGCGCCGCGCATCGAGAAGATCGAGGTGAAACATGTGGGGAAGCCCGAGCCGGGAGCAGTGTTCATCATGAACAAGGGCCTGTCCACCCCCTACAACTGTGCCATGCGTGAGTAGGCTTCAGTGACTACAATGTGTCAACTTCTCTACATCGGCGAGACCAAGCGCAGGCTCGGCGATCCTTTCACTGAACACCTCCGCTCAGTCCGTCTTCACCTACCTGATCTCCCGGTGGCTCAACACTTCAACTGCCCCTCCCATTCCCAATCTGACCTTTCTGTCCTGGGCCTCCTCCATTGCCAGAGTGAGGCCCAGCTCAAATTGGAGGAACAGTACCTCATATTTTGCTTGGGTAGTTCATAGCGGTATGAACATTGAGTTCTCTAACTTCAGATAGCCCTTGCTTTCTCTCTCTCTCTCCCCTTCCCCATCCCAGTTCTCCCATTAGTCCTACTGTCTCGGCCTACATTCTATCTTTGCCCCACCCCCTCCCATGACATCAGCCTGAAGAAGGGTCTCGACCCGAAACGTCGGCCATTCTTTCTCTCCAGAGATGCTGCCTCACTCGCTGAGTTACTCCAGCTATTATGTCTACCTTCAATGACTACAGTCAGTGGCTCAGCGGTAGAGTTGCTGCCCTGTTTCTTAAATGTTGTGATACTACCTGCCTTAACTACCTCCTCCTGCAGCTCGTTCCATGCACCCACCACCTTTTGTATAAAAAACGTTACCCCTCAGGTTCCTATTAAATCTTTCCCCCCCTCACCTTAAATCTAATTGCTGTTGAGGGAGTGCAGCGTACGTTTGCCAGGTTAATTCCCGGGATGGCGGTGCTGACATATGATGAAAGAATGGGTCGACTGGGCTTGTAATCACTGGAATTTAGGATGAGCGGGGGATCTTATAGAATCATATAAAATTCTTAAAAGATTGGACAGGCTAGATGCAGGAAAAATGTTCCTGATGTTGGGGGAGTCCAGGACCAGGGGTCACAGTTTAAGAATAAGGGGTAGGCCATTAAGGATTGAGATGAGGAAAAATGTTTTCACCCAGAGAGTTGTGAATCTGTGGAATTCTCTGCCTCAGAGGGCAGTGGAGGCCAATTCACTGGATGTATTCAAGAGAGTTAAATTTAGCTCTTAGGGGAGCAAGGTAATGATTTTAGATGATCAGCCATGATCATATTGAATATCGGCTCGAAGGGCCGAATTACCTACACCTGCACCTATGTTTCTATCTCTGTGCTCTGGTTCTCGATTCCCCAACTCTGGGTAAAAGTGCATTTACAATACTTATTCCTCTCCTGATCTTACATATATTGGCGGCACGGTAGCAGAGCGGTAGAGTTGCTGCCTTAGGTTTTTAGTTTAGAGATACAGCGCGGAAACAAGCCCTTCGGCCCACCGGGTCCGCGCCGACCAGCGATCCCCGCACACTAACACTATCCTACACCCACTAGGGACAATTTGTACATTTAACAAGCCAATTAACTTACAAACCTGTACATCTTTGGAATGTGGGAGGAAACCAAAGATCTCCGGGAAAACCCACGCAGGTCGCTGGGAGAACGTGCAAACTCCGTACAGACAGCGCCCGTAGTCGGGATGGAACCCGGGTCTCCGGCGCTGCATTCGCTGTGAGGCAGCAACTCTACCGCTGCGCCACCGTGACCACCAATATATGTACGATCAGGAGAGGAATAAGTAGGGTAAATGCACTTTTACCCAGATTAGGGGAATCGAGAACCAGAGGATAGAGACAGAAGCATAGTGTTGCAGATTGATATGCAAAAAAAATATTTCACTGTATCTGATACACGTGACAACAGAGAAACCATTGACCTTGGGGGATCCCTAATGATAGATGCCACCTTCTTGAGGCAGCACCTCCATGCTTCCGACAGAGCTGAGTTTAGTTGCCGGAAAATCCGTGGTGGACCTGGAGTTCAGTTTGTTATTGTTGTCACGTGTGCTGAGGTACAGTGAAGAATATTTTTGGTACTGTCTATCCAGTCAGTGGAGAGGCTCTACATTATTACAATCAAACTGTCCACAGTGTTACAGATACAGGATAGAAACATAGAAATTAGGTGCAGGAGTAGGCCATTCAGCCCTTCGAGCCTGCACCGCCATTCAATATGATCATGGCTGATCATCCAATATTGGAGGGAAAAAAAAAAAATTCACAGTACATTGATGTATAGCATTACATTTTCCTCCATTTTGTTTTTTATAAATAATAATAATAATATAAACAAAATAATCCTAACCCACCCTCCCTAAACGCCCTTGGCAGCTTATTTTTTTCACAATCCAAATATACCACAAAATCAAATGCACTTTTTAACAATAATAAAGTAACAAAACAAAATAAAGGCAGATCCCCACTTAATGTCAAGTGCCCTCAGTCAACAGGTAGTTCCTTTAGACCCTCAAAGTATGATAAAAAGGGTTCCCATTTCAAATAAAACTTTTTCACAGACCCCCTCAATGTGAATTTAATCTTTTCTAACCTTAAAAAAAAACATGACGTCTTCCAGCCAAGCAGCGGCAGATGGAGGAGTGTTAGATTTCCAGACCAGCAAGATTCTCCTACGGGCCAAAAGTGATGTAAATGTAATGATATCAGACTGGGTTGTATTTAAACCCCTCTTAAATATAGCCAATGAACTGGTCTCCACTACCCTCTGTGGCAGAGAGTTCCAGAGACCCACCACTCTCTGTGTGAAAAAGGTCCTTCCCATCTCGGTCCTAAAGGATTTCCCCCTTATCCTTAAGCTGTGACCCCTTGACCTGGACCTCCCCAACATCGGGAACAATCTTCCTGCATCTAGCCTGTCCAACCCCTTAAGAATTTTGTAAGTTTCTATAAGATCCCCTCTCAATCTCCTAAATTCTAGAGAGTATAAACCGAGTCTATCCAGTCTTTCTTCATAAGACAGTCCTGCCATCCCAGGAAGCAGTCTGGTGAACCTTCTCTGCACTCCCTCTATGGCAATAATGTCCTTCCTCAGATTTGGAGACCAGAACTGTACGCAATACTCCAGGTGTGGTCTCACCAAGACCCTGTACAACTGAAGTAGAACCTCCCTGCTCCTATACTCAAATCCTTTTGCTATGAAAGCTAACATACCATTCGCTTTCTTCACTGCCTGCTGCACCTGCATGCCTACTTTCAATGACTGGTGTACCATGACACCCAGGTCTCGCTGCATCTCCCCTTTTCCTAATCGGCCACCATTTAGATAATAGTCTGCTTTCCTGTTTTTCCCACCAACGTGGATAACCTCACATTTATCCACATTATACTGCATCTGCCAAACATTTGCCCACTCACCCAGCCTATCCAAGTCACCTTGCAGTCTCCTAGCATCCTTCTCACAGCTAACATTGCCCCCCAGCTTAGTGTCATCCGCAAACTTGGAGATATTGCCTTCAATTTCCTTATCCAGATCATTAATATATATTGTAAATAACTGGGGTCCCAGCATGGACCCTTGCGGTACCCCACTAGTCACTGCCTGCCATTGTGAAAAGGACCCGTTTACTCCTACTCTTTGCTTCCTGTTTGCCAGCCAGTTCTCTATCCACATCAATACTGAACCCCCAATGCCGTATGCTTTAAGTTTGTATACTAACCTCTTATGTGTGACCTTGTCGAAAGCCTTCTGGAAGTCCAGGTACACCACATCTACTGGTTTTCCCCTATCCACGCTACTAGTTACATCCTCCACAAGATTCGTCAGACATGATTTACCTTTCGTAAATCCATGCTGACTTTGTCCAATGATTTCACCACTTTCCAAATGTGCTGCTATCCCA
This sequence comes from Okamejei kenojei, assembly GCA_035221665.1. NCBI lineage: Eukaryota > Metazoa > Chordata > Chondrichthyes > Rajiformes > Rajidae > Okamejei > Okamejei kenojei. The sequence continues at coordinate 66,729,457 of CM069142.1, read as the reverse complement.
TCTTTAATAACTGACTCTAGCAGTTTCCCCACTACCGATGTTAGACTAACTGGTCTGTAATTCCCCGTTTTCTCCCTCCCTCCCTTCTTAAAAAGAGGGGTTACGTTTGCTACCCGCCAATCCTCAGGAACTACTCCAGAATCTAAAGAGTTTTGAAAGATTATCACTAATGCATCCACTATTTCCGGAGCTGCTTCCTTAAGTACTCTGGGATGCAGCCTATCTGGCCCTGGGGATTTATCGGCCTTTAATCCATTCAATTTACCCAACACCACTTCCCGACTAACCTGGATTTCACTCAATTCCTCCTTTGACCCGCGGGTCTCCTGCTATTTCCGGCAGATTATTTATGTCTTCCTTAGTGAAGACGGAACCAAAGTAGTTATTCAATTGGTCCGCCATATCCTTGTTCCCCATGATCAACTCACCTGTTTCTGACTGCAAGGGACCTATATTTGTTTTAACGAATCTCTTTCTCTTCACATATCTATAAAAACTTTTGCAGTCAGTTTTTATGTTACCTGCCAGTTTTCTTTCATAATCTATTTTTCCTTTCCAAATTAAGCCCTTTGTCCTCCTCTGCTGGTCTCTGAATTTCTCCCAGTTCTCTGGTATGCTGCTTTTTCTGGCTACTTTGTACGCATCATCCTTTGCTTTGATACTATCCCTGATTTTCCTCGTTATCCACGGATGCACTACCTTCCCCGATTTGTTCTTTTGCCAAACTGGGATGAACAATTTTTGTAGTTTATCCATGCAGTCTTTAAATGTCTTCCATTGCGTATCCACTGTCACCCCTTTTAGAATTGATTGCCAGTCAATCTTGGCCAATTCACATCTCATACCCTCAAAGTTACCTTTCTTTAAGTTCAGAACCATTGAATAATGTTTAGCGTAAGATACAGTCGAGTAAAGTCCGATTCAAGATAGTTCGATGGTCTTCATTTGAGGTGGATGGTAGCTTAGGACCGCTCTCTCGGTCACTACTCCTTCTTCCCTTTTTTTAAATTATACAAATACTTTTATTCAAAAAAAATATATATATACAAATTAGCACAATCAAAGACTGCCTATGTTGACAGTTTTACGAATGATCATCAAATTAATATAACGCCAACTTTATCAACAAAACATTCGACCTCCGGCGGCGACCAGCGTTCACGAAAGGCCTCCGATGTCCCCGTGGACACAGCATGTGTGTTCCCTCTCCAGGGACACGCTGGGCACGGAAAAAGGGGCAGGCAGTCAACCCTCGTGCGGCCGTCGACTTCCCGCGAATGACCATCTTGACCAGGCCCAGGAGCAGACGGACACCCTCTCGGGGGGGGTGGTGGTGCAGCGGTAGAGTTGCTGCCTGACAGGACTACAGACCTGGGTTAGATCCTGACTATGGGTGCTGTCTGTACGGAGTTTGCACGTTCTCCCCGTGGCCGTGTGGGTTTTCTGCGGGTGCTTCGGATTCCTCTCACGCTCCAAAGACGTGCAGGTTTGTGGGTTAATTTGGTAAAAATGTCCCTGGTGTGTAGGATAGAAGTAATGTATAGGGGGATCACTGGTCAACATGGACTCAAGGGCTGAGGGGCCTGTTTCCATGCTGTATCTCTAAAATGTAAAGTTTTTCCCGTTATCTATCTACACTGTGGACAGCTCAATTGTAATCGTGTTGTCTTTCCACTGACTGGTCAGCACACAACAAAAAGCTTTTTACTGTACCTCGGTACACGTGACAATAAACTAAACTAAACTAAAACTCACCTGCCAGCTTCTTCCCTGCCGTTATCAGACTCTAAAGTGGTCGTCAGGATTGATATGAGGGGCTTTGAATTGAGAAGCCTGGATAGAGTGGATGCCTGGAGGATGTTTCCACTAGTGGGAGAGTCTAGGACCAGAGGGCACAGCCTCAGAATAAAAGGACGTACCTTGAGAAAGGACACAAGGAGGAATTACTTTAGCTGGAGGGTGGTGAATCTGTGGAATTCATTGCCACAGACGGCTGTGGAGGCCAAGGCAGAGATTGATAGATTCTTGATTAGTAGGGGTGTCGGGGGTTACGGGGAGAAGGCAGGAGAATGGGGTTAGGAGGGAGAGATAGATCAGCATTGATTGAATGGCGTTGACTTGATGGGCCGAATGGCCTAATTCTGCTCCTATCGCTTATGAATACAGGGTCTAGTGCACTTCTCAGTGCTCCAATGTGTAGGAAGGAAATGCAGATGCTGATCGACACAATGATGGAGTAACTCAGTGGGACAGGCAGCATCTTGGGAGAGAATAGGGTGTGGGCCGAGCGTCGAGAATGTGTCTAGAATTTAAATTTTGTGATCGATTTAGATAAAATATAATTGAGAACGAAGTCATAACCCGTTAGTTCCAATCGTTGCACATTAATTAATTAAGCTAATTAGAAAATGAGATTGAAAAAGTATGTGCAGGTTTTGGTGTTGAGTTTCAGGTATGATTTCTATAATATTTTTCCACAACATGTTAAAAATTCAGGTAGTTGCGTGATTTGGGTCACAAACTTAAATGATAAAGCACCTCGGCCCACAGCCTAGAAGGAATGGGTGACGTTTCGGATCGGGACCCTTCTTCAGACTGACCCTGACTCGACCCGAAACGTCATCCATTCCTTCTCTCCAGACATGCTGCCTGACCCGCTGAGTTACTCCAGCATTTAGTGTCTATCTCCGTGCTCCAACGCTGTCTCGTGTCTTTTGTCCCCTACTGCAGATATCAGCGACTGGTGCGTGCGACGGTCCATTCTGGCCCTTGTAGATGGCGAAGTCTGGGACATGTATAAACCCCTGGACAAGTCCTGCGAAATCCAGTTCCTCACCTTCGCAGACGAGAACCCAGAAGCTGTTAACCAGGTAAGAACTTCAGATAGCCCTAGCTTTCTCTCTCCACCCCCTTCCCCTTCCAAGTTCTCCCTGCATACCTCCGCCTACATTCTATCTCTGTCCCGCCCCCTCCCCTGATATCCGTCTGAAGAAGGGTCTCGACCCGAAACGTCGCCCGTTCCCTCTCTCCAGAGATGCTGCCCGTCCCGCTGAGTTACTCCAGCATTTTGTACCTCTCTATGTGCGCTTTGTCAGATTGGAGTTTGTACGTTCTCCTCGTGACCTGCGTGCGTTTTCTCCGCTTTCCTCTCACACTGTCGGCTAATTGGCTTTGGTAAAACTGTAAATTGTCCCCCAGTGTCGTGTAGGAAAGTGCTCGTGTACGGGGATCACTGGTCGGCGCGGACTTGGTGGGCTGAAGGGCCTGCTTCCGTTATGTATCTCGAAACTAAACTAAAACCTCCTGTGGTTCATAGGTTCATCAGTTCAGAATCAGAATCACACTTTATTCGCCAAGTATGTTTTGCAACATACGAGGAATTTCATTGGCCAGGAGCAGAATAAGGCCGCTCGGCCCGTCAAGTCTGGTCCGCCATTCTATCATGGCTGATCCAGCTTTCTATTTCAACCCCTTTCTCCTGCCTCTGCCCCGTAAGCTCCGACACCCGCACTAATCACGGTTCAATGGTTCTTTATTATCATGTGTACCAAGGAACAGAGGCATTATGTTTTAGCCTACTGATCAATAAGACTATTGCCATGTGTAAGTATAATCCCTGATTAAGACAGCACCACTGAAGCAATATGCAAGAGTCGCCAGGTTTTGCCGGCATTTTCGCTATTCCAGCTGCAGCTGGCCATAAAGGCCTGAGGCCTACCGTCTGGATCGTCCCTCTCTCCCGGCCTCAACTCTTTGTGGGGTGGAAGTGAATGGTATCAAATGAGATCCTGTCTCCTCCCCCACTCCATCATGCCCACGGTAGACACAAACTGCTGGAGTAACTCAGTGGCTCAGGCAGCATCTCTGGATAGAAGAAATGGGTGCCATTTCAATAGGCAATAGACAATAGGTGCAGTAGGCCATTCGGCCCTTTGAGCCAGCACCACCATTCAATGTGATCATGGCTGATCATCCCCAATCAGTACCCCGTTCCTGCCTTCTCCCCATATCCCCTGACTCCGCTATCATTAAGAGCCCTATTTAGCTCTCTCGTGAAAGCATCCGGAGAACCTGCCTCCACTGCCCTCTGAGGCAGAGAATTCCACATTTAGTATTGCCACGTGTAGCGGCACGGTGGCGCAGCGGTAGAGTCGCTGCCTCACAACGCCAGAGACCCGGGTTCGATCCTGACTACGGGTGCTGTCCGTACGTGACCCACGTGGGTTTTCCCCGGGTGCTATTTTAAAGAGCCCTATCGAGCTCTCTCTTGAAAGCATCCAGAGAACCGGCCTCCACCATATCGGGTCGAGACCCTTCTTCAGACCAAAGATACTGTTCCACTTTTTGCTCCTATCTTTGCTTCAGACTGATGTCAGGGGAGGGGGCGGGACAAAGATAGAATGTAGGCGGGGACGGTAATGCTGGTGAGAGAACTGGGAAGGGGAAGGAGAGAAAAAGCAAGGGCTATCTGAATGTTCATAGCACTGGAGTGTAAACTACCCAAGTGACGTTTCCGGTTGAGACCCTTGATGAAGGATCTTGACTTGAAACACCATCTATTTCTTTTCCCCGGAGATGCTGCCTCCCATTTGTATGAATATTGACTTATCCAAAGTCAAGTAACCCCGGCATTCCCTCGCACTCCATCCCTCCCCCATCCAAGTCTCGTTTTCACCCAACAAACAGCTAACAATGGCCTGTTCCCTTTATCATCGTCACTTTTTTACATATCTTTCATTCATTGTTCTTTATCTCTCCACATCACCGTCTATATCTCTCGTTTCCCTGATCCCTGACCAGTCTGAAGAAGGGTCTCGACCCGAAACGTCACCCATTCCTTCTCTCCCGAGATGCTGCCTGTCCCGCTGAGTTACTCCAGCTTTTTGTGTTCTTTAAATCTTCGGTTTAAACCAGCATCTATGCAGTGCCTTCCTCCACATGTCCACATCCACGTGTGAGGCTGGGGTGGTAGCTCTTGCTCATTTTGCACTCTTTTTAACCAGGCTTATTGGCGGTCCTGTGCGATGATGATGGGCTACGTCCTAGAAACGGCCTTTAAAGATGAGTACGCCGTTGAACTCGTCCGAGTGCCCGAAGTACCAGGTCTGTTTGCCTTTTCTCTTTGGGGGAGAAGTTGGGGCTCGGCTGCTTCGGGGCGATGCGGTGCAGCGGGTGGAACCGCTGCCTCTCAGCGTCAGAGCCCCGGGTTCGATCCTGACGACGAGCGCTTGGGCCAAACGTGCACGTCCTTGGGATGTGGGTGGGGGGAACCGGAGCACCCGGATGGAGGAAGCCCGCGCGGGTCACAGGATACTGAGTTGGATGATCAGCCATGATCATATTGAATGGCGGTGCAGGCTCGAAGGGCCGAATGGCCTCCTCCTGCACCTATTTTCTATGTTTCTATGTCACGGGGAGAACCTGCAAACTCCGCGCAGACCGGTCAGAATTGAACCCGGGGTCCAGTGTGCGGGTTGGGTTATAAGAGAGTAGCCGTTCCAAAGGCTGGTGCGACACGGTGGCGCAGCGGTCCAGTTGCCGCCTCACAGCGCCAGAGACCCAGGTTCGATCCTGACTACGGGTGCTGTTTGTTTGTACGGAGTTTGTACGTTCTCACTGTGACGGCGTGAGCTTTCTCTAGGTGCTCTCCCACACTCCAAAGACGTACAGGCTCTGGTAAAGACTGTAAATTGTTTCTGTGCTGTTTCTCCAGACTAAACTAAATTAAACATCAGTCTGAATATGGGTCCCGCCCCGAAATGTCATCTGTCCACGTCCTGAGATGCTGCCTGACCCGCTGAGTTACTCGAGTTCATGTTCACATTTATTGTCACACGTACCAATTAAGGTACAGTGATATTTGAGTATCATACTGCCATACTCAGTGAAAAACAACAAGGCACACAGCATGTAAAATAAACATCCACCACAGTGGAATCACCATTCCTCACTCCAAGGTCTTTCTGCCCTTTCGTATAAACCAGCATCTGCAGCCCCTTGTTTCTGTATTTAGATGGACACTTAATCAGATGAGGCATGGTAGGATGTGATCCTAATGTGGGCCGACAGACCCGGTGTTGGGGGGGGGGGGGGGGGGGGAGAAAGGCCGGCATAGGCTCAGTGGGCTGAACGGCCTGTTTCTGTGCTGTACAATGCCGTGACTCCAAGATGGAAAGAGTGCGGCGAAGATGAACGAGGATGTTGCCAGGGCTCGAGGGCTGGAACTATAAGGAGCAGTTTCGCTGACTGAGGCTCTATTCCTTGGTGCACAAGAGGATGAGGGGTGGTCTTGTGGAGGTGTATAAATTCATGAGGAGAATAGATCAGGTCAATGCTCACAGTCTTTTGCACAGAGTAGGGGAATCAAGAACCAGAGGACATGGGTTTAAATGTGTAAGAAAGACCAGCAGATGCTGGTAAAATCGAAGGTGGACACAAAAAGCCGGAGTAACTCAGCGGGTGAGGCAGCAACTATGGAGAGAAGGAATGGGCGACCTTTCGGGTCGAGACCCTTCTTCAGACTGCAAAGAGTCACCTGGTTACATCTGTTAATGTAAATGGGGCATGTTGGTCGGCATGGGGAAGTAGGGCCAGTTTCCACACCGTGTGACTCTCTCCCTCTCTTGCAGTGATGGCTGGAGCATTCTGTTACGATGTGATACTGGACAGTCGGTTGGATGAATGGACTCCCTCGGCTGTGAGTCTGCTGTCTTCTGTCAACCCCTCTTGCTCAGAGCTCCCTAGGGTCACCCGCAGAAATCCCCTGCTCCTTTTCGTGTTCTCCCCCCCCCCCCCCCCCCCCTCCGCAAACCGCATTTGGAGAACTGTGAGCAGTTTTGGGCCCCATATCTGAGGAAGGACTTGCTGGCGTCGGAGAGCGGTCCAGAGGAGGTTTAAGAGAACGATCCCGGGAATGATCGGGTTAACGTACGATGAGCGATCGACGGCTCAAGGAGCAACTCTGGGGACGTCTCGAGTTGAGACCCTTCTTCAGACTCTGAAGAAGGGTCCCGACCCGAAACGTCACCCATATCCGTGTTCTCCAGAGATGCTGCCTGACCTGAATTGAATTGAAGTCAAGTCAAGTTTATTTGTCACATGTCCATACAAGATGTACAGTGAAATGAAAGTGGCAATGCCTGCAGGATTGTGCAAAACAACAGAACAGAACCAGTATTTACATTTTTTTTTCAAGACACAAGAGTAAATTAGTAAATTAGACCCTGGTGAGATCAGAGTTTATAGTCCTGATGGCCGGTGGGAAGAAACTCCGTCTCATCCTCTCCGTTTTCCCAGTGTGACAGCGGAGGTGCTTGCCTGACTGTAGCTGGAACAGTCCGTTGCTGGGGTGGAAGGGGTCCCCCATAATGTTGCTGGCTCTGGATCTGCACCTCCTGGTGTATAGTTCCTGCAGGGGGGCGAGTGTAGTTCCCATAGTGCGTTCGGAATTCAATACTTTATTGTCACATGTGACTGATCACAGTGCCACGGTATGCAAATAGTCACCCACCGAGGGCGCTTACAAAGTTACAAATCCCACCCCACCCCCGCGCCAGTTCCCCCTTTGTTCTCCCTCCTCACGGCGGTCCCCCCCCCCCCCCCCCCCCCCCCCCCCACCCCCCCCCCCCCACCCCCCCGCGCCGTGACCTCCATTGTTCCTTCCCTCGGCTAGCGGCGTCCTCACTTCCACGTGGTCCGCCCTCGTCGACCGCCGCGCCGACCTCCCCACTATCGCCGCCGGGTCCTCTCCGGCCACCAACCCAGGCCACAGCCGCCCGAGGGCACCACAGACCCAGGCGAAGATGGCCACCGGCTTCGTCGACCCGCGAGGCTTCACCTCGCACCATCGAGGTTCTGACCCGCGAGGCTCTTTGCAATGTGCTGCTGAGTTACTCAGGAAGCAGGTGCTGCTGCGTTGCTCCAGTAGCTTGTGTCCTTTTATGCCTTGACAAGCCTCGGCTTCCTAATCGGTGGGTAACTCGATCTCCCGTTAGTCAGTCCTGATGCAGTGTAACGACCCAAACATGTCAACAGTTTCCTTGCTGCCACAGAGGCTGAGCTCCCCCCAGTGGGAGGGCTGGTGATGCGAGAGGTGAATTTCAATAGAATAGACAAAAGGTGCAGGAGTAGGCCATTCGGTTCTTCGAGCCAGCACCACCATTCAATGTGATCATGGCTGATCATCCCCAATTAGCACCCCGTTCCTGCCTTCTCCCCATATCCCCTGACACCGCTATTTTTAAGAGCCCTATCTAGCTCTCTCTTGAAAGCATCCAGAGAACCTGCCTCCACTGCCCTCTGAGGCAGAGAATTCCACAGACTCACCACTCTCTGTGAGAAAAAGTGTTTCCTCGTCTCCGTTCTAAATGGCTTACCCCTTATTCTTAAACTGTGGCCCTTGGTTCTGGACTCCCCCAACATCGGGAACATGTTTCCTGCCTAGTGTGTCCAAACCCTTAATAATCTTATATGTTTCAATGAGATTCCCTCTCATCCTTCTAAACTCCAGAGTGTACAAGCCCAGCTGCTTCATTCTCTCAGCATATGACAGTCCCGCCACGCCGGGAATTAACCTTGTAAACCTACGCTGCACTCCCTCAATAGCAAGAATGTCCTTCCTCAAATTTCCCCAGTTGCTGTTCCCTGTGTTCGCCACACTGTGTCACCCTCCTCCCATGTGAAGTGAGACTGTCGTTGGGAGACCAGTGATCACTGAGAGGGAGAAGCTTCATGGCCAGAATAATCTTGATTCGTACAGGTCTGAAGAAGGGCCTCGACCTGGAATGTCACCTATTTTTTTTACTCCATAGATGCTGCCTCACCCGCTGAGTTTCTCCAGCATTTTTGTCTACCTTTGATCTCGGGTGTCAGGGGTTATGGGGAGAAGGCGGGAGAATGCGGTTGGGAGGGAGAGATAGATCAGCCATGATTGAATGGTGGAGTAAACTCTGATGGGCCGAATGGCCTAATTCCGCTCCTACCACTTATGAATAAGACCTGGAACGCACAGCCAGGAGAGGCTGGAGGTTCGAGTCACACTGGCGTTCCTAACACTAAACAAAAAAAAAACGCCAAAGTGCTGGAGGAATCCAGTGGGTCAGGCAGCATCTGCAGAGGGAAAGGAATTGACGTTGCGCGTGGTCCCCCTCGTCCGTGCGCCCGTGCTCCCCGTCGCCAGGTCTCTCATTCCCCTTGGTGGGGCGGTGGCGCAGCGGTAGAGTTGCTGCCTCACACAGAGATGCCAAGTGTCCCGGATTCGCCGTATTTTGTCCCGGCGAAATAACCTTTTTACGGTGTTCCGGCAGCCAAACATGCTGTTACGGAACACCGCCGCGCCAGCCCGGCAGCTCGCAGCCACGCCCGGCCCAGAGCCCGGGCAGCGCCGGCCCGCGCGATCAGCGGCATTTTGCCGGGCCCTAGTGTCCGCGCCTGCGCAGTGGGGGAGGGTTGCCGGGACCCAGTGGCCGCGCGTGCGCAGTGGGGGAGGGTTGGCATCTCTGCTCACAGCGCCAGAGACCCGGGTTCCATCCCGACTACGGGTGCCGTCTGTACGGAGTTTGTACCTTCTCCCCGTGACCCGCGTGGGTTTTCTCCGAGAACTTCGGTTTCCTCCCACACCAAAGTGGATTAATTGGCTTGGTGTAAAATGTAAATTGTCCCTCGTGTGTGTCGGGTAGTGTTAACGTGCAGGGATCACTGGTCAGTGCGGGCTCGGTGGGCTGAAGGGCCTGTTTCCGCGCTGTATCTGTAAAGTGGACCTCTCCCTTTTATCTCCCCGCTTTCCCCTGCAGTTGCCAGTGGACACCCATTCACACTAGTTCTATCTTATCCAACTTTCACATCCACTCCCTACACACTAGGGCCAATTCATCTACAGACCCGCACGTCTTTGGGAAGTGGGAGGAACCCGGAGAAAATCCACGCGCTCACAGGGAGAACGTACAAACACCTCATTTAGTCAGAGTTCCGGTAGTTTCCACCAGTTGGAGAGTCTAGGACCAGAGGGCACAGCCTCAGAATAAAAGGACGTAACTTTAGAAAGGAGATGAGGAGGAATTTCTTTAGTCGGAGGGAGGTAATTGCCACTGACGGCTGTGGGGGCCGTCAATGGATTTATTTAAGGCAGAGACAGATTCTTGATCAGTGTGGGTTTCAGGGGTTATGGGGAGAAGGCAGGAGAATGGGGTTCGAGACCCGAAACGTCACCCATTCCTTCTCTCCAGAGATGGCTGCATGACCCGCTGAGTTGCTCCAGCATTTTGTGGCAGCATTCGGAAGGTGGACCCTGTTCTCAGTGCCTGTGTTGTTGTTGTTGTGTGTATGTGTGTGTGTGTGTGTGTGTAGGAGAACCTGCAGTCGCTGACTCGAGAAGCCCACAGACTGATCCACAGGGACCTGCCCTTCGAGTCGCTGGAGGTGGTGCCTGGTGTGGCTGCCGAGATCTTTAAGGAGAAAAAGTAAGTGAAGTGAACTTCCCCCACGATTATCCGGCACCCTTCCCCTTGCCCGTCCCTTAACTTCCCTTAACCCCTCCCTTAACCCGCTCCCACCCCTCCAGTCCGCCGCGGATTTTCCAGCACCCTTCCTTCCGCAGCCGTGCCGGAATATCCGTACTGCCGGACCGACAGAGCTCACGTAATAATAATTCAACCCTGCCAATATGGGGGAGGCACGGTGGCCATAAGGTCATTAGGTCATAAGCGATAGGAGCAGAATTAGGCCATTCAGCCCACCAAGTCTGCTCCGCCGTTCAATCATGGCCGATCTATCTCTCCCTCCTAATCCCATTCTCCTGCCTTCTTCCCTGACACCCGTACTAATCAAGCGGTATGGTGCAGCGATAGACTCAAAATGCTGGAGTATCTCAGTGGGTGAGGCAGCATCTCTGGAGAGAAGGAATGGGCGACGTTTCGGGTCGAGACCATTCTTACTGATCAGACAGTATGGTGCAGCGGTGGAGTTGCTGCCTCACAGCGCCATAGATCCAGATCCGATCTCACCCAACCCCCCTCTCTTTTTTTTAAAGAAGGAACTGCAGATGCTGGAGAATCGAGGGTACACAAAAAGCTGGAGAAACTCAGCGGGTGCAGCAGCATCTAAGGAGCTCCTTAGATGCTGCTGCACCCGCTGAGTTTCTCCAGCTTTTTGCGTACCCCCCTCTCCTTTCGCTGGCACACCCTCTCCCACCTTGCCTGCTCCCCCTAGCGCGTCCCGTCCCCTCACCTGTACCCACTCCGTCGCCTGTACCCACCTCCTCACGTGTACCTCACCCGTCTCCCCACAGGCACAAGCTGGCCACCATCGAGGAGCAGGCTGCCCTGCGGCCCAGGAACCTGGTGCAGCTGTACAGGTGAGAGCTCCGTCCGCCAGGCAGGGCTTTGGCCGTCCACGTGTTAGGGAGGGTCAGCACGGAGATCTGTCCAGCCTCAGCTTGATCACCCCACAGCCTGAAGTGTTTTTGGCACCAGCCCATCAGAACTTTGATGAGACTTACGGTGGCGCAGCGGTAGAGTTGCTGCCTCACAGCGCCAGGGACCCGAGTTCCATCCTGACTACGGGTGCTGTCTGTACGGAGTTTGTACGTTCGCCCCGTGACCTGCGTGGGTTTTCTCCGGGATCTTCAGTTTCCTCCCACACTCCAAAGACGTAGAGGTTTGTAGGTTAATTGGCTTAGTATAATTGGAAATTGTCCCTAATGTGTGTAGGATAGTGTTAGTATGCGGGGATCGCTGGTGAAGGTTTATCAGGTATAGGTTTTGGGTTATTATTGTCACGTGTTTCGAGGTACAGTGAATACCGTGAAAATATGCACTGACTTGGCCTCCACTGCCTTCTGTGGCAAAGAATTCCACGGATTCGCAACCCTCCGACTAAAGAAATTCCTCCTCATCTCCATCCTAAAGGATCGTCCTTTAATTCTGAGGCTATGACCTCTGATTCCCACTCTCCCACTAGTGGAAACATCCTCTCCACATCCACTCTATCCAGGCCTTTCACTATTCGGTCCGTTTCAATGAGGTCCACCCTCACCCTTCTAAACCCCAGCGAGTACAGGCCTAGTGAATTGGCCTCCACAATTCCACAGATTCACCACTCTCTGGGTGAAAAGGTTTTTCCTCATCCCAGTCGTAAATGGCCTACCCCTTATTCTTAAACTGTGGCCCCTGGTTCTGGACTCCCCCCCCAACATCGGGAACAATTTTCCTACATCTAGCCTGTCCCTTAAGAATTTTATATGTTTCTATAAGATCCCCTCTCATCCTTCTAAATTCCAGTGACTACAAGCCAGTTCGAGCCATTCTTTTATCATATGTCAGTACCGCCATCCCGGGAATTAACCTGGCGAACCTATGCTGCACTCCCTCAATAGCAATTAGATTTAAGGTGAGGGGGGAAGAAAGATTTAATAGGAACCTGAGGGGCAACTTTTTTATATACAGGGTGTTGGGTGTATGGAATGAGATGCCAAGTGTCCCGGATTCGCCGTATTTTGTCCCGGCGAAATAACCTTTTTACGGTGTTCCGGCAGCCAAACATGCTGTTACGGAACACCGCCGCGCCGGTGTTCCTCCCGTGGTGAACGCCGGCGCCATGTGCCCCCGGTTTGCCAGCCCGGCAGCTCGCAGCCACGCCTGGCCCAGAGCCCGGGCGGCGCCGGCCCGCGCGATCAGCGGCACTTTCTTGCCGCCAGCCGGCCGCTCGCGGCAGTCCCATCACCGGGCCTCCCCCCCACCCCCACCCCCACCCAGTGCGCAAACGCAGACCCGCCGGCAACCTTGCCAAGTGCGCATGTGCCGCACCCGCCCGCCGGCAGCCCGCTGATCTGCACCAGTGCGCAGGCGCATAGCCGCCGGCAACAACTCCAAGTGAGTATGTTACGGAGAGAAATGCATTTAAACCCCATTTGTTACGGACAAATGGGTTGAATGTTACTGTGAACTAAATTTAGGGTTGGCATCTATGCATATGGAATGAGCTGCAGGAGGAGGTCCTTCCTCAAATTAGGAGACCAAGAATGTCCTTCCTCAAATTAGGAGACCAAAACTGCACACAATATTCCAGGTGTGGTCTCAACAGGACCAACGGTCTGCAAGAAAAATGCAAGGGCAACAATGAGGTTGGTTGGAAGATTTGGAAGACTTGACCCATGTAGCCTCTCACTCAGCGGCTGTGTCCACAGGTGCGGGGAGTTTGTCGATGTCAGCCCAGGCCCCCACATCTCCCGGACGGGGGTGTGCTCGCAGTACGAGATCACCGCAGCCCACCCTCTGACCGCGGGGCCTTCTGGCCTGGAGCGGAGATTCCAGGGGATCTCGCTCCCCATTCAGCTGAAGGTAAGGTGGCACAAACGCGGACCGATATCCAGAGCTGGCCTAGCGTAACGGGCGGCACGGTGGCGCAGCGGTAGAGTTGCTGCCTTACAGCGGCAGGGACCCGGGTTCGATGCTGACCACGGGTGCTGTCTGTACGGAGTTTGTACTTCACCACGTGACCTGCGTGGGTTTTCTCCGACATCTATGGTTTCCTCCAACACTCCAAAGACGTACGGGTTTGTAGGTTAATTGGCTTGGTAAATGTAAAAATTGTCCCTCGTGTGTTTGTGTAGGATAGTGTAAGTATGCTGGGATCACTGGTCGGCATGGACTCGATGGGCCGAAGGGCCTGTTTCTGCGCTGTATCTCTAAATTAAACTAAACAGCCCCGACCTGAAACCTCACCTTCCCCACAGCCAACAATGGACCGTTGTGGGCTCCATCTGCCCTTTATCATCTTTGCTGGCTTTGCATATCTTCCATTCATTGTCATTTGTAGCTTTTCATATCTCTCGGTTCCCTCTCCCAGTCTGAAGAAGGGTCTCGACCGAAACGGCACCCATTCCTTCTCTCCAGAGAATGCTGCTTGACCCACTGAGTTACTCCAGCTTTTTGTGTCTACCTTCGTTATAAACCAGCAGTTGATGGAGCTGACCAGAATCGGGTAATGCTCATAAGATCATCATGCATCATGTTCATTGTGTATACAATTGTGAGAGGAATAGATCAGGTAGATGATCAGGAGTCTCTTGCTCAGAGTAGGGGAATCGAGGACCAGAGGACATGGGCTCAAGGTGAAGAGGAAAAGATTTAATAGGAATACGAGGGGTAACTTTTTAACACACAGGGTGGTGGGTGTATGGAACGAGCGCAGGCAGGTGGGACTAATGTAGATGGGGTATGTTGGCCGGTGTAGGCACGTTTGACCTGTTTCCCCACTGTACCACTCAATGACTCTATGACTCTTAAGAACTAGAGAACTTCATACCATCTTCTGAAGACTGGAATTTGAAAATGGCGCCAAAAGATGACGCCTCTTGCCCAGTGGACTATTCCTGTACACTTTGATAATCAGGGGATTAACCTTCTAACCATATAACAATTGCAGCACGGAGACAGGCCCTCTCGGCCCTTCCAGTCCGTGCCGGCTCACCATTTGTTTTCCCCTAGTCCCATCTACCTGCACTCAGACCATACCCCTCCATTCCCTTCACGTCCATATACCTATCCACTTTACTTTTAAATGTTAAAATCGATCCTGCCTCCACCACCTCTGCTGCTAGCTCATTCCACACAGCCACCACCCTCTGAGTAAAGAAGTTCCCCCTCCACGTTACCCCTAAACTTCTGTCCCTTAATTCTCATGTCATGCCTCTTGTTTGAATCTTCCCTACCCTCAATGGGAAAAGCTTATCCACGTCAACTCTGTCTATCCCTTTCATCATTTTAAAGACCTCAATCAAGTCCCCCCTTAACCTTCTGCGCTCCAAAGAATAAAGACCTAACTTGTTCAACCTTTCTCTGTAACATAGTTGCTGGAACCCTGGCAACATTCTAGTAAATCTCTCTCTGTACTCTCTCTATTTTGTTGACATCCTTCCTATAACTAGGCGACCAAAATTGTACACCATACTCCAGAATTGGTCTTACCAATGCCTTGTACAATTTTAACATTACTTCCCTACTCCTATATTCAATGCTCTGATTTATAAAGGCCAGCACACCAAAGGCTTTCTTTACCACCCTATCTACATGCGATTCCACATTCAGGGAACTATGCACAGTTATTCCTAGATCCCTCTGTTCCACAGCATTCCTCAATTCCCTACCATTTACCATGTACGTCCTATTTTGATTTGTCCTGCCAAGATGTAGTACTTCACACTTATCAGCATTAAACTCCATCTACCATCTTTCAGCCCACTTTTCCAAATGGCCCAAATCTCTCTGTAGACTTTGAGAATCTACTTCATTATCCACAATACCACCTATCTTAGTATCATCTGCATAGTTACTTATCCAATTTTCCACCCCATCATCCAGATCATTGATGTACATGACAAACAACAGTGGACCCAACACAGATCCCTGAGGCACCCCACTGGTCACCGGCTTCCAACCTGACAAACAGCCATCCACCATTACTCTCTGACATCTCCCATTCAGCCACTGTTGAATCCATCTTGCTACTCCGCCATTAACACCCAAAGATTGAACCTTCTGAAACAAACTTCCATGGGGAACCTTGTCAAAGGCCTTACTGAAATCCATATAGACAACATCACTGCTTTACCCTCATCAATTTCCCTAGTTACCGCTTCAAAAAAATTCAAGAAGGTTTGTCAAACATGACCTTCCAGGCACAAATCCATGTTGACTGTTCCTGATCAGACCCTGTTTATCCAGATGCTTATATATATTATCTCTAAGTATCCTTTCCATTAATTTGCCCACCACTGACGTCAAACTAATAGGTCTATAATTGCCAGGTTTATTCTTTGAACCCTTTTTAAACAATGGAACAACATGCGCAGTATGCCAATCCTCCGGCACTATTCCTGTTTCTAATGACATTTGAAATATTTCTGTCATAGCTCCTGCTATTTGATCTACACTAACTTCCCTCAATGTCCTAGGGAATATCCTGTCAGGACCTGGAGACTTATCCACCTTTATATTTTTCAAAAGTGTCAGTACTTCCTCCTCTTTGAATCTCATAGTTTCCATAGCTACTCTACTTTTTTTCCCTTACCTCACAGAGTTCAATATCCTTCTCCTTGGTGAATACCGAAGAAAAGAAATTGTTCAATATCTCCCCCATCTCTTTTGGCTCTGCAGATAGCTGTCCATTCTGGTTCTCTAATGGTCCAATTTTATCCCTCGTTATCCTTTTGCTATTAATATAGCTGTAGAAACCCTTTGGATTTACTTTCACCTTTCTTGCCAAAGCAACCTCATATCTTCTTTTAGCCTTCCTAATTTCTTTCTTAAGATTCTTTTTACATTCTTTATACTCCTCTAGCACCTCATTTACTCCATGCCTCCTATAATTATTGTAGATATCTCTCTTTTTTCGAAACAAGTGTCTAATTTCCCTTGAAAACCATGGCTCTTTCCAATTTTTACTATAAACCATGGCTCTTTCCAATTTTTTACTATTGTGCCGAGTCCTGCAATACTCTACTGGACTGTTTGTAAGAAATAATTTCACTGGGCATTTAGTTTTTTTTTTTAAGTTTAGAACATTGATCGTGGTATTAGTTTCAGTTTCAGTTTAGTTTATTGTCACGTGCACCGAGGTACCGTGAAAGGCTTTTGCTGCGTGCTAACCAGTCCGCGGAAAGACAACACGCGATTGCAATCGGGCAATTCACGGTGTGTACAGATACACGATAAGGGAATGACGTTTAGTGCAAGGCAAAGTCCGATCAAGGATAGTCCGAGGGTCTCCGATGTGGTAGATAGTAGTTCAGGTCTGCTCTCTGGTTGTGGTCGGATGGTTCAGTTGCCTGATAGCAGCTGGGTAGAAACTGTCCTCAAATCTGGTGGTGTGCGTTTTCACACTTCTGTACCTTTGCCCGGTGGGAGAGGGGAGAAGAGGGAATGGCCAGGGTGAGACTGGTCCTTGATTGTGCTGCTGGCCTTGCCGAAGCAGTACCTGAGATCAGGATTGAATCCGGGCCTCTTCCACTGTATCAGCCGCACCACCTTGTGCTGTGTGTAAACTGGTTGTGGCCAAAGATCCTATAGCAAGCAAAATAGATCACTCGACGAAAAAGACGTAGTACGGTCATGGGCAGATTTCATGGGTAATTTTCGGCCCCATTTCCGTAACCGGCTTCAGTCTCCCCACCAAAGATCCCATAGGATACTAGTGTGGAGACGGAAGCCGGTTACGGAAACATCCTCGTAAAAATAAAAGTTATTTGGTAAAAATCTTCTCTTCATTTTCAGAATTATAATTTATTAACACAAACTGTTCCCCCTGCAACGTTGATTACACTGCGATTCGGGTCGGGTTGGAGAGGCGGCTTTCCTCGAGCAGCAACTTCGACCCGTCCTCGCGGCCTACCAGCGGGGTCTGGAACGACATTTTCCTGAGGAGACCCGGCCAGAACCTTGGCTTCGGAGGCTGCGCAGCGCTGGAGCGCTATCGCGGAGCGGAGCGGGCGATGCCTTGCCTGGGTCGCCGCACTGGAACTCCGGTATGCTGCGACCGCCGATTAAAAAAAAAACCATCGCGGAGCCGGGGGTCTGTGGAGCGGCCAGCGGCGGGTGACGGCGCTGAACTTTACATTTGCGGAGCCTGGGATCTCTCGCCGAGATCGCCAGTGTGTGGAGCTCCGTCCAGCACGGCCTGTTGGCGTGGAAGCCGCGGTCTCCGGTAAGGAGGCGGCTGTTCCTGGCACCCCAAGCCGCTGAGAGGGTCTACCGACGCCGGAGTACCATCACCCGGTGAGAACAGCCGAGAACATCGGGCCTCCGTAGCGGCGATTGTGGAGGCCTCAATAGGCCCGACTACTTTGGCTGGACATGGGGATGGGGACTGGACTCTGTGATGTTTTTATGTTTTAATGTTAAATTCCTTTAATGCTATGTTGTATTTTTTTTAATTAGTTTTTTTATTAGTGTGCTGCAAGGACATCTGAATTTCCCCTGAATAAGGGGATTAATAAAGTATTTGTTATGTTATGTTACTGAAATGGATGAAAAAAAGGCCCACGTTCCGTTCCGTTGCGTGCTACACGCCAGCCCATTGCATTTAGCAGGAGTGGTCTATCTTGCTCTGCTATAGGATCCTTGGTTGTGGCTATTTATAATGTGCACTATTGATGACTTTGATCCATTGCACACTGCTCTCTGGGTGCAGGTTTTCTTTCATGCTTCTGGTCTCGGCGTGTGTGTTTGGATTGCAGTGGCCACTGGCGCTACAAGACCCTGGTCTGTTTTATTTCTCCCTGTAACGGTCTTCCCGTTTCCCATCCCATCCCACAGACTCTGTACTCCGTGTGGGGAAGATTAAGGAAGAGATCCCAAAAACTGGTGAGTTGGAAAAATTCTCTTTCACTGTTCGCTCGATGTTGTGGGAATATTTGGGAGGCAGGTTTGCTTTGTTCTTCAAACTTGGATTTATTTCTTTGGAGCGTCGGAAGCTGAGGGGAGATCTTAGCTCAGTTCAGTTCGGTTTAATTTAGTTTAGATTAAGAGTTTAGTTTAGAGATACACCGTGAAAATCCACGCAGTCACAGGGATAACGTGCAAACTCCATACAGACAGCAGCTGTAGTCAGGAACCCGAACCTCCAGGGGGCGCTGCACGATGGCTGCCTCGCCAACGGTCTGTCTTCGTATCTTCCTTCTTTTGTGTTTTTAGTTTGTTGTAAAATGTACTTTTTAGTTTATTTTTAGTTTTGTATTATGTGGTGGTGGGGTCTCTTTCCTTGACGGAGATGCGATTTATTTTCCATGCCGTATCTCCGTCGGCACTGCGGCCTAACATCGTGGAGTTGGCTGCCTCTTGTTTGGGACTTCTAGAGCTCCAAAACCGCGGAGCCCGCGGACTTTGCCATCTCGGAGCGGGCGATCCCTTTGCCAGGGGTCGGCCTTTAGTGCTCCAACCTGCGGGAGCTGCGGACTTCAACATCGTGGGGATCGCTGTCCCTAGAGAGGGACAGATGTCGGGAACTCCAAGCCGCAGGATTTCGACTGTCCCGATGCTGGAGCTTAGACCGCCCCGACGTAGGAGCGACGGATGGTTCGACTACCCCGACCGCGGGAGGAAAGGAGGAAAGAGGATAAGACTTTATTGCCTTCCATTACAGTGGGGAACGTGGATAGCCGCTGTGGTGGATGTTTATGTTAAATTTTTATGTAGTTGTGCGCCTTGTTGCTTTTTTATTATGACTGTACGGCAACCCAAATTCCTCGTATATGTTGCAAAACATACTTAGCTAATAAATTATGATTATGTTTAAGAAGGAACTGCAGATGATGGTTTAAATCGAAGGTAGACTCAATGCTGGAGTAACTCAGCGGGTGAGGCAGCATCTCTGGAGAGAAGGAATGGGCGACGTTTCGGGTCTCGACCCATCTTCAGACCGAACTCAGTCTGAAGAAGGGTCTCGACCCGAAATGTCGCCAATTCCTTCTCTCCAGAGACGCCGCCTGTCCCGCTGAGTTACTCCAGCATTTTGTGTCTTATCTACGGTGCGAACCGGCATATGCAGTTCCTTCCTACACTGCACCGTTCTACGTTGCATATCTTGCGCGAGGTTAAAAAAAATAATCTCCGCTTATGTTCCTGTAGATTGCAGTGGAGGCAAGTGGCGGAGAAACCGAAAGTCCGGCGACTGTGCGCGAGGCGAGCGGAGAGGGGGCCGGCGCGGCAGGAGAGGGCTCCCGCCGTGGTTTAACCAACGACTCTGTGAATGCACAGACGATGCTGGGCGCAGCGAAACAACAAAGTGTTGAATCGGCTGCTCACACGAGCTGAGCTGAGCTGGCAGTGGGTGAGATGAGACTCCTGGTTGCAGTGGGCCCCAGATGAAGGAACGACAAGGGTGTGAAGGGAGCGGCAACCGGCCGCTGAACCTCGAAGGGCATCACCTCCTGGCCTGGTTAGTGCCCACCTTCCATGCCCAAGGTCCCGGGTACCACCAGCAGCTGCCCATCTCGTCGTACCTTTGGGCGTTGGTCAGAAGTTAACTCTTTCCAGCATTTCCATTAAATTGCTCTTTACAATGCCTGCCTCTGTGTCTATCTTCGGGTCGAAGGGCCTGTTTCCGCTGTCTCCATCCTGTACCCCACTTGCCGAGTTTGATCCCCCTCGGACCCGGAGATACGAGGAGGCACCTTCACCCTTCCCGCGCACGCCTTGCGATGGATTCCCCTGCAGTGGCTGGGCAGCAATGGTGGCCATCATGACCCACAATGCAATGCCATGCGGAATAGGCTCTATCTTTGAAGGCAGACACAAAAAGCTGGAGCAACTCAGTGGGACAGGAGAGCATCTCTGGGTGACGTTTCGGGTTGCGGCCCTTCTTCAGACTGGGAGTCAGGGGAGAGGGAAACCAGAGGCATGGAAGGGCGGCAGGGTGGTGCAGCGGTAGAGTTGCTGCCTCACAGCGCTGGCAGTGCCAGAGACCCGGGTTTGATCCTGACTACGAGTGCTTGTCTGTACAGAGTTTGTACATTCTTGCTATTGAGGGAGTGCAGCGTAGGTTTACAAGGTTAATTCCTGGGATGGCGGGATTGTCATATGCTGAGAGAATGGAGCAGCTGGGCTTGTACACTCTGGAGTTTAGAAGGATGAGAGGGAATCTCATTGAAACATTTAAAATTGTTAAGGGTTTGGACACACTAGAGGCAGGAAACATGTTCCCGATGTTGGGGGAGTCCAGAACCAGGGGCCACAGTTTAAGAATAAGGAGTAAGCTATTTAGAACGGAGACGAGGAAACACTTTTTCTCACAGAAAGTGGTGAGTCTGTGGAATTCTCTGCCTCAGAGGGCGGTGGAGGCCGGTTCTCTCGAATGCTTTCAAGATAGAGCTAGATAGGGCTCTTAAAAATAGCGGAGTCAGGGGATATGGGGAGAAGGCAGGAACGGGGCACTGATTGGGGATGATCAGCCATGATCACATTGAATGGTGGTGCTGGCTCGAAGGGCTGAATGGCCTACTCCTGCACCTATTGCCTATTGTCTATTGTTATCTCTGTGACAGCGTGGGTTTTCTCTGGGATCTCAGGTTTGCTCCCGCACTCCAAAGACGTACAGGTTTGTAGGTTAATTGGCTTGGGATAAATGTAAATCGTCCCTAGTGTGTGAAGGATAGTGCTAGTGTGCGGGTGCCCGCACGGACTCGGTGGGCCGAGGGGCCTGCTTCTGTGCTGTATCTCTGTAAACTAACCTGAACTAAACATGTGAAAACAACAGACTAAAGCAGATGATGATCAAGGATAATGTAGAATGGTTCATTGTTGGCTGAGGGGAAGATGACAACGAGGAGTACAAACAGTAAAATTAGTCATGACGAAAGTGAAACTAGTTGGAGAACGAGGGTGGGTGAGGGACAGAGAGAGAGGGAAAGCAAGGATTACTTGAAATTGGAGAAGTCAATGTTCATACCGCTGGGGTGTAAATAACCCAAGCAAAATATGAGGTGCTGCTGCTCCAATTTGCCCTGACAATGGAGGAGGCTCAGGACAGAAAGGTCAGGTTGGGAATGGGAGGGGGAGTTGAAGTGCTGAGCCACCAGGAGATCAGGTAAGTTAAGACGGACTGAGCGGAGGTGTTCAGCTAAACGATCGCCGAGCCTGCGCCTGGTCTCGCCGATGTAGAGAAGTTGACACCTGGAACAGCGGATACGGTCGATGAGGTTGGAGGAGGTGCACGTGAACCTCTGCCTCGCCTGGAAAGACTGTCGGGGTCCTTGGACGGAGTCGAGGGAGGGGGTAGAGGAACAGGTGTTGCATCCTCTGCGTTTGCAGGGGAAGGTACCCGGGGAGGGGGTGGTTTGGACGAGTTGACCAGAGAGTTGTGGAGGGAACGGTCTCTGCAGTGGAAAGGGGTGGAGATGAGAAGATGTGGCCAGTGGTAGGTGGTGCAGCGCCCTCTGGTGCTTCAATGCAGTAGCAGCAGCTTTAACATAAGGATTGAATTAATAGACAATAGGAGCAGGAGTAGGACCATTCGGCCCTTCCAATGTTGGAACCAATAATTGCTTTAAAAATCTGAAAATGATTGAAATAATATGTATATGTATAGGACACAGGCTTGTTAACCTGCTTGTTTCCCTGGACTTAAATAGCACAGAAATAGGCTCTACCAGAAGCTGGCATTATCTCAATGGGCCAAATGGCCTCCTGCTGTATTGATTCTATCATTATAATCATATAAGGTCAAAGAGCCTCATGTGCTGTAGTAATTAAGGGGAGCGCAGTTGGTAGAGCTGCTTCCTTACAGCGGCATAGACCTGGATTCATTTCTGACCACCTGCTGCTGTCTGCGTGGAGTTTGCACGTTCTACCTGTGACCAGGCGTGTTCTGGCTTCCGCATCCCCACAGACGTGCGTGTTTGTAGGATAATTGCCCCCCCCCCCCCACACAGTTTCTTCCCCTCCGTTACCAGGCAACTGAACCATTCCATCACCAGAGCGACACGAGGCGCAGCGGTAGAGTCGCTGCCTCACAGCGCCAGAGACCCGGGTTTGATCCTGACCACGGGCGCTGTCGGGATGGAGTCTCTACGTTCTCCTCGTGACCTGGTGGGTTTTCTCCGGGTGCTCCGGTTTCTTCCCACTCTCCACAAAAATCTGTAGATTAATTGGCTTCGGTAAAGATTGTATATTTTCCCGTGTGTGTGTGTTAGTGTACGGGGTGATCGCTGGTCGGCGCGGACTTGGTGGGCTGAAGGGCCTGTTTCCGCGCTGTATCTCTAATTTAAACTAAACCAGCCTCTCCCAGCCTCTGTTCAAGTGCACCACTTAGATTGCCAGCCACCAGTTGACCTCTTGTCTCTTTTACTTGGTCCCAGGCTCATATCATTGGTAGGATCTGGTAGGAAGCAGAATTAGGCCATTTGGCCCATCAAGTCTGCTCCGTCATTCAATCATGGCTGATCCATCTCTCCCTTGGCCTTCTCCCAAAAACCCCTCACACCTTCCTCTGTCATTCCCAGGACAATGTCCGCACTCCCCGCTACTCCCCCACTTACAAGGTGCCCCGTTGCAGATCCAGTCCCCGAAATGAAACCAACACTGGTCACGGGTAGACACAAAATGCTGGAGTAACTCAGCGGGTGAGGCAGCAGCTCTGGAGAGAAGGAATGGGCGACGTTTCGGGTCGAGACCTAAGCATCTCTGGAGAGAAGGACCCGAAACGGCGCCCATTCCTTCTCTCCAGTGATGCTGCCTCACCCGCTGAGTTACTCCAGCATTTTGTGTCCACCTTCGATTTAAACCAGCATCTGCAGTTCTTTCTTACACACTTCCAACACCGATCGCCCCTTCTAAATGACTCGCTTCACCCCAGAAAGACAAGATTGAATTGAACTTGTCCTCTGACCCGCTCTGCCTCTCGGCGCCGGAGACCTGGGTTGGATCCTGACCTCGGATGCTGTCTGTACGGAGTTTCCACATTCTGCTTGTGACCGCCTGCGCGGGTGCTCCGGTTTCCTCCCGCACTCCAAAGACGTGCGGGTTCTGTAAATTGACCTGAGTGTGCGGGGAGTGGATGAGAAAGTGGGATAACATAGAACTAGTGTGAACGGGTGATCGATAGTCGGCGATACTCTAGTGCGCTGAAGTGCTAAACACTGGAACTCCCCGTCCCATTGATTCCCACACTGACCTTTCTGTCCTGGGCCTCCTCCATTGTCAGAGTGAGGCCCAACGCAGATTGGAGGAACAGCGCCTCATATTTTGTTTGGGCAGCTTACACCCAAGCTGACAATCCATGTGTCAATAATAACTTGAACTCAAACTCAACTATGCAACTGCTTTGAATTTCAGCAGTTCTTTCTTTCAATAAACTCCACCAAAAATGACTTAGACGGAGGAAGTGTGCAATGCACTCACACTTGTTAAATTCACTGCGGGTAAATGTGCACCATTTGCACACTTGGGGTCTGGCGTGTTGAGATTGTGTGCTGTACGTGAGACCCTTGTAGGGTCGCCAACTGTCCCGTATTAGCCGGGACATCCCGTATATTGGGCTAAATTGGTTTGTCCAGTACGGGACCGCCCTTGTCCCGTATTTGACTGCTACTACTCGGGTCGAGGGGACTGTCGGGTCGGAGCGCCGCGTCCGGCCCCCGCCTCACCCGTCCCGACGTAGTGCAGCCCATGGAGTGCAGCAGCAGCTCCTTGCCTGGGGCCCCGTTGGTCGGTCGGCAGCCCGGCCAGCTGTCCGACCTTCGAACCTTCGCTAACCACCGACCACCACCACCCCTCCATCTCATGGCCGATCATCGGTTCATGTTTTGGACGGGGCGCCGGACTTTGCGCGCGATGTCGTGCGGCCCGGGTCAAAACTCCTCAGCTGGCCCGCCGGCTGGGCTTTGTGTGTCCAGCCCCCGGGCCAACTCATCATTCACCCAGCCTCGGCCGAGTCGGTCAACGGATTGCCGTCGGGAATTTGTCCCTTATTTGGGAGTGAGAAAGTTGGCGACCCTTGATACATCGTTGTAACTACTGTGAGTTGAGCGGTGACTGAAGAAGGGTCTCGACCCGGAACCTCGCCCATTCCTTCCCTCCAGAGATGCTGCCTGTCCCGCTGAGTGAAAGGGAAAAGGAGAGACATAGACGGTGATGGAGAGAGATATAGAACGAACAAATGAATGAAAGATATGCAAAAAATTAAGAGACGATGATAAAGGAAACGGGCCATTGTTGGCTGTGGGCTAGGTGAGAACGAGAAGCTGGTGCGTCTTGGGTCTCCTTCCCTCCAGAGACGCTGCCTGTCCCGCTGAGTGACTCAAGCCTCTCTGAGGATCCTCCAGTGCTTCTACTCAGCGGCTCCAGAAAGCATCTTGTCCGGAAACATCACAATTTGGTTTGGGAACTGCTCTGCCCGGGACAAGAAGGCTCTGCAGAGAGTGGTGCGTTCAGTCGATCGCACTATGGGAACTACACTCGCCCCCCCTGTAGGACCTATACACCAGGAGGTGCAGATCCAGAGCCAGCAACATTATGGGGGACCCCTTCCCCCCCCCCAGCAACGGACTGATCCATCTGCTACGGTCAGGCAAACGCCTCCTCTGTCACGCTGTGAAAACGGAGATGATGAGAAGGAATT
This sequence comes from Okamejei kenojei, assembly GCA_035221665.1. Classification (NCBI taxonomy): domain Eukaryota; kingdom Metazoa; phylum Chordata; class Chondrichthyes; order Rajiformes; family Rajidae; genus Okamejei; species Okamejei kenojei. Next base: position 66,704,350 of record CM069142.1, on the reverse strand, counting down.
TCTTCCCAGAGGCCATTAGGACTGTAAACTTATATCACCAGGGACTAATTTACTGCACCAAACTACTGTTGTGTTGTGTCTTTTTAAAATTGCTGGGGTTTTTTACTCACAAATATGTAATTACTGATTCTGTTCCATTCTGTTTTGTAGTTTTTTTGCACAATCGGCGAGCATTGCCACTTTTCATTTCCCTGCACATCTCGTTTGTGACAAATAAACTTGAACTTGACTTGAAGCCATTTGTGCCAATTTCCAATAAAGGACGCAGGGCTTTATTTGATGTTTTTTTAACAAGCAGTTGGAAATTAAAAAAGTCTAAAGAGGGTGGAGGGAGTCCATGAGGAGGGGGACCGGTGAAGGCGTGAGATGGGGTCATCACTTGGTGGTGAGGACTCCTTCCAAAGTTCGACGTCATGGCGGACCCGGTACTTGGTGAGGTGGGGGGGCGCAGGGGAACAGAAGTGAGGCCTCTGCTGAAAACAGACCGTTCCGTATTGGAAAAGGGGGAGGTCAGGGAGGATGGTGAAGACAGGACAAGGGTGCAGGGTCGGGGTTGGAGGTGAATAGAGTGATCTATTCTCCATTTTCCTTGATCTCCATTCCCTTTGTTGTGTTTTTATGCCTTACGCATCCTTATCTATGTACCACCCCCACCCTTAACATCAGTCTGACGAAGGGTCTCGACCCGAAACGTCACCCATTCCTTCCCTCCGGAGATGCTGCCTGTCCCGCTGCGTTACTCCAGCGTTATGTGTCTATCTTCGGTGCATTGTACAGATCGAGTCATAGAGTGATACAGCGTGGAAACAGGCCCTTGCCCACACTGTCCCAGCTACACGAGTCCCACTTGCCCACATTTGGCCCATACCTTCTATCCAGATACACCACCTGTCCTGTTGAGTTACTCCAGTGTTATGTGTCTATCTTCAGTGCATTGTACAGATCAAGTCATGGAGCGATACAGTGTGGAAACAGGCCCTTCGGCCCAACTTGACCACACCGACCAACATGGTCCCAGCTGCACTAGTCCCACCTGCCCACGTTTGGCCCGTTCCTTCTCTCCAGAGACGCCTCCTGTCCCGCTGAGTTACTCCAGCATTTTGTGCCTATCTCCAATAAAGGATGTCGGGATTAACGACTCTTAACCTGGATATTTTGCCGTTGTTTAATGATCTGCAGATTTGTCGGACGATAGTGCCACCAACCTTGTGCCTCTTGGAGAGGCGAGTGGGAGAGAGCGTGAAGTGCGAACGCGGTACCACGTGTTAGTTTATACACTTAAAAAAAAAAGAAAAGTTCACCTTTTATTTTTGTTTCCAACATGCAGGAGGAGCTGCACACAAGGCATTTAATTAGAAAAGACACAGGGGGGTGGGGGGGGGGGGGGGGGGTGGGGTGAGTGATATTTTGCACATCAGTACACGGTGTCACATCTGCACTCTGGCTACCAACTAGTCACAGCTTCCTCCGATACATACACAGCAGTGGTTGTGGAGTACAGGCATCGTCGACAGTGCCCCCAAAGAGGGCGGGCGCGTCACATCGTTTTGCCGCCTGGACCCCTAAAGCTCAAAGCCCGAGGGAGGGAGACAACCCAATAGCCAATTCACCCGACGGGAGGGGGGGGGGGGCAGAGTCGAGGACCGGGACTCGCAGCGAGGAGGAGATGCCCTCAGAGCAGTCGCCATTAGTACGGAGTTGCGGGGAGAAAGCAGGGGAAATGGGATTGAGAGGGGAAGAGATAGATCACAGGTCACAGCCTCAGAATAAAAGGATGTTTCCTTCAGAAAGGAGATGAGGAGGGATTTCTTTAGTCAGAGGGTGGTGAATCTGTGGGCAACAGACGGCTGCGGAGGCCAACTTAATGGGTATTTCTAAGGCCGAGATAGATAGATTCTTGATTAGTACGGGTGTCAAGGGTTATGGGGAGAAGGCAGGAGAATGGGGTTGGGAAGGAGAGAGATAGATCAGCCAGGATCGAATGGGCTGAATGGCCTAATTCTCCTCCTGCAACTTAAGTGCAGGGCAGGTTCTCCTCTTTACCACAGAGATTGGTGGGGGCCTGGAGCGCACTGCCAGGGTTGGTGGTGGAGGCAGATACGAGAGGGAGAGATAGATCAGCCATGATTGAATGGCGGAGTAGACTTGATGGGCCGAATGGTCTAATTCTGCTCCTGGAACCTATAAACCCAGTTAAGAACATTGTGGGAGCTATCCTTGTAGTGATAATACCTAAGCTCTCCCCTTGAAGAGGATTATTCCTTTCCCTAGTGAAATCCCCAGCCCAATGGTCAGACCATCACCTTGAGTCTCCCCGGTGTAGGTGAATGGTGGAGGGCTCCCATCTCAGTTATAGAGTCGTACAGCACGGAAACAGGCCACTCGGCCCAACTTGTCCGCTCCCACCATGATGCCCCCTCTACACTAGTCCCACCTGCCCGCGTTTGGCCCACATCCCTCTAAACCTTTCCTAGCCGTTGAACTCCAAGGCCCCTGCAGTTGTATAGGGCTCTGGTGAGACCACATCTGGAGTATTGCGTACAGTTTTGGTCTCTTAATTTGAGGAAGGAGATCCTTGTGATTGAGGCAGTGCAGCGTAGGTTCACGAGATTGATCCCTGGGATGGCGGGACTGTCATACGAGGAAAGATTGAAAAGACTAGGCTTGTATTCACTGGAGTTTAGAAGGATGAGGGGGGATCTTATAGAAACATATAAAATTATAAAAGGACTGGACAAGCTAGGTGCAGGAAAAATGTTCCCAATGTTGGGTGAGGCCAGAACCAGGGGCCACAGTCTTAGAATAAAGGGGAGGTCATTTAAGACTGAGGTGAGAAAAAACTTTTTCACCCAGAGAGTTGTGAATTTGTGGAATTCCCTGCCACAGAGGGCAGTGGAATTTGTGTGTAAGATAGTGCTAGTGTACGGGGGTGATGTCTGGCCGGCATGGACTCGGTGGGCCGAAGGGCCTGTCTCCAGGCTGCATCTCTAATGTCGAAAGTGCAGGAAGTGAAACGTAGAACTAGTGTGAGCGGGCGATCGCAGGTCGGCGTGGTCTCGGTGGGTTGGTGGGACTCTTTCACACTGTATCTCTAAACTAAACAAAAAAGTCTTGTGCTCTCAAGCCCCCACTGCCTCACGGAGATGGGCTTTCCTGGTGAGCTGGTGATGTCATTGGACATTGGACTGAACGAGCGTTTCATCGCGGGTAACGAAGAGGAACAGAGATCATTAGCGGTAGGAGCAGAATTAGGCCATTCGGCCCATCATGTCCACCCCCCCATTCAATCATGGCTGATCTGTCTCTCCCTCCTAACCCCATCCTCCGACCTTCTCCCCAAACAACTTTTTCACCCAGAGAGTTGTGAATTTGTGGAATTCCCTGCCACAGAGAGCAGTGGAGACCAAATCACTGGATGGATTTAAGAGAGAGTTAGATAGAGCTCTAGGGGCTAGTGGAATCAAGGGATATGGGGAGAAGGCAGGCACGGGTTATTGATTGGGGACGATCTGCCATGATCACAATGAATGGCGGTGCTGGCTCGAAGGGCCGAATGGCCTCCTCCTGCACCTATTCTATGTTTCTATGTAGCCATGAACTGTACCTGCCCGAGTGTCCTTGGAGCATCTCGGAGTCCAAGATTGGGCCAACTGTGGACTGACTCATCATCTCCCCCTCTCTCCTCTCCGACTTCTGCGCCTCTCATGTCCTGGGAGTGGATTGGGATAGCAGGACAACGTAGAGGGAAGGAGTGGCAGTACAGAGTTTGTATGTTCGACCCTGTGACCGTGTGGGTTTCCTCCGGGTGCTCTGGTTTCCTCCCACATCCCAAAAGACTTGCAGGTTAATTGGCTTAGGTAAAATTGTAATTTGTCCCTCCTGTGTGTGTGTAAGATAGTGCTAGTGTACGGGAGTGATCTGTGGTCAGCATGGACTCGGTGGGCCGAAGGGCCTGAGTCCAGGCTGCATCACCCAGGCAAGGGACAGAGGTTTAGGGGTAACATGAGGGGGAACTGCTTTACTCAGAGAGTGGTGGCTGTGTGGAATGAGCTTCCAGTGGAAGTGGTGGAGGCAGGTTCGATTTTATCATTTAAAAATAAATTGGATAGGTATATGGACGGGAAAGGAATGGAGGGTTATGGTCTGAGTACAGGTAGATGGGACGGGGTTAGAGCAAGTGTTTGGCACGGACTGGAAGGGCCGAGAGGGCCTGTTTCCGTGCTGTAATTGTTATATGGTTATATGGTTATATCTCTAATGTCTAAAGTGCAGGAAGTGAAACGTAGAACTAGTGTGAGCGGGCGATCGCAGGTCGGCGCGGCCTCGGTGGGTTGGTGGAACTCTTTCACACTGTATCTCTAAACTAAACAAAAAATCTTGTGCTCTCAAGCCCCCACTGCCTCACGGAGATGGTCTTTCCTGGTGAGCTGGTGATGTCATGGGACATTGGACTGAACGAGGTTTCATTGCGGGTAACGAAGAGGAACAGAGATCATTAGCGGTAGGAGCAGAATTAGGCCATTCGGCCCATCATGTCCACTCCCCCATTCGATCATGGCTGATCTGTCTCTCCCTCCTAACCCCATTCTCTGACCTTCTCCCCATGAAACCCTGACACCCGTACTAATCAATTTGTTTGCATTTAAGTTTTATGACTGAAGAAATTCCTCCTCATCTCTTTCCCAAAGGAACGTCCTTTAATTCTGAGGCTGCGGCCCCTGGTCCTAGACTCTCCCACTAGTGGAAACATCCTCCCCACGTCCACTCTGTCCAAGCCGGCGACCAAGTTCTCTCAGCCCCAGCGTTGGCTGGAAGCAACCTCTGCTTGGAATTATTTTGATGCCTCATTTGGTTCCACGGACTAGGTGATTCACGAGCGCGGAAATCACTTGCGGGGTTTTCCCAACTCCCATGGAATTTTCCCATGGATAGGACAGGTTTGGAGTGCGGGGACTGGAGGGATATGGATCATGTGCGGGCCAGGCGAGCTCAGTTTAACTTGGCATCATGTGCGGAACGGGCCTTGTGGGCCGAAGGGCCTGTTCCTGTGCTGGACTGTCCTATGTTCTACGCCAGCGTGGTCTTCACAAGATGGTATGATGTTCCCTAGTTCTTAAGAGTCATAGAGTGATACAGTGTGGAAACAGACCCTTCGACCCAACTAGCCCGCACCGACCAACATGTCCCAGCTACTCTCGTCCCATCTGCCTGCGCTTGGCCCATATCCCTCCAAACCTGTTCTATCCATGTACCTGCCTAACTGTTTCTTAAACGTTGGGATAGTCCCAGCCTCAACTACCTCCTCTGGCAGCTCGTTCAATACACCCGCCACCCTTTGTGTGAAAAAGTTACCCCTCAAAAACCTATTAAATCATTTCCCCTTAACCTACATCACGGGTTCCCATCCTGGGGTAAATTTACCCCCGGGGTAAAGCTTGCCTATCCAGGGGGTAAATCTGTTGGTTCTGGATTTGTACATATGGAAGAACGGGGCAGGGCTTGATGAAACAGTCTGATCCACCCCTTCTCATGTGCTTATGAACTAGTTCTTGGGGTCCTGGAAAAACCCCCTGCCCCCCTTAAAACCCCCTGTCCCCTTCACACACCCCGCCTCTAAGCCCCTATCTTCAGATGGAAACTTAACATCCAAAGCTAAGTCTTATCCGTCCTCTGGAGCCCTGAAACTTAGAGCATTGCAAGGACGTGTAAAACTGAGGCTCTCTAAGGCGCTGGTCAGGCCGCATTTGGACTGCAGTCAGCAGTTTTGGGCCCCATATCTGAGGAAGGATGTGCTGGCTCTGGAGAGGGTCCAGAGGGAGGTTTACAAGAATGATCCCAGGAATGAGTGGGTTTGTCGGCACTGGGTCTGTACTCGCTGGAGCTTAGAAGGTTGAGGGGGGACCTCATTGAAACTCACAGAATAATGACAGGCGTAGATGGAGTGGATGTGGAGTGGATGTTTCCTCTGGTGGGAGAGTCTAGGACCAGAGGTCACAGCCTCAGAATTAAAGGGTGCTCTTTTAGAAAGGAGGTGAGGAGGAACTTCTTTAGTCAGAGGGTAGTTAATCTGTGGAACTCATTGCCACAGAGGGCTGTGGAGGCCAAGTCAGTGGATATTTTAAAGGTAGAGATAGACAAATTCTTGATTAGAACGGGTGTCATGAGTTATGCGGAGAAGGCAGGAAAATGGGATTAGGAGGCAGAGATCAGCCGCGATTGAATGGTGGAGTAGACTCGATGGGCCAACTGGCCTAATTCTACTCCTGTCACCTGTGAACTTGTGTGACAGTGAATTGTAACGCAGATACAGCGATTGCTCTCCAATGAAACGCCACAGCGGACTTTCCCCCAGTTTCTCTGCTCTGTGTAGTTGGGCCAATGACTCGCTCCCTCCAATGGTTGGATCCGTTGGTAAGCCAATGACTCCCTCCTTCTGTAGGGCTGGGCCAACGGAGTGTGAGTGTGTGTGTGTGTCCATGTGTGAGTGAGTGTGTGTAAGGGTGCTTGTGTGTGGGTGAGTGAGTGTGGGTGTGTGTGTGTGTGGGGGGCAGTGTGTGTGTGTGTGTGGGGGAGGGCGGAGTGTGTGTGTGAGTGAGTGTGTGTGTGTGTGTGGGGGGGGGAGTGTGTGGATGTATGGGTGTCTGTGTATGCGTGTGTTGGTGTGTGTGTGTTTGTGTTTGTGTACGTGTGTGTGTGCAAGTGTAAATGTGTGCATGTAAGTGTAAATGCATGTGTGTGCAAGTGTGCACGCATGTAAATATAAATGTGTGTGCGTACACATTTATGCGCGTGTGTAGGTGTGTACGGTGTGAGTGTGCGTGTATGTGTTTGCGCACACAAATGCGTGCAAGCACATGTGCGTCTGCTAGTGCGTGTATGTTTGTGTAAGTGTGTATGTGTATATTTGCATGTGTGTGTGTGTGACTTCCCTTCGGACAGACATCCCACGACACGGATGTAACCACTATGATGAATAACACTGGGACAGGCCGCGGCGGCTAGGGATGGAGCTGACTCCAATATCTAGGAAGTTTTGTGGTGGCTCAGTGTTCTGTGGGATGGCTCGGATGGGAAGGCGGGTGATAGGTTCCAAGAAACTCCAAAAGGAAGGAACATGAGATCACGCGGTGAGAACAATTACACTGCACTGCTGTTGCCTCTGGTCACAGTTTGAGAATAAGGGGTCGGCCATTTAGGACTGAGATGAAGAAAAATAATTTCACCCAGAGAGTTGTGAATCTGTGGAATTCTCTGTGGAAGACAGTGGAGGCCAATTCACTGGATGCTTTCAAGAGAGAGTTGGATGTGGCTCTTTGGGCTAACGGAATCAAGGGATATGGGGGAGAAAGCAGGAACGGGGTACTGATTGTGGATGATCAGCCACATGAGGGAAGGATGAGCGGGGATCTAATTGAAACATATAAGATTGTTAAGGGTTTGGACACGCTAGAGGCAGGAAACATGTTCCAGATGTTGGGGGAGTCCAGAACCAGGGGCCACAGTTTAAGAATAAGGGTTAAGCCATTTAGAACGGAGACTTGGAAACACTTTTTTGTGAGTCTGTGGTATTCTCTCCCTCAGAGGGCGGTGGAGGCCGGTTCTCTGGATACTTTCAAGAGAGAGCTCAATAGGGCTCTTAAAGATAGCGGAGTCAGGGGATATGGGGAGAAGGCAGGAACGGGGTACTGATTGTGGATGATCAGCCATGATCACGTTGAATGGCGGTGCTGGCTCGGAGGGCCGAAAAGCCTACTACTCCTGCGCCTATTTTCTATGTTTCTATCAAGCAGCAGGTGGAAGGTGGAGAGTGACGTTGCTGGTGAGGTGAATCACCAGCCGTTTGCCTTGAATTGTGCAAAGCCTGCTGACTATCTGACGACAATATCCTCTCTCCGTCTCAGGCCGCTGAAAGGAATAAGGGGTAGAACAAGTGACAGAGTCGCATTCTCCTTTGTTACAAGAATAGATAAGACTTCACGGACTGGGAAACAACAGACTGTGTTCTGCCTGCTATATAATATATGTATATATATTTACATAGATAAAGAGAGCAATATAAAGATCGATTTTTTTTTTAACTTTAACTCCACAATATCAGTTACATGTCACACTTTTTTAAAATTTTCTTAACAGCAAAAGGGGGAAAAAAATGTAAGACAAATATCTTTTTTTCTCCAAAAATCCTTCCAGAAAAAACTAGGACAAAATTTGTGATTTTTTTTTTTGTATTACTGATAATGCAACTTAGGAAAGTTTCCAAAGCCATTCTGATACCTTGACCTCACAAATTATGGACTTCCTTTCCCAGGAACATTGGCCGGGCAAGGTATACGGTGGTTTGCTAACGTCTTGGACTAAGAGTTCTTCTGATTATGCCTTGGTGCCGTCTTCTTTAGGCTGGACGATGTCGTTCGGCACAACTTCCTCCAGGCTTTCTGGACTCAAGCATTCCTTGCCGTTGCCTTCCTTCAGTGGTAACTTTCTGGGTGGGGGGGAGAGAAAAGGTTGAGAAGAATCAAGGGCCTGTCCCACTTGGCGATTTTTTTCGGCGACTGCCGGTGTCATATCAGGGTCGGCAAAAGGTTTTGACCATTTCAAAAATCCAGCGGCGATAAAAAGAATGTTGAAAAAACACCGCGCGCCATCACGCCGCGGGTTTTCCGGTGACCTGACACGTCGGTCAATGATGCCGGCGGTCGCAGAAAAAAATCGCCAGGTGGGACAGGCCCTCAACACTGCACGGTTATTGCCTCTGGTGAAACCCAACTCCAAAGACATTTTCGGACCGAAAGGAAAGACACAAAGTGCTGGAGTAACTCAGCGGATCAGGCAGCGTCTCTGTAGAGCATGGACAGGCGACGTTTCATCGGGTCGTAAGGGATAGGAGTGGAATTAGGCCATTCGGCCCATCAAGCCTACTCCGCCATTCAATCATGTCCCTCCTAACCCCATTCTCTAGTCTTCTCCCCCATAACCCCTGACACCCGTACTAATCAAGAATCTATCTATCTTCCCATAATATTAGCCACTAACTTGGCCTCCACAGCCGTCTGCGATTTCCACAGATTCACCACCCTCTGGCTAAAGAAAGTCCTGCTCATCTTCATTCTGAAGTTACGTCCTTTTATGCTGAGGCTGTGCCCTCTGGTCTTAGTCTCTCCCGCACCCACGGCCTTATCCTGAGGTTAGTTCTACTCTCCCCAGCATGGGGAAACTTCTCACCATTGACGCTGCATGGCCCACAGAGAATTTTGGAGCAACGGAAGGGGTCCCCTTTCATTCCGTTCTCATGGAGTACAGAATGGTGGAAGACCTGGATAGAGTGGACGTGGAGAGGATGTTTCCACCAGTGGGAGAGTCTAGGACCAGAGGCCAGCCTCAGTGTATTAGGACGTACCTTTAGGAAGGAGATCAGGAGGAGTTTCTTTCGTGAGAGGGTGGTGAATCTGTGGAACTCATTGCCACAAACAGCTGGGAAGGCCAAGTCGGTGGATATTTTTAAGGTGGAGATTGATAGATTCTTGATTAGTACGGGTGTCAGGGGTTATGGGGAGAAGGCAGCAGAATGGGGTTGGGAGGGGAAGATAGATCAGCCATGATTGAATGGCAAAGACGACTTGAAGGGCCAAATGGACTCATTCTGCTCCTACCCCTTATGAACATGTGCGGGGCTGGTTACTTTCACACAGAGAGTGGCGGGAGCCTGGAACACACTGGCAGAGGGTTGGTGGTGGAGGCCAAGATTAAATGGCGGAATAGAATTAATGGACTGAATGGCCTAATTCTGCTCCTAGAACCTATGAAATATACAGGCCTGTTCGACGGCTTAACTCCTCAGAGGTGTCTTTCAGATTCCAGGAACCAGAGAGCAAGACCTTAGCGAGACCACAGAGAGGTGGACCTCCTGTGAGCCCATCCCACAGCCCGCCCGTCCCCACCAGAGCTTCGTCAGTCGGCGTAACCGGGAGGGACGGAGCCGCTGGAGATGTCGGGCGCGAGGAGGGAGGGCCGGTAGGGAGGGTGACTCGTGCTAATGCCTCCAGCGCCTTCAAGGTCGGCTGCAGGGGGCGCCCCCGGGACACAAAGATGGCCGGGCGAAGAGAGGAGAGGGACGTCGGGTTGGCGGGAACTGCTCCCGTACATCGGGCACGCGGGCCGACCGCACTTTGTGGACTTTGAATAACGCCGCCAAAATTATGTGTAATATGTGCAAAATAAATTTCACTGTACAGTTGCATGTGACAAATAAAACACTATTGACTATTAACCACTGACAACTGACCACTGATTACTAACTATTATTACTGATTACTGACTACTAACTATTCACTACTGACTATTGAGCTATTGGCTCATTGACTCATTGGCCATTGACCCATTGGCCATTGACCCATTGACCCATTGGCCATTGACCCATTGACCCATTGGCCATTGACCCATTGGCCATTGACCCATTGACCCATTGGCCATTGAATCATTTACCATTGACCCATTGGCCATTGACCCATTGGCCATTGAGTCATTGATCTATTGACCCATTGGCCATTGACCCATTGGCCATTGACCCATTGGCCATTGAGTCATTGATCTATTGACCCATTGGCCATTGACCCATTGGCCATTGACCCATTAGCCATTGAGTCATTGATCCATTGACCCATTGGCCATTGAATCATTTACCATTGACCCATTGGCCATTGACCCATTGGCCAGTGAGTCATTTACCATTGACCCATTGGCCATTGACCCATTGACCAATTGGCCATTGACCCATTGGCCATTGCCTCATTGACCCATTAGCCATTGAATCATTTACCATTGACCCATTGACCCATTGGCCATTGAGTCATTGTCATTGATCATTGGCCATTGAGTCATTGACCGTTGAACCATTGGCCATTGAGCATTGGTGATTGGAGGCGGCCCTACTTACTCTGGCTCGGTGAGAGGCGTGGTCTCGTTTGGTTCGTTCGCCGAGCTCCCATCGTGGTTTGTGATTGGTTCATCTTCTGTCCTCATCTCCACGATCGGTTCCTTCGATCCGTCCTTCCTGGGGAGAGGGGGCAGGGAGCGCCGGTAGAGTCGCACAGCAGGGAAGCAGGATGTACGGCCCTGCTTAGTTTAGTTTTGTGTCGAGATACAGCGCTGAAACAGGCCCTTCAGCCCACCGAGTCTGCGCCGACCAGAGATCCCCGCACATTAACGCTGCCCTACGCACACTAGGGACAGTTTACATTTATACCAAGCCAATTAGCCTACAAACCTGTACGTCTTTGGAGTGTGGGAGGAAACCGAAGATCTCGGAGAAAACCCACGCAGGTTACGAGGAGAACGTATGAACTCCGTACAGGCAGCACCCGTCGTCGGGATGGAACCTGGGTCTCTGGCGCTGTGAGGCAGCAACTCTACCGCTGCTCCAGATCGTGGGGGGGGGGGGGGGGGGGGGTTGCCTAGCGAAGGAGGGTTGCTGAGAATGAAGGACCTGGAGGGATGGATGGGGAAGGGGTGGGGGAGGGGGCTGCCGAAAACGAGGCCTGTTCCCACGATGTACCTCTAAAACTAAACTAAACTAACCCAAATGCAGGGGTGGCGCGGTGGTGCAGCGGTAGAATTGCTGCTCCTCAGCACTTGCAGTGCCAGAGACCCGGGTTCGATCCCGACTGCGGGTGTTTGTCGGTGCGGAGTTCGTGCGTGCTCCCCGTGACTTGTGTTGGTTTTCTCCGGGATCTTCGGTTTCCTCCCACACTCCAAAGGTGGACAGGTTTGTAGGTTAATTGGCTACAAACCTATAGTTTAAAAAAAAAAATTGTCCCTATTGTGTGTAGGGTAGCGTTAATGTGCGGGGATCGCTGGTCGACGCGGACACGGTGGGCCAAAGGGCCTGTTTCCGCGCTGTATCTCTAAACTAAACTAAACTAAACCAAACTAAACTACACAATCAAAAAAACCCACCAAGTGTTGGAGTAATTCAGAGGGTCAGGAAGCATATCTGGAGAATATGCATAGGTGGTTCTCGGGTGATCGCTGGTCTGTTTCCTGAAGGGGCCTGTTTCCCCGCCGTTTTGCCATAGAGGGAGTACAGAGAAGGTTCACCAGACTGATTCCTGGGATGGCAGGACTTCCATATGAAGAAAGACTGGATAGACTCGGCTTGTACTTGCTGGAATTTAGGAAATTGAGGGGGGATCTTATAGAGGCGTACAAAATTCTTAAGGGGTTGGACAGGCTAGATGCAGGAAGATTGTTCCCGATGTTGGGGAACTCCAGAACACGGGGTCACAGTTTAAGGATAAGGGGGAAGTCTTTTAGGACCGAGATGAGAAAAAAACATTTTTCACACAGAGAGTGGTGAATCTGTGGAATTCTCTGCCACAGAAGGTAGTTGAGGCCAGTTGATTGGCCATATTTAAGAGGGAGTTAGATGTGGCCCTTGTGGCTAAAGGGATCAGGGGTTATGGAGAGAAGGCAGGTACAGGATACTGAGTTGGATGATCAGCCATGATCATATTGAATGGCGGTGCTGGCTCGAAGGGCAGAATGGCCTACTCCTGCACCTATTTTCTATGTTTCTATGTTTCTCCAAAACTAAAAACGGGAAGAGTCTTCTACTCACAAGTAGGCCGCTTTGCCTTCTTCCGCCTCCTTGGCTTTGGTGCTGGAGCCGTTCTTCTTCCCGCACAGCCTGGTGGCGATGCACATCAGCACGCCGCACTGTTTGCTGAAGAAGCAGCTGATGTCCGTGATGACCAGGATCAGCAGCAGGGCGGCGACGGCAAGGCCCACCACCGCCCCCAACCCCAGGCTCCGGAACAGCGTGTCTGAGGGGGGGGGGGGGGGAACACACCACAAACCATCAAAGGCACCTGCAGCAACCCAACCATCCGAGCGCAGTCCACACACGAGAGAACTTTATTGAACATCATTAATGTTTTATTATTATTAATGTTTAGTGTTTTCTGAGTCATTCGTAACTGTCACTGTATGTCATGTTGTTACTTGTGGGCGGAGCACCAAGGCAAATTCCTTGTATGTGAATACTTGGCCAATAAACTTACTTACTTGATCCCAGGTGGGAAATTGATCTGCCAACAGTCATAAAAAACACAAAATACATGAAACATGAAATTAAAGTGACGAGCAGAAAGGATTGGGGATGTGCAAAGATTCGGCAGGGAAGGGGGGGGGGGGGAGTCAGTCTACCCCACGACAGAAGGGGGAGGGGTTGTACAGTTTGATAGCCACAGGAAAGAAGGATCTGTTTCTTATTTCCTTCGCTCCATAGATGCTGCCGCACCCGTTGAGTTTCTCCAGCACTTTTGTCTACCTGGGAAGAAGGATCTCCTGTGGCGTTCTGTGCTGCATCTTGGTGGAACCAGTCTGCTGCTGAAGGCGCTCCTCAGGTTGACCAGTGTGTCACGGAGGGGGTGAGCTGTATTGTCCAGGATACTCCGCAGTTTGAGGAGCATCCTCCCCTCCGAGACCAACCTCCCGTGATTCCAACTCCGACCCCAGGACGGGGCCAGACTTCCTGATGAGCTTGTTCTGATCTACCTTGTACCTCATTGGAGACCCTTGGACAATCTTTAATCTGACTTTACTTATCTTTCGTTAAAATGTATTCCCTTTATCCTGTGTCTCTACACAGCGGCCGGCTCGATTGTAAACACGTATTGTATTTCTAATAAATACACCAATTCTGAATAAGGGACCCGAGTCACCGACCCGAAATGTCCTCTGTTCATTCCTTCCGGAGATGCTGCCTGGCCTGCTGAGTTACTCAAGATCTTTGATGTTGTGCTTTCATGTATATTTTAGTTCCCTCCCTTTCTAGTCTTTGACTGAATAGTGCACGACAAAAGGTTTACACCGTACCTCGGTACATGTGACAATAAACTCAACTCAAATCAACTCAACAGGCACCTAAAAGACTGCCAGCATCATTGGCCCCGCTGGCAAAACAGAAAATGCTGGAAACACTCAGCATTTTTAACCATCACGTAACTGTTTCTCATAGATTTATAGGGCTGTACACCGGGTGCCCACACCGACCAAGATGCCCCATCCTATTCCCAACTTTTTCCAATCTTCTTTAGTCAGAGGGTGGTGAACCTGTGGAATTCTTTGCCACAGAAGGCTGTGGAGGCCAGGTCAGTGGATATTTTTAAGTAAGTGAGTAGGTTTATTGGCCAAGTATTCACATACAAGGAATTTGCCTTGGTGCTCCGCCCACAAGTAACAACATGACATACAGTGACAGTTATGAAAGACTCAGAAAACACTAAACATTAATAATAACAAAACATTAATGATAAAACACCATTAAGGCAGAGATAGATAGATTCTTGATGTCATGGTTATGTGGAGAAGGCAGGAGAATGGGGTTAGGAGGGAGAGATAGATCAGCCATGATTGAATGGGCGGAGTAGACTCGATGGGCCGAATGGCCTAATTCTACTCCTATCCCTTATGACCTTGTGACTTTATGACCTTCTTCTCACCCCCCTACAATCAGTCTAAACAGGGTTCGCGACCCGAAACGTCGACTATCCATGTTCTCCAGCGATGCTGCCCCCAGCTTGGGACTGACCTGGAAGTGGGAGCACAAGTAGGCATGAAGATAGACACAAACTGCTGGAGTAACTCAGCGGGACCGGCAGCATCTCTGCAGAGAAGGAATGAGGTGATGTTTCGGGTCGAGACCCTTCTTGAGACTGAGAATGTGTGGGTGACTGGAACACGCTGCCAGGGTTGGTGGTGGAGGCAGATCCGATAGTGGCGTTCAAGAGGTGTATGTTATGCTCGCCTTGACCGGTTACAGCATTCGGTACGAGAGTCAGGAAGTCATAATGCAGATTAAAAGGCCTGTGATTAGGCCGCATTTGGAGTATTGCGTATTGCGTGCAGCTCCGTTTGTCCCATTACGGTTGGCTTTGAGAGGGTGCAGAAGAGGTCTACCACAATATTGTCTGGGTTAGAGTGGATTAACTATAAAAACATCTGAAGAAGGGCCCTGATCCAAAAACATTCACCCATACGTTTACTTCAGAGATGCTAGCTGACCCGTCGAGTTACACCAGCACTTTGTGTCTATCCAAGCCATAAGGAGAGGTCAGACCGACTTGGATAGTTTTCTCTAGAGCGTCGGAGCCTGAGGGGAGACCTGATCGAAGTACATTAAATTATGAGAGGCAAAGATAGGGTAGACAGAACCTTTTTCCCAGGATGGCAATGTGAAAGGCGGCAGGGCATACAGTGCGTTCAGAAAGTATTCAAACCACTCACTTTTTCCACATTTTACTTTTCAGCCTTATTTTAAAATGGATTCAATTCATTTTTTTAATCATCTATCTACACACAATCTACACACAGTATGAAGAAGTGAAAACAGGTGTTTAGAAATGTTTGCAAAGTGCAAAATAAGCAAGCTATTTCTTTTTAATTACTTATCTAAACACCTGTTTTTGCTTTTTTATTATTTGATGATTAAAAAAAGATTTTAATCCATTTTCGAATAAGGCTGCAACGTAACAAAATGGAGGGAGAAGTGAAGGGGTCTGAATACTTTCTGAATGCACTGTGGCTTTAAGGTGAGACGGGCAAAGTTTAAAGGTGAAAGTACAAAGGGTGATGAGTACCTGGAACACGTTGCCAGGGCCGATGGTGGAGGCAGGTATGATAGTGGCCTTTAAGAGGCTTTTGGATAGACACATGGATATGCAGGGAATGGAGGGATGAGGATTGTGCGCAGGCAACTAGGAGTACATTGTTGTGGGCCGAAGGGCCTGTGTCCAAGCTCGATGCAGGAAAAATGTTCCCAATGTTGGGCGAGTCCAGAACCAGGGGCCACAGTCTTAGAATAAAGGGGAGGTCATTTAAGACTGAGATGAGAAAAAACGTTTTCACCCAGAGAGTTGTGAATTTGTGGAATTCCCTGCCACAGAGGGCAGTGGAGGCCAAATCACTGGATGGATTTAAGAGAGAGTTGGATAGAGCTCTAGGGGCTAGTGGAGTCAAGGGATATGGGGAGAAGGCAGGCACGGGTTATTGATTGGGGACGATCAGCCATGATCATAATGAATGGCGGTGCTGGCTCGAAGGGGCCGAATGGCCTCTTCCTGCACCTATTTTCTATGTTTCTACGTTTCTATGTCCTACGCTGAGAGAGGACACAAAATTCTGGAGTAACTCGGCGGGTCAGACAGCATCCCAGGAGAAACAGAATAGGTGACGTTTCGGGTCGAGACCCTTCTTGAGACTGAGAGCGGCGGGTGCCTGGAACGCGCTGCCAGGGGTGGTGGCGGCGGCAGATACGATAGTGGCGTTTAAGAGGCTTTTACATAGGCTAGCGGGGAATGGAGCGATATGGATCACGTGCAGGCAGAGGGATTTACTCTAACTTGGCATTGTGCTAAGGAATGAGTGGGTTAACACAGGATGAAAATTTGGCAGCACTGGGCCTGTACTCGCTGGAGTTTGGAAGGTTGAGGGGGGGACCTCATTGAAACTGACTGAATAATGAAAGGCATCGATAGACTGGATGTGGAGAGGATGTTTTCACTGGTGGGAGAGTCTAGGACCAGAGGTCACAGCCTTAGAATTAAAGGGCGCTCTTTTAGAAAGGAGGTGAGGAGGAACTTCTTTAGTCAATCTGCGGAACTCATTGCCACAGAGGGCTGTGGAGGCCAAACTCAATGGATATTTTAAATGTAGAGATGGATAAATTCTTGATTCCAACGGGTGTCAAGGGTTATGGGGAGAAGGCAGGAAAATCGGATTAGGGGGCAGGAATCAGCCATGATTGAATGGCGGGGTAGACTTGATGGGCCGCATGGGCCCAATTGTACTCCTACAAGTTGTGAACTTGTGTTCGGCACGGACATTGCGGGCTGAAGGGCCTGCCCCGGTGCTGTACGGTTCTCTGTGGTCTACTTCTCCTCTTGCCCGACAGACTTGGCCTGCAGGCCAAGAGTGGAGAGGAACCTCCAGTGAGTGTGTGTGTGTCTCTGCCTCAATCTGCTGGAGTATATAAGACAACTCATTGCAGTTGAAGGAACTAATATTCACAAACACATCGAATCGGATCAGAGTTCCCCCTCAACGCATTTGCTTCTCATTTGCATGGCTGATGGTGACTGAAAATGAAAGAGAGAGTGATGGAATTTGAATCGGTATACATCAAAATGATACCCATTCAATTTATAACGCCGGATCCTCTGGGTATTAAATACATGTAAAAAGCCGACTAATTATAATTCCATCACTTCAAAAAGAAAACTCAATTTAGCTGAAGACAAATAGCAAAGCACATGTTTGTAAAAATTAATTGACAATGATTTTGTCGGGAATGAAGTACTTCCAACGCTTTAACTCATGAAATATTAATGACTGTTGACGATCCCGCCAAGGCTGCTGTGCGTGGCGGGGAATGGCAATGTGCAGAAGTTCTCCTTCCACCCGATCTAACGGGGGATATCTGGAGGGTACGCGGGCTGTCGACAGCCTGCTCGTGCGGGAGGAAAATTGTGGCCGATCTGGGAGAACGTTTGTGCGGCATGGTGGTGCGGCGGTGTAGTTCCTGCCTCACAGCGCCAAAGACCCGGGTTCGATCCTAACCAAGGGTGCATGTCTGTCCAGAGTTTATACGTTCTCCCTGTGACCCCGTGGGTTTTCTCTGGGTGATCTGGTTTCCTCCCACGCACCAAAGACGTGCAGGTTTGTAGGGTAATGAGCTTCGGTAAGTTGTAAAATTGTCCCTATTGTCTGGGATGGTGCTAGTGTACGGGGTGATCGCTGGTCGGTGCGGACCTGGTGCACCGAGAGGGCCTGTTCCCGGGCTTTGGAACGTGGGAGGAAACCGGAGCACCCGGGGAAAACACTTGCACTATCCTACGAACTAGCGCCAATTTACAGAAGTCAATAATATCTACCATACACGGTGCCTCAGGAAGGCCGTCAGCATTCACAAAGACCCCTCACACCCTTGCAATAGTCTGTTCAAACTCCTACCTTCCAGCGGACGTTACAAGGCCTTCTACGCCCGCACCTCCAGACTTAGGAACAGCTTCATCCCCATAACTATAGCTGCTCTGAACCGGCCCTGGTGAATGCCCCCCCCCCCATTAAATGTCTCCCTCAGATGGTCACGTCACACATCGACCCGGCACAGACCTATTTGCACTTTATACTGTTTTAACTGTGGTTTTTTTTAAAATCTTGTTTCTCTGGGTGTCTAAATGTTTAGCTAATTAAGTTATTACATCGGATGGAAGCTGCGTACCAAATCTCGTTGTACCTCTGTGCAATGACAATAAAAGATATTATTATTATTATCAAAGTCTGAAGTAAAATCTAAAAGATGTCCGGCTCTTGGATATGGAGCCAGACCTCAAGGATGGGAGAGGGTTGCAGATGCTCAGAAGATCAGCAGAGTTGTCCTGAGGAGATGATCAATAAGGAGGTGTTCCTTGGTCTTAATGGTACCACTAATAAGTTGTGAACCAAGCACATACTGTAGATTTTTCACACGGAGAGTGGTGAATCAGTGGAATTCTCTGCCACAGAAGGTAGTTGAGGCCAGTTCATGGGCATTATTCAAGAGGGAGTTGGATGTGGCCCTTGTGGCTAAAGGGATCAGGGGGTATGGAGAGAAGGCAGGTACAGGATACTGAGTTGGCTGATCAGCCATGATCATATTGAATGGCGGTGCAGGCTCGAAGGGCCGAATGGCCTACTCCTGCACCTATTTTCTATGTTTCTATGACTCCAGCCAAGAAGGCACACCAGCCACCAACCACCAAGTTCAACATGTCTCCAATGACTCTTACAAACTTCCACGGATGCTCCATGGAAAGCATGCTGCCGGGTTGCATCGCAGATCGGTTTGGGAACAGCTCTGCCCAAGACTGAGAGAAGTAACAGTCTAAGAATAAAGAGGAGGCCATTTAAAACTGAGATGAGAAAAAAAAAAACACCCAGAGAGTTGTGAATTTGCGGAATTCTCTGCCACGGAAGGCAGTGGAGGCCAAGTCACTGGATGAATTTAAAAGAGAGTTAGATAGAGCTCCAGGGGCTAGTGGAATCAAGGGATATGGGGACGATCAGCCATGATCACAATGAATGGCGGTGCTGGCTCAAAGAGCCAAATGGCCTCCTCCTGCACCTATTTTCTATGTTTCTACGTTACGTTAAAGTGCAGTGAGTTGTGGAGGAAGCCCAGTCCATCACATGGACCAGACTCCCCACCATTGACTCCATCTACACTTCACGCTGTTTATTCCTTCTTCTCCCTGCTCCAGTCTGGCAGAAGGTACAGAAGCCTGAAAGAGCGCACCACTAGACTCATTAACAGCTTCCTCCACAACTCACTTGGTCATCAGGCTTCTGAACGGTCCTTCCATAAGCTAGGGTATTGTCTGATTCACCTCCACACCATTGCGGACATTGGACATTGCTGCAATGCTGAGAACTATATTCTGCACTCTGTATCTTCCCCTTTGCTCCACCTGTTGTACTGGAGTTTCACTTGATTGTATTTATGTGTAGTATTATCTGATCTGATTGGATAGCATGCTAAACACTGCCGTGTGTATGGAGTTTGTACATTCGCCCTGTGACCACGTGGGTTTTCTCCAGGTGCTCTGGTTTCCTCCCACAAAATAGACGTGCAGTTATTCAGGTTAATTGGCTTTGATAAAATTGTGAATTGTCCCTAGTGTGTGTGGGATAATGCTGGTGGACGGGGTGATCGCTGGTCGGCGGGAAACCAAAGTGTCTGTTTCCACGCTGTATCTCTAAAGTATAAAAGTCATTAAACCAATGGTGAATCTGTGGGATTCACTGCCACAGACGGCGGTGGAGGCCGCCAACATTTTTAAAGCGGAGATTTGGTGTCAAATGGTGTCAAGTGTTACTGGGAGAAGGCAGGAAAATGGGATTAGGAGGCAGAGATCGACCGTGATTGACATGGTGGAGCAGACTCGATGGGCCGAATGGCCTAATTCCACTCCTATAACCTGTGAACTTGTTTCGGGGAGAAGGCAGGAGAATGGGGTTGAGACGAACGGTCAGCCGTAGAGATAGATCAAATATGGTCGAATGACGGAGCAGACCCGATGGGCTGAATGGCCTCATGCTGCTCCGATGTCCAATGGCCTTACATCTCATCAGAGAGGCACCGCTTCTGACAGTGGGATGCCCCATTGCTGAGGTGAAGGTGAACGGTCTATTGAAGAAATTAGAACCAGCACCCTCTGACTCTGAAGCAGTGGTGCTGAACCTTGGACTTGATGGCTATTCAAAGATTGCTTTTAAACCCTTTGGCATGTGTTTCCCATTCCTACTTGCCCTTCAGATGGTGGTGGTGAGTCCCCCCCCCCACTCCAAGTGAGACTATTCCCCCCACTTAGTTTAGGAAAGAACTGCAGATGCTGGATTAAATCAAAGGTAGACACAAAATGCTGGAGGAACTCAGCGGGTCCGGCAGCATCTCTGGAGAGAAGGAATGGGTGACGTTTCGGGACCCGAAACGTCACCCATTCCTTCTCTCCAGAGATGCTGCCGGACCCGCTGAGTTACTCCAGCATTTTGTGTCTACCCCCCACTTAGTTTAGCTCTGCTAAGCTGCCAGCTTAGTGTAGTTTAGAGATATAGTGCGGAAACAGGCCTTTCGGCCTACTAGTTGTATCCTGCACACTTGATGCCCTTTTTAAGATTCACTTTAAATCCAATGGCATATATTGTATACCATTTTATTTCATTACCATAATTTTTACATGCATTTATTTCAATGGCATAGTCTTATTTCTTTTTATTCTAGTGGCACTCATTTTTTAATTATTTTAAGCTCAATGGCATGCTTTGTAAAAGCTATTTGAAGCCATTTTATTTTAAACTTGTTGACATGTTCAAACAAAAAACTTTTTTCATTTTCCCTAACTTTTAGTTGGAGCCTTGAATATGGTACATTGGTCCATCTGAGTCCCATGATGTAGAGAGCTGTACATTATTTCCTGCTCCATTATTTCCTCCCATCCCCTTCCACCTGTATTTAAGGAAGGACATTCTTGCTATTGAGGGAGTGCAGCGTAGGTTCACCAGGTTAATTCCCGGGATGGCGGCACTGTCATATGCTGAGAGAATGGAGCGGCTGGGCTTGTGTACTCTGGAGTTTAGGAGGATGAGAGGGGATCGTATTGAAGGGTTTGGACACGCTAGAGGCAGGAAATATGTTCCCGATGTTGGGGGAGTCCAGAACCAGGGGCCACAGTTTAAGAATAAGGGGTAAGCCATTTTGAACGGAGACGAGGAACCACTTTTTCACACAGAGAGTGGTGAGTCTGTGGAATTCTCTGCCTCAGGGCGCGGTGGAGGCCGGTTCTCTGGATACTTTCAAGAGAGAGCTAGATAGGGCTCTTAAAGATAGCGGATATGGGGAGAAGGCAGGAACGGGGTACTGATTGGGGATGATCAGTCATGATCACAGTGAATTGTGGTGCTGGCTCGAAGGGCTGAATGGCCTACTCCTGCACCTATTGTCTATTGTCTATTGTCTATTGAATCCCTCCCTCTGGCTTGACGTTTATTTCACTCCTCTTCTTCCTTTCCTTATCTCACACCCTTTTGTTTCCTTTTGATCCCTGGCCTTTGTCCACCCATCTGCCCTGTAAAGCCCCCTCACCTGTATCCACCTATCACTCACCAAGCTTTATGCCTTCCCCACCTCGCTTTCCAGCTTTCTCCCCCCCTACTATAATCAACCTGAAGAAGGGTCCCGACCCAAAATGTCGCCCATCCAACTCCTCCAGAGATGCCGCCAGACCCGCTGAGTTACTCCAGCACTTTGTGGGTTTTTTTCTGTAAACCAGCATCTGCAGTTCCTTGTTCCCCCCCCCCCCCCCCCCACCCCCCATTGTTTCTTGTTTATCATGTGCTAGGAAGTGGAGAGTTTAAAAGGAAGTGACATCTCATCCCCTTCATTGAGACCGAAGATCCGATAGCGGAGCAGGTTAGTCCACTCGACGAGAAAGACGTAGTACGGTCATGGGCAGATTCGTGGGTAATTTCCGGCCCCATTTCCGTAACCGGCTTCCGTCTCCGCACCAAAGATCCCATCACAGCGGAGCAAAGATAACTAGTGCGGGGACGGAAGCCGGTTACGGAAACATCCTCGCAAAAATAAAAGTTAATTGTTAAAAATCTTCTCCTCATTTTCAGAATTATAATTTATGAACACAAACAGTTCCCCCGCAACGTTGATTACACTGCGGGTTGGGTCGGGTCTAGTTACTGAAATGGATGAAAAAAAGGCCCACGTTCCGCTCCGTTGCGTACTACACGTCGGCCCATTGCATTTAGCAGGAGTGGTCTATCTTGCTCCGCTATAGGATCTTTGATTGAGACTTCTATTGGGTTCACAGAAATATTGTGGTTGTTCGTGTGAAGAACTGTTATCGATGAAAGAAAACAGATAAATTACAGATTGCTTATTTTATTCAAAAATAATTAACATGGCTGCGATAATGCATGTGTGCAAGATAATTGTCCTGTGCATAAGTTAACAAATGAAGTGCTCACAGATGCCAACGTAACTGCGATCGTCTCAATTGCACCGCAATAAATCACACTTGCGATCTGATCCCTGATAAATGTCTGCATTAAACACCTCTTAAGCAAAGTCGGCCTCGGACGTCAGCTATGGGAGCGGATCTGCCAGCTCCGGCCAGGCTGGAGTTCCAGAGCCCCGGCCGCAGGGGGCAAATTCGACCCGACGCTTGGCAGTGGAAGTCCCGATGAGGTTGAGATCGGCTGCCTCAACCAGCCAAGGTGCTACATTGTCGGGGGGGACTTATCCTGAGCGTGGGGGGGCGGGGCGGAAGGATTTTGTGCCCTCTCGTAATTTTATCCGGATTAAAGGAAGTGCCAGACCGACCACCAGTTGCTAGAAAATCTGTGGTGGACTGGAACATAGAAGTGGAACGATCGGACTTGGAGCTGTAGAGTGGGCATTAGGTTAGATTGGCATGATGGCTAACACAAGACAGATGGGCCGAAGGGCTGTCCCTGTGCTGTACCGTTTTACGTTCTACGTTCTAAGAGGGAGTTGCTTTGGTGCAGATCACATCATCTCATCGCCTACCTTTAGCAAGGAGATGGGGAGGAATTTCTTTAGCCAGAGGGTGGTGAATCTGTGGAATTCATTGCCACTGACGGCTGTGGAGGCCAAGTCAGTGGATATTTTTGAGGCGGAGGTTGACAGATTCATGATTAATATGGGTATTAGCGGTTGTGGGGCGAAGGCAGGGGGATGGGGTTGAGGCAGATTAGCCTAGATTGAATGGCGGAGTAGACTTGATGGGCTGAATGGCCTAATTCTGATACCTAGAACTTATGAGTCGGCTTTGGACTTTGGAACCGTCTCAGGGGGCTGGGAATGAGTGTTAGTAGTAACGATATGGAATCGAACGGATGGACCCACACAGCGAGCTGGTCAGAAGGCGGTGAGAGGCAGCGGGCAAGGGGGGGCGGTTGTCCGTGGTCCGAATTCTCAGGGCCATAACACGACGGCATGGTGGCGCAGCGGTAGAGTTGCTGCCTTACAGCGCCAGGGACCCGGGTTCGCTCCAGACTACGGGTGCTGTCTATACGGAGTTTGCGCATTCGCGTGGGTTTTCTCTGTGATCTTTGGTTTCCTCCCATGCTCCAAAGACGTACAGGTTTGTAGGTTAGTTGGCTCGGTGGGTATGTGTAAATTGTCCCTAGTGTTAGTGTGTGGCGATCGCTGGTCGGCGTGGACTCGGTGGGCCGAAGGGCCTGTTTCCGCGCCATTTCTCTCAACTAAACTAAACTAAACTCAACCCGATGAAGCCAATGGAAGAGACAAAGGTGAGATGGACGACCAATGGATGGCGTGATGGCTGCAGTCCACATGTATCTTCGGTGACGTTGATAGAATGGTTGACCAGGGGTGGGGGGGGGGGGAAGAAAGAGGGAGGGGGATGTGGGGGGGGGGGAGGGGTGGAGGTTGGCGCGTGAGGGGAGGGTGGGGGAGGGGTGGGGCGTGGTGAGGGGATTGGGAGCGGGTTGGGGGGGGTCAGGTGGAATGTGGTAGTGGGGGGGAGAATGGGGAGGGGTGGGGGGTAGTGGGAGGTGGGGGGGATGGGTCAGGGTATTTGGAGGGGAGAGTGGGTATTGGGGAGAAGGTTTTGGGTAGGGGTGAGATGAGGAGGGAATCGCGGTGTGGCGTGTGGGAGGGGGCATTGTGTGTGGAGGAAGGGAGAGGGTATGTGGTGTGGGAGAGAGGAGTGGGTGGGGGATGAGCATGGGGGATAAAGGGTGAGGGTAGGAGAGGGGGTGGGGGTGTGGGGAGAGGGTAGGGGGCGAGAAGGTGGTGGGGGTGAGGGGCAGGATGTGCATTGGGGAGGGGGTGGAGGGGGTGTTGGGATGGGGGGGAGGGGATGGAAGGGTGTGGGGAGGGGATGGGTGTGGGGGGAGGGGAGGATGGGGGAGGGTGTGGGGGAGGGGTGTGGGAGGGGTGGGAGGGGTGTGGTGGTGTGGGGGAGGGGTGTGGGGTGGGGTGGGGGGGGTGTGTGGGGGTGTGGGGAGGGGTAGGGGTGGGAAGGGTGTGTGTGGGAGGGGTGTGTGGGGGAGGGGTGGGGGGAGGGGTGTGGGGGGGGGGGGGGAGGGGTGTGGGTGGGGTGGGGGTGGGGAAGGTGTGTGGGGGGTGGTGTGTGTCAGGGTGGTGTGTGGGGGGTAGGGAGGGAGTATGGCGGTGGGGAAGGGTGGGGTGTGGGTGTGGGGCGTGGATGGGGGGGGAGGGGTGTGGTGTGGGAGAGGGGTGTGGGGTTGTGTGTGTGGGGTGGTGTGTGGGGGTGGGAGGGGTGTGTGGTGGGGTGGGATTGTAGGGGTGTTGGGAAGGGGAAGGAGATGATGTAGGGTGTGGAGGGTGAGAGGGGTGGAAGGATTGCGTGGGGGGGGGGTGAGAGGAGAGCAGTGGAGGGAGGGTGTGAGGTAGTCGGTGAGATTGATGAGAAGCACAGAGGTGGGACATGTCGGGAAGGGAGGGAGAGAAAGAAATGAAGACAGATTAATCATCGTTCGGTTCAGCAACAATGATAGATCAACACATACACACTCTAACACGAACACAGTGAAGTGCGTGGAGCCGTTGGTGCAGTTTGACGTGACTCCGCTGGAAACTGCATAAAAGGGCGGCACGGTGGTGCAGCGGTAGAGTTTTGTTTAAGATGCTGGAAAATCGAAGGTAGACAAAAATGCTGGAGAAACCCAGCGGGTGCAGCAGCATCTATGGAGCGAAGGAAATAGGCAACGATTCGTCCCGAAACGTTGCCTATCGATGCAGCTGCACCCGCAGCAGTAGAGTTGCTGCCTTCCATCGCTTGCAGCACCAGAGACCCGCATGGTTTCGATCCCTTTCTCGGGGTGATTACCCTGCTCCAAAGACGTGCAGGTTTGTCGGTCAATGGGCTTGGTATAAAGGTAAAGTGTCCCTAGTGCGTGTAGGGCAGCGTTAGCGTGCGGGGATCGCTTGGTCGGCGCGGACTCGGTGGGCCGAAGGGCCTCTTTTCCTGGAGGCTGCAGCGAATCGTCCGATCAGCAGAGAAGGTTATTGGCTGCAACCTTCCCTCCATTGATGAACTGTACACTGCAAGGGCCGGGAAGCGAGCGGGCAAGATCATCTCTGACCCCTCTCACCCTGGCCACAAACTCTTTGAATCACTTCCCTCTGGAAGGCGACTCCGGACTGTCAAAGCTGCCACAGCCAGACATAAAAACAGTTTTTATCCACGAGTAGTTGCTCTACTCAACAGCCAAACATCTGTAGCCTCCCTTTGATCTGGTATTTTGTTGGTTCACATGCTTGATCAATGGTGTTTTATCATTAATGTTTTATTATTATTAATGTTTAGTGTTTTCTGAGTCATTCGTAACTGTCACTGTATGTTACTTGTGGGTGGAGCACCAAGGCAAATTCCTTGTATATGAATACTTGGCCAATAAACGTACGTGCTTACTTACTTTTCCGCGCTGCGTCTGTCAACTAAACTGGTTTGGCCGCAGTGCTCGGACGTTTGACAGAAGCCCGTTGTTGCTTGCGTGAGAGGAACAGCAAGGCCCCAAGTCACTCACTACCACCGACCAGCTGCTGATCCAATGTTTCCTGAAGTCCAAACCCAGCAAATGATTCATTCACGGACAAGGAACTCTTGGTCACCACCTGCCTCTGACATCAAACCACTGCCCGATTACCTCTGATCTGCAGGGTTGTGAATAGGAAGCAACGGGAACTTTCCCCCTCATCTACAGTGAACGATCGCCGAGCCTGGGCTTGGTAGACTGAAGGGCCTGTCCCACTTGAGCGACCTAATCTGCGAGTTTAGAAGCGTTTCTTCGACGTTCAAACTCGCAGCATGGTCGACACATGGTCCTAGGAGGTCCTATGAGGTGGCTGGAACTCTCCTTCATGCTCGAGGGAAGTTCCCGACTACTCGTGGCCTCAGCTGGGTTGCGGCCATTTTTTCAGCATGTTGAAAAATTTCCGCAGTGGGACAGCCCCTTGAGCGGAGGTGATCAGCGAAACGTGACTGAGCCAATCTGACATTTCTGTCCTGGGGCCTCCTCCATTGTCAGAGTGAGGCCCAGCGCAAATTGGAGGATCAGCACCTCATATTTCACTTGGGCAGCTTACACTCTAGAGGTATGAACATTGACCTCTAACTTCAAGTAGCCCTTGCTTTCCCTCTCTCTCCATCCCCCCCCCCCCCCCCCCACCCTTTCCCAGTTCTCCCACCAGTCTTACCATCTCCGACTACATTCTATCTCTGTCCTGCCCACTCCCCTGACATCAGTCTGTGGAAGGGTCTCGACCTGAAACGTCACCCATTCCTTCTCTCCAGAGATCCTGCCTCACCGCTGAGTTACTCCAGCATTTTGTGTCGACCTGGGAAGAGACTGTTCCTGAATAGACAATAGGTGCAGGAGTAGGCCATTTGGCCCTTCGAGCCAGCACCGCCATTCAATGTGATCATGGCTGATCATCACCAATCAGTACCCCGTTCCTGCCTTCTCCCCATATCCCCTGACTCCGCTGTCTTCAAGAGCCCTATTTAACTCTCTGTTGAAAATATCCAGAGAACCGGCCTCCACCGCCCTCTGACCTGTCCCTGTGAGGCAACAACTCTACCTCTGCGCCACCGCGCCGCCCTCTTCATTGAGGGAAAATATTTGGGAAGATGAGACCCTGAATAAGCTGAATCTGTTGGCCAATTCGAAGCCCTTGGCCCATGCTGAACACGCAATGGTTTAAAATAAATTGCAGGAAAACAATTTTTTTTTCTCCTCTCTATTATTTTCTTGCCGATGCTTTGAACTTGTTCAAAACAGACAGGAGTGTGTGACCCTCCCCAAGGACATGGCTTTCAGTCTGTATTAGCTTGGCTGGCAAGAATACTGATTTGTTATGTCCATGAATACATTCAGTTGTGTAGGAAGGAACTGCAGATACTGGTTTACACTAAAGACAGACACAAAATGCTGGAGTAACTCAGCGGGACAGGTGGCCTCTCTGGATCGTCCAGCCTCCCGCAACCTGCAGAGCGGTCCTGACCTACTATCTACCTCGTTGGTGACCCTCGGACTAGCCTGGATCGGACTTCGCAGGCTTTACATAGAAACATAGAAACATAGAAAATAGGTGCAGGAGGAGGCCATTCGGCCCTTCGAGCCAGCACCGCCATTCACTGTGATCATGGCTGATCGTCCGCTATGAATAACCCGGGCCTGTCTTCTTCCCATATCCCTTGACTCCACTATCCCCTGGAACTCTATCCAACTCTCTCTTAAATCCATCCAGTGATTTGGCCTCCACTGCCCTCTGCGGCAGGGAATTCCACAAATTCACAACTCTCTGGGTAAAAAAGTTTTTTCTCACCTCAGTCTTAAATGGCCTCCCCTTTATTCTAAGACTGTGGCCCCTGGTTCTGGACTCACCCAACATTGGGAACATTTTTCCTGCATCTAGCTTGTCCAGTCCTTTAATAATTTTATATTGCTTTATATTTATTTATTCTCCTGACTGGATAGCATGTAACAAAACAAGCTTTTCACTGTACCTCGGTACACGTGACAAAGAACTAAACTAAACTAAACTCCTGAGATGCTGAGTTACTCCAGCACTTGGTGTCTTTTTTTTTTGTGAATCAGCGCCTGCAGTTCTGTGAGATTATCAGGAGAATAATCTCACTGGACCTGTGAGATTATCAGGAGAAAAGGTCAGGTTTCCTTGCAGCTCTTTCCAAATGTCTAATTGCAAGTCAATGTCTCATATCCGAGTGGTTTGCTACAGTATTGATCGGAGACTCTTTATGGCCTGTACTTTCTCCAAGAACAGGATTGATAATAGCATGCAAGCCTGATGTGAGGTCAGTACAATTCTGACAGCACCTCTTGTACAAACATATATCTTTATCCTATTAAAAAGGTCAAGTGTTCCCTCCCATTAAAGCATTAAACCATTGCATATATATGACTCTGTTACTGAGACTAGTAACAGGGAAACATAGAAAATGGGTGTAGGAGTAGGCCATTCGGCCCTTCGAGCCAGCACCGCCATTCAATATGATCATGGCTGATCATCCAGTATCAGTACCCCGTTCCTGCTTTTTTACCCCCATATCCTTTGATTCCGTTAGCCCTAAGAGCTAAACTGTCACTGTATGTCATGTTGTTACTTGTGGGCGGAGCACCAAGGCAAATTCCTTGTATGTGAATACTTGGCCAATAAACTTACTTACTTACTTACTTAAATCTAAATCTCTCTTGAATACATCCAGTGAATTGGCCTCCACTTCCTTCTGTGGCAGAGAATTCCACAGATTCACAACTCTCCGGGTGAAAAAGGTTTTTCCTCATCTCAGTCCTAAATGGCCGACCCCTTCGAGAGTTGTGAGTCTGTGGAATTCTCTGCCTCAGAGGGCGGTGGAGGCCGGTTCTCTGGATTTCAAGAGAGAGTTAGAGAGGGCTCTTAGGGATGGCGGAGTTAAGGGATATGGAGAGAAGGCAGGAACGGGGTACTGATTGGGGATGATCAGCCATGATCATATTGAATGGTGGTGCTGGCTCGAAGGGCCAAATGGCCTACTCCTGCACCTATTGTCTATTGTCTATTCTTAAAGAATTAAAGAATTATTCTACAATCATCAGCTGCTTTCTGACCTGGGCCTCCTCCATTGTCAGAGAGAGGCCCAATGAACATTGGAGGAACAACACCTCATATTTCGCTTGGGCAGCTTACACCCAGTGGTTATGAATATTGACTTCTCTAACTTCAAGTAACCCTTGTATCCCCTCTCTCTCTCCATCACACCCCCACCCAAGTCGTACCAGCTTCAAAGTCGTCTTGTTGAGTCTCATTGTCCATAACTTCTTCTCCGTGGATTGTCACCTTGTCGTGGTGGAGAAGCTTGTGTGGACCTGAGATCCTGAGAGCGATGCCGTCTGGAGCTGTGCTCCTGGTAGGGCCACCCATGGCGGTAAGGTCGAGGGAGAGGTCTCTGACAAAGAGCAATCCAACCGAGATCTCAACGGTGGAACAGGCGGAGGACGATGGCTGACCTTAGTGGAGCGTCACAACGGCTGGGAAGGCGGATGAGGGCTGCAGCAGGAAAGGGTCTCCGGTCGTCTTGGACTCCATGCCACTGGATCCTGACCCAGATCTGTCAAGGACCGTGGGGTGGCTGTCTGTGCACCAGTCTCCCCACGTGAAACAAAGTTACGCATAGGCATCCTCCATGAGAGGACAGTCATACTCGTTTCGAGTGACCGCCAGTGATGGTGATGAACTCGTTCTCACAGCCAACGGTGGCCTGTTTCATTTATCATCCTTACCTTTTTGCATATCTTTCATTCATTTGTCCCATATCTCTCTACATCACCGTCCACATCTCTCGTTTTCCCTTTCCCGTCTCCCAGTCTGAAGAAGGGTCTCGACCTGAAACGCCACCTACCCCTTTCCTCCAGAGATGCTGTCGGACCCGCTGAGTTACGCCAGCTTTTTGTGTTTATCTCTGTTCCATTAATACAGGCCAGCAAGCAATGCTTTTGCAGGGAAAAAAACACCATTATACAGTGCTTCCAAGCTTTAGTAAATGCATGGAAAATACCTGGGCAAATCAGGAAGCCAATCCTAGACGTGGATTGAAAAATCGATGTCTGCATATTATATAGCAGTAAGAAAAGATTCCTCTTCAGATGAATATTAATTGCGCCCATGGAGATAGGAGCAGAATTCGGCCCATCAAGTTTTACTCCGCCATTCAATCATGGCTGATCTATCTCTCTCCCTCCTAACCCCAATCTTCTGCCTTCTCCCCACAAACCCTGACACCCCGTACTAATCAAGAATCTATCTCTCTCTGCCTTAAAAAAGTATCCATTGACTTGGCCTCCACAGCCGTCTGTGGCAATGAATTCCACAGATTAACCACCCTCCGACTAAAGAAATTCCCCCTCAACTCGTTCCTAAAGGAAGTCCTTTAATTCTGAGGCTGTGACCTCTAGTCCTAGCCTCTCCCAATATCATAGAGAAGATTTCATGAGAATGTGGAAAAAATATGATCAAAGGATGAACAGGTCAGGGCTCTTGCAAAAATATTTATGAAAATGTAGGTTTTCAGGTGAAAAAAAGACTGAGGGGTGACAGAAGAGATGCCAGTAGAATTGTGAAAAAAGTTTAAAAAAAAACTTTACAAAGGTTTGTGAAGTAAAGCGAGCTTGAAGAGTTGAGGAGCAAAATTCTGCAACTTAGGGCCTTACGGAACCATAGCGTCATCCCGCACAAAAACAGGCCGCTCGGTCCATCAAAGTGTGAAAACGCACACCTCCAGATTCAGGGGCAGTTTCTTCCCAGCTGTTATCAGTCAACTGAATCATCCTCCACAACCAGAGAGCAGTGCTGAACTACTATCTACCTCATTGGTGACATTCGGACTATCCTTGATCCGACTTTGCTGGATTTACCTTGCGCTAAATGTTATTTCTTTAGAAGGGTCTCGACCCGAAACACCACCTATTCCTTCGCTCCATAGATGCTGCCTCACCCACTGAGTTTCTCCAGCATTTTTGTCTACCTTCGATTTTTCCAGCATCTGCAGCTCTTTCTCAAAAAGTTTATCTTTATCATGTATCTACACCCTGTGGACGGCTCGATTGTAATCATGTGTTGTCTTTCCGCTGACTGGTTAGCGCGCAACAAAAGCTTTTCACTGGAGCTCGGTGCAGGTGACAATAAACTAAAGTGAAACTGTCTCGACCCGAAACATCACCTAAACTAAATGAACTAAACTGAACTGAACTGCCGACCAAGCTGTCCCATCTACGCGAGTCCCACTTGCCCGCGTTTCGCCCATATCCCTCCAAATCTAAAACTTACATTCAGCACTTTGGCAATGATTATTCAGGCTGTTAAATACTAACTTCTCCTCACGTGCTGTTTGTGTGGAGTTTGCACGTTCGTCATGTGACTGCGAGGGTTTCCATCGGGTACTCCGGTTTCTTCCCACGTCCCAAAGACGTGCAGGTTTGCAGGTTAATTGGCCCTCTGTAAATTGTCCCTAGTGTGTGGGAAATTGATATGCAAGTGGCTTAGCGGGTAGAGGTGCTGCCTCACAGCGCCAGACACCCGGGTTCGATCCTGACTACGGGCGCTGACTGTACGGAGTTTGCACGTTCTCCCCGTGACCACGTGGGTTTTCTCTGGGATCTCTGGTTTTCTCCCGCACTCCAAGGACATACAGGTTTGTAGGTTAATTGGCGTTGTTAAAATTGTAAATTGTCCCTAGCATGTAGGACAATATACAATAGACAATAGGTGCAGGAGTAGGCCATTCGGCCCTTTGAGCTAGCACCGCCATTCAATGTGATCATGGCTGATCATCCCCAATCAGTACCCCGTTCCTGCCTTCTCCCCATATCCCCTGACTCCGCTTTTTTTAAGAGCCCTATCTAGCTCTCTCTTGAAAGCATCCAGAGAACCGGCCTCCACCGCCCTCTGAGGCAGAGAATTCCACAGTCTCACCACTCTCTGTGAGAAAAAGTGTTTCCTCGTCTCCGTTCTAAACGGCTTACCCCTTATTCTTAAACTGTGGCCCCTGGTTCTGGACTCCCCCAACATCGGGAACATGTTTCCTGCTTCTAGCGTGTCCAAGCCCCTAACAATCTTATATGTTTCAACGAGATTCCCTCTCATCCTTCTAAACTACATGGAAGTAGGATAGTGTTTGTGTACGGGTGATCTCTGGCCGGCGCGGACTCGGTGGGCCAAAGAGCTCTGTTTCCACGCTGTATCTCTGAAGTCTCAAGGTGATGTTTCAGGTTGAGATCCTTCTTCAGACTTTCCTGTCCTTTCCTGCACTATGTTCCCTGTCCTTTGCTTCTTGATCCCCGCCCCGTCCTGGGTAAAAGACCTCCCCTGCATTCCACCCTCTTCTATTTCATTTTGTAGATAGACACAAAGTGCTGTAGTAGCTCAGTGGGTCAGGCAGCATCTCAGATCTTTAAGTCTGAAGAGGTCGGGTTGGCGGTCGTTGAGGTCGTCGCCGGAGGACAAAGGAGGACCCGGCGTGGGTGGACTGCTGAGAACTAAGGGGGACCACAAATTGAATGTGTTCAAAATGGTTTGTGTAAAATGGGATCATAAGGTTATATGGGATAGGAGTAGAATTAGGCCATTTGGCCCATCGTCTACTCCGCCATCCAATCATGTCTGATCTATCTCTCCCTCCAAACCCCATTCTCCTGCCTTCTCCCCATAACCTCTGACACCCGTGCTAATCAATAATCTATCAATCTCTGCAACTGTCAGCGCCCTTTACGTGGCCACTCTTTGCATACCTTGGGTATTCAAAACAAAGAATATCTTCGGTATAAACCAGCATCTGCAGTTCCTTTCCACACCTCCGTTCCAGTTTAATTGCGGCTCTTCCACATTGCGAGGACAACACTTGGACTCACCTTTCATTGTGAAACCAAAGCGCTTTAAACAATTTATTCCTGCAGGCAAGCTCGGCTCACAAATCTGTTCTGATGTGGGAGCTCTTTGACAGCGGGTAGTACAGGCTAACGCGGTGATGAATGAAGCAGCAAGCTGAAGTAATTATCAAGCTTACAGTCCAATAATCACACTCTCTCCGCAATCTCTAACCTTAATAATTCCTTCAAATTGCTGGCGTTCTGACACAGGGCTGAAAAGATGCATGAGCCGTCGGTGTTGGTACAAAGTGGGGGCCGTGTATAAAATGAATGACTACACGTTCAGGATGGTTAATAACGGGCAAGGTGGTAGATTTAAACCCTCTCCGACATGCCGTCTGCGCTCGTCAGGAACCATAATCCCTAAATGATTCAGTGCAATATGCCGCCTTAACTCGCTACACATGTACATGAATTATGAAAGCATAACCAAATGAGTTGAAATAAATATCCCACTGCCTCGCCAGTTATTCTGACCAGCGATTAGCAAGGAATTCGGATGCCTGTCTCTCGTCTTGTTGGAATCTAAATGTTGATTCCCACCTGGTGTAGACCCAGGCCATTTGGCCCGTCAGGCACTTTCTGGTTCACAGGACTATTCCGTCCCCCCATAGAAACATAGAAAATAAGTGCAGGGGGAGGCCACTCGACCCTTCGAGCCAGCACCGCCATTCATTGTGATCATGGCTGATCGTCCCCTATCAATAACCCGTGCCTGCCTTCTCCCCATATCCCTTGACTCCACTAGCCCCTAGAGCTCTATCTAACTCTCTCTTAAATCCATCCAGTGATTTGGCCTCCACTGCCCTCTGTGGTAGGGAATTCCATAAATTCACAACTCTCTGGGTGAAAAAGTCTCGCACCTCAGTCTTAAATGACCTCCCCTTTATTCTAAGACTGTGGCCCCTGGTTCTGGACTCGCCCCACATTGGGAACATTTTCCCTGCATCTAGCTTGCCCATTCCTTTTATAATGTTATATGTTTCTATAAGATTCCCCCTCATCCTCCAGTGAATTATCCCCCAACTGATACTTTCAATTGTGTGTCTCAGGATTGAGATTAGCATTGGGATCATCAGTTTAGACTGTAGACTTCAGAGATGCAACACAGGAAACAGGCCCTTCGCCCTCGCTGAGTCGGTGCCGACCAGCCATCACCCCGTACACTAGCTCTATCCTACACCCACTAGGGACAATTTACAATCTTACTGAAGCCGATTACAAACATAGAAACATAGAAAGTAGGTGCAGGAGGAGGCCATTCGGCCCTTCGAGCCTGCACCGCCATTCAATATGATCATGGCTGATCATCCAACTCAGTATCCTGTACCTGCCTTCTCTCCACACCCCCTGATCCCTTTAGCCACAAGGGCCACATCCAACTCCCTCTTAAATATAGCCAATGAACTGGCCTCAACTACCTTCTGTGGCAGAGAATTCCACAGATTCACCACTCTCTGTGTGAAAAATGTTTTTCTCATCTCGGTCCTAAAAGACTTCCGTCTTATCCTTAAACTGTGACCCCGTGTTCTGGACTTCCCCAACATCGGGAACAATCTTCCTGCATCTAGCCTATCCAACCCCTTAAGAATTTTGTAAGTTTCTATAAGATCCCCCCTCAATCTTCTAAATTCTAGCGAGTACAAGCCGAGTCTGTCCAGTCTTTCTTCATATGAAAGTCGTGCCATCCCAGGAATCAGTCTGGTGAACCTTCTCTGTACTCCCTCTATGGCAAAACGGCGGGGAAACAGGCCCCTTCGAGAAACAGACCAGCGGTCTCCTGTATCTGCCTTCTCTCCATACCCCCTGATCCTTTTAGCCACTTTAACCTGCAAACCTGTACGTC
This sequence comes from Okamejei kenojei, assembly GCA_035221665.1. Classification (NCBI taxonomy): domain Eukaryota; kingdom Metazoa; phylum Chordata; class Chondrichthyes; order Rajiformes; family Rajidae; genus Okamejei; species Okamejei kenojei. The sequence goes on along the minus strand of CM069142.1, from coordinate 66,669,462 downwards.
TTTGGAATGTGGGTGGAAACCGGAGCAACCGGAGAAAACCCACACAGGCAACGGGAGAACGTACAAACTCCGTACAGACAGCATCTGTAGTCAGGATCAAACCCGGGTGTCAGGCGCCGTGAGGCAGCAACTCTACCGCTGCGCCACTGTGCTGTCCTCAATTTCTTGACTGAAAGATACAGCATGGAAAGAGGCCCTTCGGCCCACCGTGTCACGCCGACCAGCGATCACCCCGTACTCTAGTCAATGTTATCCCACTTTAGCAAGTGCGCTCCACATACATGGGGCAATTTACAGAGGCCAATAAACTTACAAACCTGCACGCTGTGGCTGTAACTGGTGTCCTGGAGGGCACTCGTGTGGTCACAGGGAGTGCATGCAAAGTCCACACAGACAGCACCCGAGGTCAGGATCGAACCTGGGTCTCTGGCGCTGTGCCATGCTGTCTCTTGCTATTGAGTGAGTGCAGCATAGGTTTACAAGGTTAATTCCCTGGATGGCGGCACTGTCATATGCTGAGAGAATGGAGCAGCTGGGGTTTAGAAGGATGAAAGGATATCTCATTGAAACATATAAGATTAAACAAATGGGGAAAACAAATGGTCGGCACGTACTGGAAGGGCCGAGAGGGCCTGTTTCCGTGCTGTAATTGTTATATGGTTATATGGTTATATTAAGGGTCTGGACACGCTAGAGGCAGGAAACATGTTCCCGATGTTGGGGGAGTCCAGAACCAGGGGCCACAGTTTAAGAATAAGGGTTTAAGAACGGAGACTAGGAAACACTTTTTCTCACAGAGAGTGGTGAGTCTGTGGAATTCTCTGCCTCAGAGGGCGGTGGAGGCCGGTTCTCTGGATGCTTTCAAGAGAGAGCTCGATATGGCTCTTAAATATAGCGGAGTCAGGGGATATGGGGAGAAGGCAGGAACGGGGTACTGATTGGGGATGATCAGCCATGATCACAGTGAATGGTGGTGCTGGCTCGAAGGGCCGAATGGCCTACTCCTGCACCTATTGTCTGTTGTCTCTAATAACAGGGTGCTTCCGCCATGAAATATCAGCACCGGCGATCGGTGGACAGCTCCAGTCATAGTTCACTCCATTCACATCTACTCCATTGCAGACATTGGACTTTGTCTCTGGAGCTGGCGCAATGCTGAGAACTACGTTCTGCACTCTGTATCTTCCCCTTTGCTCTACCTATAGTACCTGAGTTTGACGCAATTGTATTTATGGGTAGTATTATATGATCTGCTTGTGAAGAATCTTGTGGTCGCCTAGTTATAGGAAGGATGTCAACAAAATAGAGAGAGTACAGAGGAGATTTACTAGAATGTTGCCAGGGTTCCAGCAACTATGTTACAGAGAAAGGTTGAACAAGTTAGGTCTTTATTCTTTGGAGCGCAGAAGGTTAAGGGGGACTTGATTGAGGTCTTTAAAATGATGAAAGGGATTGACAGAGTTGACGTGGATATGTTTTTCCCATTGAGGGTAGGGAAGATTCAAACAAGAGGACATGACATGAGAATTAAGGGACAGAGGTTTCGGGGTAATGTGAGGGGAACTTCTTTACTCAGAGGGTGGTGGCTGTGTGGAATGAGCTTCCAGCAGAAGTGGTGGAGGCAGGATCGATTTTAACATTTAAGAGTAAAGTGGATAGGTATATGGACGTGAAGGGAATGGAGGGGTATGGTCTGAGTGCAGGTAGATGGGACTAGGGAAAACAAATGGTCGGCACGGACTGGAAGGGCCGAGAGGGCCTGTTTCCGTGCTGTAATTGTTATATGGTTATATGGTTATAAGGGTCTCGACCCGAAACGTCGCCCATTCCTTCTCTCCAGAGATGCTGCCTGTCCCGCTGAGTTACTCCAGCGTTTTGTTTCTATCTTTGGTACAGTGGCTCAACGTGTGGCACGGTGGCGCAGCGGTAGAGTTGCAGCCTCACAGCGCCTGAGACCTGGGTTTGATCCTGATTACGGGCACTGTCTGTCCGGAGTTTCAACGTTCTCCCCGTGACCTGCGTGGGTTTTCTCCGGGTGCGCAGGTTTGTAGGTTAATTGGCTTTGGTTAAAAATTGTAAATTGTCCCTAGTGTGTAGGTTAGTGTATGGAGAGAAACAAAGTCAGAGAGAGAGAGAGAGGGACGGAGAGAGAGAGAGAGAGAGAGAGAGAGAGAGAGAGAGAGAGAGAGGAGGTGTGTTGATGTAAAACGGACCCCGCGCATACCAAGACAAGAATTTGCTTTGATTACTCTCTTGCCAATAAATCTGATGTGTTCGTGTACGAGAGGGGTTGACCTATGGGCTGAGTGGCGATCAGCGCCACGGATGGAGGCCCAGAGAGGTGTGACGCTGTAAAAAACGGTCCCCGCGTATTGTGTTTGTCCTCTTTTCCCAATAAAACTGATTTGTAGCTTAAAAAAAAGTGGAAGAGAGAGAGAGCGAATCAGTAGCAGAGAGAGTGAGGCAGAGATATTTTAGTTATATCTCATTCAGTGGAAATGTTGGATTTCAGTTGACGCTTTGCCGTGTGAACGTGCCTGATACATTTTCCACTGATGATATTATCCTCCATTAAAGCAGCTCACATTATTATTCAGTACTAAGCGAGGAGTTGCATGGATAATCGCGGGGCTTACTTAGCAGATGGTCTGTAACTGGAACAAAGCCATTAATTGGTAGCCTAATGATGAAGAAACGAACACAATAATAAGAATTGTTTTTGCAAAGTTGGGATACCGAAGCGGTGCGTATTCACTGAAAGAATAAATACCATGGAAATTATGTTTTGTGAGCAATTCCTCGTTGTCTCTTGAACTAAAACCAACGTGGAGGGCTTTGTTTTTGAGTGAAGGGAGGTTGAAGCACAGAAACAAGCCCTTCGGCCCATCAAGTCCGTGCTGACCTTTCCTCCCATCTACATTCTCATTGGTCTGTATTGGGCCAATAGACAAAAGACAATAGACAATAGACAATTGGTGCAGGAGTAGGCCATTCGGCCCTTCGAGCCAGCACCGCCATTCAATGTGATCATGGCTGATCATCCCCAATCAGTACCCCGTTCCTGCCTTCTCCCCCATATCCCCTGACTCCGCTATCTTTAAGAGACCTATCTAGCTCTCTCTTGAAAGTATCCAGAGAACCTGCCTCCACCGCCCTCTGAGGCAGAGAATTCCACAGACTCACAACTCTCTGTGAGAAAAAGTGTTTCCTCGTCTCCGTTCTAAATGGCTTCCCCCTTATTCTTAAACTGTGGCCCCTGGTTCTGGACTCCCCCAATATCGGGAACATGTTTCCTGCCTCTAGCGTGTCCAAGCCCTTAACAATCTTATATGTTCCAATAAGATCCCCTCTCATCGTTCTAAACTCAAGAGTATACAAGCCCATTCTCTCAGCATATGGTGGGATAGACTTGTCTTGTTTTCTCTGGAATATCAGAGGCTGTGGGGAGACTTGATAGAAGTGTATATTGTGTTAATGAGAGCTGTAACCAAAAGCGATCTCTGTGTGCTATCCATGCACGGCTTGGAATGTACCAAGCTTTTATCTAGCATCAATTCAGCCAACTAAATACCCGTCCTCCACTGTCGGAGTGAGGCCCAATATAAATTGGAGGAACAGCACTTCATATTTCGCTTGGGCAGCTTACAACCCAGTGGCATGATTACTGATATCTCTAACTTCAATTAACCCTTGTTTTCCCTCTCTCTCTCTCTCCGTCCCTCCCCCACCCTCGTTCTCCGACTAGTTTCATACAAGGAATTTGCCGTGGTGCTCCGCCCACAAGTAACAACATGACATACAGTGACAGTTACGAATGACTCAGAAAACACTAAACATTAATAATAATAAAACATTCATGATAAAACACCATTGATCAAGCCTGTGAACCAACAAAATACCAGATCAAAGGGAGGCTACAGATTTTTGGCTGTTGAGTAGAGCAACTACTCGTGGATAAAAACTGTTTTTATGTCTGGCTGTGGCAGCTTTGACAGTCCGGAGTCGCCTTCCAGAGGGAAGGGATTCAAAGAGTTTGTGGCCAGGGTGAGAGGGGTCAGAGATGATCTTGCCCGCTCACTTCCTGGCCCTTGCAGTGTACAGTTCATCAATGGAGGGAAGGTTGCAGCCAATAACCTTCCCTGCTGATCGGACGATTCGCTGCAGCCTCCGGGTGTCGTGCTTGGTGGCTGAGCCAAACCGGACCATGACGGAGAAGGTGAGGACAGAATGCTGAAGCTGGGTGGAAGTTGAGAGAGGGTGGAATGTGGTAGGCAGATGGGACCAGGGGAGCTGGCAGGGCACAGTAGGGAGAGAAAGGGAGAGGGGGATTTTATCGGGATGCATCACAGCAGGGTTTGGGAACAGCTCCATCCAAGACCGCAAGAAATCGCAGAGCCTAGACCATCACGCAAACCAACCTCCCTCCCATTGACTCCATCTACACTTCACGCTGCCTCGGCAAGGCCAGCAGCATCAACAAGGACCAGTCGCACCCTAGCTGCTCCCTCTTCTCCCCTCTCCCATCGGGCAAGAGGTACAGAAGTGCGAAAATGCACACCTCCAGATTCATGGACATTTTCTTCCCAGCTGTTGTAAGGGCAACTGAACCATCCTCTCACCAACTAGAGAGCGGTCCTGACATTCCACCGACCTCGTTGGAGAACTTCGAGCCCTCTTTAATTCAGACTTTACTGGACTTTGATCTTGCACTCAAACTTACACCCTTTATACGGGTGTCAGGGGTTATGGGGAGAAGGCAGGAGAATGGGGTTGAGAGGGAAATATAGATCAGTCACGATTGAATGGCTTAGCAGACTTGATGGGCCGAATGGCCTAATTCTGCTCCTATCACATATGACCTTTTGACCTTATGAGGGAGATGCATGGGTCCATAGAGCTCTATAGCACTTAAATACGCCATTCGGCCCACTTTGTTTATGCCGACCCAGAGGGGCTCGTCCAATTTTCCTGCACTTGGCCCGTCGTCCTCTAAGACCGTAAGACATAAGAGCAGAAAAAGGCCATTCGGCCCATCGAGGCTACTCCACCACTCAATCATGGCTGATCAACCTATCCCTCTCAACCAAATTCTCCTGACATCTCCTCATAACCTTTGACACGCTGATGGGCCTGTCCCACTTAGGTGATTATTTGGGCGACTTCAGGTGACTGCGACAAAAGCTCAACATGTTGAACATTTTTTGGGGACAGTGGCGACAAACTTTGCTGTCGTAGGTTAGAAACATAGAAACATAGAAAATAGGTGCAGGAGGAGGCCATTCAGCCCTTCAAGCCAGCACCGCCATTCATTGCGATCATGGCTGATCGTCCCCAATCAATAACCCGTGCCTGCCTTCTCCCCATATCCCTTGACTCCACCAGCCCCTAGAGCTCTATCTAACTCTCTCTTAAATCCATCCAGTGACTTGGCCTCCACTGCCCTCTGTGGCAGGGAATTCCACAAATTCACAACTCTCTGGGTGAAAACGTGTTTTCTCACCTCAGTCTTAAATGACCTCCCCTTTATTCTAAGACTGGGGCCCCTGGTTCTGGACTCCCCAACATCGGGAACATGTTTCCTGCCTCTAGCTTGTCCAATCCCTTAATAATTTTATATGTTTCAATAAGATCCCCTCTCATCCTTCTAAATTCCAGTGTGGACAAGCCCAGCCACTCCATTCTTTCAACATATGACAGTCCCGACACCCCGGGAATTAACCTCGTGAACCTACGCTGCACTCCCTCAATACCAAGAATTAGGGGACCAAAACTGCACACAATACTCCAGGTGCGGTCTCACGTTTAAAAGTGCTGGAGGAACTCAACGGGTCAGGCAGCATCTGCGGAGAGAATGGACAGGCGGCGTTTTGGGTCGAGACCCTTCTTCAGACTGCGCGGAAGGAGGAACTTGGTAAAAGAGGAGGGTATTCTGCGTCAATACTGAAAGACAATCCCTGGCCAAAGTATAAAGGACTTGTAAGAACATTGTCCGACTTAGCCACATTGGAAATATATCTTTGCTGGTTCAAAGCACTGAAGTAGCAGAAGCGTCCACGTCGCGGGGCTGGAAACTGGAAGCATCCCGAGCTAATTCTACTACCACCATCATCCATTGCAACAAGTAATGGCCCCTTTTCAGGACGGACGATGACAGCGATGTCAACATTCGAAACGCGGAGATGGACAGGAAAGAAGAAGAGACTGGCGTGGACATGCAGATACTGTGAAGAACGGCTGGAATTCAATGTACAATAGTTTAGTTTAGTTTAGAGATACAGCACGGAAACTGGCCCTTCGGCCCACCGAGTCCGCGCCGACCAGCGATCCCCGCACATCAACACTATATCACACACACACGGGATAATTTTTACATTTACACCAATGCCACTTAACCCACGAACCTGCACGTCTTTGGAGTGTGGGATGAAACTGAAGATCTCGGAGAAAACGCACGCAGGTCACGGGGAGAAGGTAGAAACTCCGTACAGACAGCGCCCGTAGTCGGGATCGCTCCCGGGTCTCTGGCGCTGCGCGGCAGCAACTCTACCTCTGCGCCACCGTGCCGCAGCAGTTGTTCATGACCCTGACGCCCCCCTCTCTAAGAGTGTGAGGTTCTCCTACCATAGACACAGAGGAGGCTATCTATTTCTGCTCTTAGATGAAAGTAAGCATGCAGGTACAGCAGGTAGTGAAGAAAGCAAATGGCATGTTGGCCTTTATAACAAGAGGAATCGAATATAGGAGCAAAGAGGCCCTTCTGCAGTTGTACAGAGCCCTAGTGAGACCACACCTGGAGTATTGTGTGCAGTTTTGGTCCCCTAATTTGAGGAAGGACATTCTTGCTATTGAGAGAGTGCAGCGTAGGTTTACAAGGTTAATTCCTGGGATGGCGGGACTGTCATATGCTGAGAGAATGGAGCAGCTGGGCTTGTACACTCTAGAGTTTAGAAGGATGAGAGGGGATCTTATTGAAACATATAAGATTGTTAAGAGTTTGGACACGCTAGAGGCAGGAAACATGTTCCCGATGTTGGGGGAGTCAAGAACCAGGGGCCACAGTTTGAGAATAAGGAGTAATTAATTTAGAACGGAGACGAGGAAACACTTTTTCTCACAGAGAGTGGTGAGTCTGTGGAATTCTCTGCCTCAGAGGGCGGTGGAGGCAGGTTCTCTGGATGCTTTCAACAGAGAGCTAGATAGGGGTCTTAACGATAACGGAGTCAGGGGATATGGGGAGAAGGCAGGAACGGGGTACTGATTGGGGATGATAAGCCATGATCACATTGAATGGCAGTGCTGGCTTGAAGGGCCAAATAGCCTACTCCTTCACCTATTGTCTATTGTCTATTGTCTAGATAGACACAAAAAGCTGGAGTAACTCAGCGGAACAGGCAGCATCTCTGGAGAGAAGGAATGGGCGACGTTTTGGGCCGAGACCCTTCTTCAGCTCTTTCCATCCACATCAAGTCTTTGACCGAGGCAGCATGTTTACATATTCTGCTGTGCTGCTGCAAGTAAGAATGTCATGGTTCTACCTGGGACAAATGACAATAAAACACTTCTTGACTTGACTTACTGGCGATGGTGTTGGGTTCTGGTGGCATGGTGAACTCGTAGAGGGTGGGCTCGGAGGTGCCCAGCTTGTTGACGGCTGAGATCTGTACCTGGTACCTCATGTTCCACTGGAGCTGCTCCAGGGTGATGGAGTCCTGGCCTCCCTCCGTCACCTTCTGCACCCACTCCTCGTCCTTGTCTTTCTGTAGGGGAGGGGAGAGACAGCCTAAGCACGTCGCTCATCCACAGCCTGGCTTCAGTGGAGCTCGCTGTTGGAGCACACTCACCCACACTGCCCGCAGACACACAGTCGCAGACACAGACACAGTCACAGTCACAGTCACAGTTGCACACACAGTCACAGACACACGCACACACACATACAGACACACACACACACACACACACACACACACACATACAGACACACACACACACACAGAGGCACAGATGCACAGAGCCACAAACAGTCACACCCAGAGTCACAGACACTGACACACAGAGACACACATACATAGGCAGACACACAGGAGATAGGAACTGCACACACATGCGTGCACATGTGAGACACGCATGCACACACACACGTGCACACACGAGATACACACACACACGCGCACATGAGACACACACGTGCACACATGCATGCACATGAGACACACACACATCCACACGAGACACACACACACACGCATGCACATGAGACACACACACACGCATCCACACGAGACACACACACAAGCATGGACATGAGACACACACACACACAAGCATGGACATGAGACACACACACACACACATGCACATGAGACACACGCACACACACATGCACATGAGACACACACACACGCATCCACATGAGACACACACGTGCACACATGCATGCACATGAGACACACACACATGCATCCACACGAGACACACACACACACGCATGCACATGAGACACACACACACGCATCCACATGAGACACACACACACGCATGCACATGAGACACACACACACACGCATGCACATGAGACACACACGGGTGCACACACGCATGCACATGAGACACACACACACGCATCCACATGAGACACACACACACACGCATCCACATGAGACACACACGTGCACACATGCATGCACATGAGACACACACACACGCATCCACATGAGACACACACACACACACATGCACATGAGACACACACACATGTACATGTGCACACACAAGACAAACACACACAATGGCATTATAACATGCAGTGATCGGTAGACAAAATTGCTGGAGTAACTCAGTGGGTCAGGCAGCATCTCTGGAGAAAAAGGACTAGGTGACGTTTCGGGTTAAGGCCCGTCTTCACAGGTGGACTGTGTTGTGCTTTATGTCTCTTGTAATCAAAGAACCAGGGCCAGTTTATGATATAAGAGGACGGCATTGAGCTCTCCGGAGCAACACATTTTTCCTCATCTCCCCTATAATCTTTCCACTGATTATATCCGTGCCATCTGCTTTCCAACTCTTTCGAGAAATTAAAATAGATCTTTGCCATTTACCTTCACGGCTCATGAATTTTTACACTTTAATTGCGTCTTTCGACTTTGGAGACAGCACGGAAACAGGCCATTCGGCCCATTGGGTCCGTGCCGACCAGCGATCACACCATTCTCTAGCACTATCCTACACACGTGGGACAATTTACAACGAGCCGATTAACCTACAAACAGCACGTCTTTGGAGTGTGGGAGGAAACCGGAACACCCGGGGAAAACCCACGCGGGTCACGGGGAGATCGTACAGACTCCGGACAGACAGCACCCCGTAGTCTTGACAGAACCCGGGTCTCTGGCGCGTGAGGCAGCGACTCTACCGCTGCGCCACCGTGCCGCCAACAATTGCGTCTGAATACCCCAGTCCCATTTGACCAGTTATCAGCTCGTGTCTTTGGTAGAATTAGACGTAGGATAGGCAATAGACAATAGACAACAGGTGCAGGAGTAGGCCATTTGGCCCTTCGAGCCAGCACCGCCATTCAATGTGATCATGGCTGATCATCCCCAATCAGTACCCCGTTCCTGCCTTCTCCCCATATCCCCTGACTCCGCTATCTTTAAGAGCCCTATCTAGCTCTCTCTTGAAAGCATCCAGAGAATCGGCCTCCACCGCCCTCTGAGGCAGAGAATTCCACAGACTCACCGTGAGAAAAAGTGTTTCCTTGTCTCCGTTCTAAATGGCTTACCCCTTTTACTTAAACTGTGGCCCCTGGTTCTGGACTCCCCCAACATCGGGAACATGTTTCCTGCCTCTAGCGTGTCCAAGCCCTTAACAATCTTATATGTTTCATTGAGAATCCCTCTCATCCTTCTAAACTCCAGAGTGTACAAGCCCAGCTGCTCCATTCTCTCAGCATACGACAGTCCCGCCATCCCGGGAATTAACCTTGTAAACCTACGGTGCACTCCCTCAATAGCAAGGATGTCCTTCCTCAAATTAGGGGACCAAAACTGCACACAATACTCCAGGTGTGGTCTCAATAGGGCTCTGTACAACTGCAGAGGGACCTCTTTGCTCCTATACTCGATTCCTCTTGTTATAAAGGCCAACATGCCATTCGCTTTCTTCACTGACAGCTGTACCTGCATGCTTACTTTCATAGTCTGATGAACAAGGACCCCCAAATCCCGTTGTACTTCCCCTTTTCCCAACTTGGCGCCATTTAGATAGTGCCAGTGTACGGGGGGATCGCTGGTCGGCGCGGACTCGGTGGGCCGAAGGGCCTGTTTCCGCGCTGCGACTCTAAAACTAAATAAAAACACAGCATCTGGGAAGACTAGGCTTTACTCTCCGTTTCACATGCAAACCACGTCACCCACAACTCACTGGAGGGACTTATTTTAATTTCCAGCACCAGCAGCCGCTTCTTAGTTTATCAATAAATAAAAATAAATTGCACACTTGTAAGTCATCGTTCCCTAATGTGTACCATCGGGCACGGCAGCAGAATATCAAAGACTATGAAATATCAATTTGTACAGACACCCTGACCTTAATTTAGTTTAGTTCAGAGACGCAGCGCTGAAACAGGCATTTCGACTCAAAGAGTCTGCACCGACCAGCGATCCCCGCACGTTAACACTACCCTACACACACTGGGGAAAATTTACACATACACACCAAGCCAATTTATCTACAGTACATACCCGTACATCTTTGGAGTGTGGGAGGAGACCGGAGCACCCGGAGAAAGCCCAGGCAGGCCTCGGGGAGAACGTGCAAACACCGGACAGGCAGCGTCCGTAGTCAGGATCGAACCCGAGTCTTCGGCGCTGCAAGCGTCGCAAGGCAGCGACTCTACCGCTGCGCCACCGTGACCACCCACAAATCTTGTTTCAAGCGAGTAAACGTAAATATATTGCATCCCAGGCAGAGGGGAATGGGTTGGAGAGGGGAGAGTTGTGTTGGAGGAGGGTGGGGGGGGGGGGGGGGTGGTGTGGGGGGGGAGGGGGACCATTTGTGAACTGGGGTCCCGTCCAAGGCTACTGACAATCAGCTAACAATCATCGATTCTACATTTCCCTTGATGTCGATCCCCTTTCTCCTGTTTTCATACCTTACACTTCCTTATCTACGTGTCTCCCTCTCCCCTGTCATCAGTCTGATGAAGGGTCTCGACCCGAAACGTCACCCATTCCTTCTCTCCAGAGATGCTGCCTGTCCCGCTGAGTTACTCCAGCATGTGGAGTCTATCTCAGGTCATGGACCGATTCTTGTGCAGTGTTTTGTTCACATGTCCACCACCGATTTTCCGGCAATCCCTCCCTCCCACATCCTAGTTATCCCACTAGTTTAATTGTCCCCCATATCAATTATTACTGATTGTCTGTCGGGCTTGTCACCTTCCACTCAGCTAACGATGTACCATTCTACACTTCCTTGTTCATCGTCCCCTTTGATCTGTGTGTTCACATCTTTCCATTTCTCTATGCTCCCTCTCCCCTGTCTCTTAGTCTGAAGAAGGGTCTCGACCTGAAATGTCGCTTAGTCATGTTCTCCAGAGATGCTGCCTGACCGGTTGAGTTACTCCAGCACTTTGTGTCCTTTTTCCCTTATCTGCAGTTCTTTGTTCACAACACCAATTCCTCGCTTTCAAATATTTATCGATCTCCTTCTTATATCTGATATAATAGACAATAGACAATAGGTGCAGGAGTAGGCCATTCGACCCTTCGAGCCAGCACCGCCATTCAATGTGATCATGGCTGATCATCCACAATCAGTACCCCGTTCCTGCCTTCTCCCCATATCATATAACCATATAACCATATAACAATTACAGCATGGAAACAGGCCCTCTCGGCCCTTCCAGTCCGTGCCGACCATTTATTTTCCCCTAGTCCCATCTACCTGCACTCAGACCATACCCCTCCATTCCCTTCACGTCCATATACCTATCCACTTTACTTTTAAATGTTAAAATCGATCCTGCCTCCACCACTTCTGCTGGAAGCTCATTCCTCACAGCCACCACCCTCTGAGTAAAGAAGTTCCCCCTCACGTTACCCCGAAACTTCTGTTCCTTAATTCTCATGTCATGCCCTCTTGTTTGAATCTTCCCTACCCTCAATGGGAAAAGCTTATCCATGTCAACTCTGTCTATCCCTTTCATCATTTTAAAGACCTCAATCAAGTCCCCCCTTAACCTTCTGTGCTCCAAAGAATAAAGACCTAACTTGTTCAACCTTTCTCTGTAACATAGTTGCTGGAACCCTGGCAACATTCTAGTAAATCTCCTCTGTACTCTCTCTATTTTGTTGACATCCTTCCTATAATTAGGCGAACAAAATTGTATACCATACTCCAGAATTGGTCTTACCAATGCCTTGTACAATTTTAACATTACTTCCCTACTCCTATATTCAATGCTCTGATTTATAAAGGCCAGCACACCAAAGGTTTTCTTTACCACCCTATTTACATGCGATTCCACCTTCAGGGAACTATGCACAGTTATTCCTAGATCCCTCTGTTCCACAGCATTCCTCAATTCCCTACCATTTACCATGTACGTCCTATTTTGATTTGTCCTGCCAAGATGTAGCACTTCACACTTATCAGCATTAAACTCCGTCTGCCATATTTCAGCCCACTTTTCCAAATGGCCCAAATCTCTCCGTAGACTTTGAAAATCGACTTCATTATCCACAACACCACCTATCTTAGTATAATCTGCATACTTACTTATCCAATTTCCCACCCCATCATACAGATCATTGATGTACGTGACAAACAACAGTGGACCCAACACAGATCCCTGAGGCACCCCACTGGTCACCGGCTTCCAACCTGACAAACAGCCATCCACCATTACTCTCTGACATCTCCCATTCAGCCACTGTTGAATCCATCTTGCTACTCCGCCATTAACACCCAAAGATTGAAACTTAACCAGCCTTCCATGGGGAACCTTGTCAAAGGCCTTACTGAAATCCATATAGAGATATCTTTAAGAGCCCTATCTAGATCCCTCTTGAAAGTATCCAGAGAACATGCCTCCACCGCCCTCTGAGGCAGAGAATTCCACAGACTTACAACTCTCTGTGAGATTGTTTCCTCGTCTCCGTTCTAAATGGCTTACTGCTTATTCTTAAACTATGGCCCCTGGTTCTGGACTCCTCCAACATCGGGAACATGTTTCCTGTCTCTAGTGTGTCCAAACCTTAACAATCTTATATGTTTCAATAAGGTCCCCTCTCATCCTTATAAACGCCAGAGTGTACAAGCCCAGCCGCTCCATTCTCTCAGCATATGACTGTCCCGCCATCCCGGGATTTAACCTTGTAAACCTACGCTGCACTCTCTCAATAGCAAGAATGTCCTTCCTCAAATTAGGGGACCAAAACTGCACACAATACTCCTGGACAGTTTTCACACAGAGAGTTGTAAGTCTGTGGAATTCTCTGCCTCAGAGGGCGGTGGAGGCCGGTTCTCTGGATACTTTCAAGAGAGAGCTAGGTAGGGCTCTTAAAGATAGCGGAGTCAGGGGATATGGGGAGAAGGCAGGAACGGGGTACTGATTGGGGATGATCAGCCATGATCACATTGAATGGCGGTGCTGGCTCGAAGGGCCGAATGGCCTACTCCTGCACCTATTGTCTATTGTCTACTGTCGAAAGTTCAAAGGAACCTGAGGGATAACTTTTATACACAAAGGCTGGTGGGTGTATGGAACGAGCTTTTGGAGGAGATAGTTGAGGCAGGCACTTTCGTAATGTTTAAGAAACATTTAGACAGGTACATATATAGAGCAGGTTTGGGGGAACATGGGCCAAACGTGGGCAGACGGGACATGTTTGTTGGTGTGGGCAAGTTGGGCTGAAGGGCCTGTTTTCCCACTGCACGACCCTATGACTATGTATACCCCGTAGGATGGCACTGTTGTTGTGGTGCTGTGCCACCTGGGCAGGCGAGACCTTCATCTCATCTCCCGCCACACGTTGCCGGTTTGGCGGGGTGGACCTCGTGGCAAAGAGCCGGGCAGTGCTGGCTCGGACATCGGAGCTTGCGGCCCTGAGGTGAAACCTGAACTCATATCCTTCACCTGAAGGCTAAGCCGGAGAGATAACGCCAGCAGAACAATCAAGGACCAGTTTCACCCCGGCCAATCCCTCTTCTCCCCTCTCCCATCAGGCAAGAGGTACAGACGTGTGAAAGCGCACACCTCCAGATTCAGGGACGGTTTCTTCCCAGCTGTTATCTAGAAAATGAACCATCCTGTCACCGAATGGAGAACTACCATCCGGCACGGACTATTTTTGATCGGACTTTACTGGACTCTATCTTGCACTAAACATTATAAACGATATTCCCTCTGTCATGTATCTATACACTGTAAATGGCTCGATTGTAATCATGTATTGTGTTTCTGCTGACTGGTTAGCACGCAACAAAAGGAACAAGCTGCCAGAGGAGGTAGTTGAGGCTGGGACTATCCCAACGTTTAAGAAACAGTTAGACAGGTACATGGATAGGACAGGTTTGGAGGGACATGGGCCAAGCGCGGACAGGGGGGGCCTAGTGCAGCTGGGACATATGGGCCGGTGAGGGAAAGTTGGGCCGAATGGCCTGTTTCCACCCTGTATCACTCTATGACTCTGAAAGCTATTCGCTGTACCTCGGTACACGTGACAATAACCTGAACTCAGCTAAGACATTTCTACGCAGTGCCGACATGGCGGTCTTCAACCTGAAATGTGAGCTGCTTCTCTCTCCCCAGATGCTGCCTGGCCTGCTGAGTGTTTCCAGCATTTTACAAGTTTAGTTTGAACTGCTGTGGCATCAAGCACTCAGTAATATTGCTTCATTAGAATTAGCACAATGGCACGGAAAAAACCTAACAAGTCAAAAGCATCTTGCAGACCTTCAATAGAGAGTAACACATCCGTAAAGATTAAGAGTTGTAGCGTCATAGAGTGTGGAAACAGGCCCTTCAGCCCAATTTGCCCCAGCTACATTAGTCCCACCTGCCAGCGTTTGGCCCATATCCCTCGAAACCTGTCCTATCCATGAACCTGTCTAAATGTTTCTTAAACGTTGGGATAGTCCCAGCCTCAACTACTTCCTCCTGCAGCTCGTTCCATACACCCACCGCCCTTTGTGTGAAAAAGTTGCCCCGAAGATTCCTATTAAATCTTTCCCCCTCGTCTTAAATCTCTGTCCTCTGGTTTTCGATTCCCCTTCTCTGGTTATTTTCGTACAGTTACCCTACTTATTCCTCTTATGGTCTTATATATAAGGGCGGCACGGTAGAATTGCAGCCTCACAGTGCCAGAGACCTGGGTTCAATCCTGATTAAGGGTGCTGTTTGTATAGAGTTTGTACGTTTTCCCCGTGGGTTTTCTCCGGGATCTCCGGTTTCCTCCCACACTCCAAAGACGTAGCTCCGGTAGTGTGCGGGGATCGCTGGTCTGCACGGGTCCATTGGGCTGAAGGGCCTGTTTCTGTGGTGTATCTCTAAACTAAACTAAACCTCAACCTGAAACATGAACTGTTTCCTTCCCTGCACATGCTCCCTGACCCGCTGAGTGTTTCCAGCATGTTTAGAGCTTAGTTTGAAGTGGTGTGGCAACATAAACCCAGTGGTATTGCATGATAAGAATTAGCTGCCAGGCACTGTAGAAACCTAACAAGGCAAAAACATTGGGTGGTAGGGTGGCGCAGCGGTAGAGTTGCTGCCTTACAGCGTCAGAGACCCGGGTTCGATCCTGACTACGGGTGCTGTCTGTACGGAGTTTGTACGTTCTCCCGTGGGTTTTCTCTGAGATCTCTGGTTTCCTCCCACACTCCAAATGCGTACAGGTTTGTAGATTAGTTGGCTTGGTAAAATTGTAAATTGTCCCTCTGTGTGTAGGGTAGTGTTAGTGTGCAGGGATCGCTGGTCGGCGCAGACTCGATGGGCCGAAGGGCCTGCTTCCGCGCTTTATCTCCAAACTGGGACAGTTTCTTCCCAGCTGGCTATCAGGCTATTGAACCATCCTACCGCGCCTAGAAGCACGATCTACCTCATTGGTGACCCTCGGACTATCTTTGATCGGACATTACTGGCTTTACCTTGCACTGAAGAATGTTCCCTTGTCCTGTACCTGCACACTGTCAATGGATTGTTTGTAAGCATGTATTGTCTTTCCCCTGACTGGTTAGCAGGCAACAAAAGCTTTTCAATGTACCTCGGTACACGTGACAATAAACTAAAACTAAAAACTGAAACTTAGCTGAAACTAAAACCGAACGAAACATCTCGGGAACCTGCAATGGAGGATAATACATCTGGCACGATTTCTCCCATGAACATCTTTACATAGATCTAATATTTAAATCTCTCTGTGGGTTTGCATTGGCCATCATTCCGTTTGTTTTGCTCGGAGGCAGATATGAAGCTTCTTCATTGATGCGTCTCTGGAATACTGAACAGGTTAGTTCAGTTGAGTTTAGTTTACAGATGCAGCCCGGAAACAGGATCTTCGGCCCACTGAGTCCGCGCCGACCAGCGACCCCCGCACACTAACCACTATCCTGCACACACTAGGGACAATTTACATTTATACCAAAGCCAATTAACCTACAAACCTGTACGTCTTTGGAGCCATTCTATAGAAACATAGAAAATAGGTGCAGGAGGAGGCCGTTTAGCCCTTCGAGCCTACACCGCCATTCATTGTGATCATGGCTGATCATCCACAATCAGTAACCCGTACCTGCCGTCTGCCCATATCCCCTGATTCCGCTATCCCCTAGAGCTCTACTATCTAACTCTCTTTTAAATTCATCCAGTGACTTGGCCTCTACCGCCTTCTGTGGCAGAGAATTCCACAAATTCACTCTCTGGTCAGTATTATATTACCTCCCCTTTATTCTTAGACTGTGGCCCCTGGTTCTGGACTTCCCCAACAATGGCAACATTGTTTCCTGCATCGAGCTTGTCCAGTCCTTTTATAATTTTACATGTGTCAATAAGATCCCCTCTCATCCTTCTAAATCCCATTAAATACTAGCCCAGTCTTTCCAATTTGTCCTCGTATGACGGGGATCAATCTCGTGAACCTACGCTGCACTGCCTCAATCGCAAGGATGTCCTTCCACAAATGAGGAGACCAAAACTGAACACAATACTCCAGGTGTGGTCTCACCAGGGCCCTGTACAACTGTAGTCCCAGCGCTCTGCAATAGCAACGGGACGTCAGGCATGCAGGTCCTTGGGGATGGATCCCAACAGCTATAGTTTAGTTCAGTTTAGAGATATAGCGTGGAAACAGGGCCCTTCGTCCCACCGAGTCCGCGCCGACCAGCGATCACCCGTTCACACTAGTTCCATGTTTTCAGACTTTCAGAAAGCCTTTGATAAGGTCCCGCACGGGAGACTGGTGACTAAAATTAGAGCACATGGTATTGGGGGTAGGGTGTTGACATGGATAGAAAATTGGTTGGCAGACCGGAAGCAAAGAGTAGGAGTGAACGGGTCCTTTTCAGAATGGCAGGCAGTGGCGAGTGGAGTGCCGCTAGGCTCGGTGTTGGGGCCGCAACTGCTTACCATATACGTATATTAATGATTTGGAAGAGGGAATTAGGAGCAACACTAGCAAGTTTGCGGATGACACAAAGCTGGGTGGCAGTGTGAACTGTGAAGAGAATGTTAGGAGGTTGCAGGGGGACCTGGACAGGTTGAGTGAGTGGGCAGATGTGTGGCAGATGCAGTATAATATAGATAAATGTGAGGTTATCCACTTTGGCGGCAAAAACAAGGGGGCAGATTATTATCTCAATGGTGTTAGGTTAGGTAAGGGGGAGTGCAGTGAGACCTGGGTGTCCTTGTACACCGGTCACTGAAAGTTGGCGTGCAGGTACAGCAGGCAGTGAAGAAAGCTAATGGAATGTTGGCCTTCATAACAAGAGGATTTCAGTACAGGAGTAGAGAGGTTCTTCTGCAGTTGTATAGGGCTCTGGTGAGACAACATCTGGAGTATTGCGTACAGTTTTGGTCTCCTAATTTGTGGAATGACATCCTTGTGATTGAGGCAGTGCAGCGTAGGTTCACGAGATTGATCCCTGGGATGGCGGGACTGTCATATGAGGAAAGATTGAAAAGACTTGGCTTGTATTCACTGGAGTTTAGGAGGATGAGGGGGATCTCATAGAAACATATAACATTATAAAAGGACTGGACAAGCTAGATGCAGGAAAAATGTTCCCAATGTTGGGCGAGTCCAGAACCAGGAGCCACAGTCATAGAATAAAGGGGAGACCATTTAAGACTAAGATGAGAAAAAACTTTTCACCCAGAGAGTTGTGAATTTGTGGAATTCCCTGCCACAGAGGGCAGTGGAGGCCAAGTCACTGTATGGATTTAAGAGAGAGTTAGATAGAGCTCTAGGGGTTAGTGGAATCAAGGGATATGGGGAGAAAGCAGGCACGGGTTATTGATTGGGGACGATCAGCCATGATCACAATGAATGGCGGTGCTGGCTCAAACGGCCGAATGGCCTCCTCCTGCACCTATATTCTATGTTTCTATGTTTCTTTGTTATCCCACTTTTTCGTCCACTCCCTTCACGCTAGGAGAAATTTACAGAAGCCAATTAACCTACAAACCTGTACCTCTTTGGAGTGTGGGAGGAAACCGTAGCTCCCGGAGAAACCCCACGCGGTCACAGGGACAACGTACAAACTCTACAGACAGCACCCCGTAGTCAGGATCAAACCCGGGTGTCAGGCACTGTGAGGCAGCAGAGAAGACAGTGGGTAGTGATGGATCGATGTTCTTATTACTCTCCCCTCTGTTATCAGACTTCTGAATGGTCCTTCCATAAGCTAGGGTACTGTCCGATTCACCCCTACCCCATTGCGGACATTGGACTTTGTCTGTGGAGCTGATGCGTTACAATGCTGAGAACTACATTCTGCACTCTGTATCTTCCCCTTTGCTCTACCTATTGTACCTGAGTTTGACTTGATTATATTCCTGTACAGTATTATCTTTAATTGGATAGAATGCAAAACAAATCTTTTCCCATTTCGGTCCACTTTACACTTCAGATATATAGAGGGGAAACAGGCCCTTCGGCCCACCAAGTCTGCGTCGATCAGTGATTGCCCTGTACACGAGCACTATCCTACCCACCAGGGGACAATTCACAACTTCACCAAAGCCAATTAACCTGCAAGCCTGCATGCTTGTGGAATGTGGGAGGAAACCGGAGCACCCGGGGAAAACCCACGTAGGTCACGTACGGACAGCGCCCGTAGTCAGGATCGAACCCGGGTCTCTGGCGCTGCGAGGCAGCGACTCCACCGCTGCGCCACCGTGCCGCTACACGTGACAATACTAAATTCTCTGCCTCAGAGGGCGGTGGAGGCCGGTTCTCCGGATGCTTTCACGAGAGAGCTGGATAGGGCTCTTAAAGATAGCGGAGTCAGGGGATATGGGGAGACGGCAGGAACGGGGTACTGATTGGGGATGATCAGCCATGATCACATTGAATGGCGGTGCTGGCAGGAAGGGCCGAGTGGCCTAATCCTGCACCTATTGTCTGTTGTCTAAACTGAAACCTGAACCAATATCATGCATTGTCATGAGCAGCGATGTCT
Organism: Okamejei kenojei; assembly: GCA_035221665.1. NCBI lineage: Eukaryota > Metazoa > Chordata > Chondrichthyes > Rajiformes > Rajidae > Okamejei > Okamejei kenojei. The sequence goes on along the minus strand of CM069142.1, from coordinate 66,649,782 downwards.
TATTACCGAGTAGCATTTCTGGCAAGAATGTGTAATTACTTCGGGCAAGATTAGTGCTCGAGGCAGCTGCGATATTGGATGAGAGAAACACACTCGCTCGTGCGCAAGATGTAAACACAGGCAGCACTCGGCTCGGGACAAATGGACTATCTCCGACTGCTGTGCAATTCCATGTAGGCAACTTATTTCCAGGGCTACACCTTCACGCAATAATCTCATCAGCGCCACAGCAGTTGCAAGCAATGTCTGTCATCAGCGCTCGGTTCAGATGCGAGTGAATCGTGTAATTAAAGTTCTAGTTCCTGATTCATTTATGGGTGGGCAGGTGTCTCCCAGCTCATTACCCTCACAGTAACAAGAACAAAAACAATGGGAACTCTTCAGTGCGGGCGCTGCAGGGTAAATGTACGGCAGGAAGGTAATTGGCTCGGATTTGGGATCAGATGCTTTTCACTTGCAAAGTGAATATTGGCATCGTGTCAATGTATTGGCTTGGAGATAGAATAGAACGCAGAACAGTACTTGGGGCCTGTTTCCGTGCTGTATGGCTCATTGACTCTAACAAGATAGATAGATAGATAGATAGATAGACAATAGACAATAAGGGCAGGAGTAGGCCATTCGGCCCTTCGAGCCTGCACCGGCGTTCAATGTGATCACGGGTGATCATCCACAATCAGTACCCCGTTCCTGCCTTCTCCCCATATCCCTTAACTCCACTATCCCTAAGAGCTCTATCTAACTCTCTTTTGAAAGTATCCAGAGAACCAGCCTCCACTGCCCTCTGAGGCAGAGAATTCCACAGACTCATAATTCTCTGTGTGAAAAAGTTTTTCCTCGTCTCCGTTCTAAATGGCTTACCACTTATTCTTAAACTATGGCCCCTGGTTCTGGACTCCCCAGACTTCAGGAACATGTTCCCTGCCTCTAGTGTGTCCAACCCCTTAATAATCTTATATGTTAGGGCTATTAAGGATAGCATAGTCAGGGGATATGGGGAGAAGGCAGGAAGGGGGTACTGATTGTGGATGATCAGCCATGGTCACAGTGAATGGTGCCGCTGGCTTGTTACTCCTGCCCCTATTGTCTATCTATCTTTCCGGTTAGACTCAATGGGCCATACAGCACGGAAACAGGCCCCAGGTACTGTTCTGCATTCTGTTCTATCTGGCACGAAGGTCCGAATGGCCTACTGCTGCACCTGTTGTCTATTGACTATTATTCAGTGTTTGCTTTGTGACGAGGCCCACCCCTGTTTGCTGGGCGGGTTTGCGTGGGCATACTCACGGTCCGGTACTTCAGCGCGTATTTCAGGATGGCGGACCCTCCGTCATCTTGCTTCGTCACCACCAGCTTGAAGGTCTTGCCGTTGCCCTTGTAGCCCTGGACGGCGGGTGGCCCGGGCTCCTCTACGGAGAAGCAAAGAGGCAACGCGTTCAGTCAGCGTCAGCAGAGAGAAGATCTCCAGGGGACTCGTTAGACTTGAGAGACACACGGTGGCGCAGCGGGTAGAGTTGCTGCCTCACAGCGCCAGAGACCCTGGCTCCATCCTGACTACAGGCACGAACGAGCTTGTACGTGCACCCCGTGACCCGCGTGGGTTTTCTCCAGGTGCTCCGGTTGCCTCCCACACTTCAAAGACGTACGTGTTTGCAGGTTAATTGACTTCAGTAGAATTGCCCCTAGTTTGTGTAGGATAGTGTTAGTGTACGGGGACCGTGTTCGGCGCGGACGGATTATGTGGGCCGAAGGGCCTGTTGTCGTGCTGTATCTCTTAACTAGACTAAGATACAGCATGGAAACAGGCCCTTTGACCCAAAGAGTCCGCGTGGACCAGCGATTACCCCGTACACTAGCACTATCCTACACGCACCAGGGACAATTTATAATTCACAGAAGCCAATTAACCTACAAACCTGCAAACGTCTTTGGAGTGCGGGGGGGGGGGGGGGAACCGGGGCACCCGGAGAAAACCCACGCAGGTCACGGGGAGAAGGTACAAACTCTGTACAGACAAGCACCCGTATCTTACCGAAGCCAAATAATCTACAAACTTGTACGTCCTTGGAGGTGGGAGGAGACCGAAGATCTCGGAGGAAACCCACGCGGTTACCGGGAGAACGTGCAAACTCCGTACAGACAGAACCCATAGTCAGGATCGAACCCGGGGCTCTGGCGCTGTGAGGCAGCAACTCTACCACTGAGCCACCGCGCCGGAAACTAATCGGCTTTTGGTTCAACGTGTTAACCTGCTGCTTTGTCCAATTGCTTGCTTTTCACACAGCAACAGAGCGATGGACAGTTTAATGGGCTGCCTTACAAATTACCTGCGTGCGGAGGGGGTTCTGATCCCAACAGACTGCTGTTTTTGACATTGGCTCATTATCCCCCAACTTAGTCCAGGTTTGCTGGTATGTTTACGATTTAATCATGTGCCCAGCACAGCACTAACATAGAATAGTTACCCTCGATCAAGGTGCCTCACACGGACCACCTCCGCAGTTGGAGCAGCTGAGCGACCATGCACATCCGCTCAGTAACGGACGGCAATTAGTCGTGTAGAGTTTAGAAGTACAATTTCTGGAGAGGAATTGTTGCATTTTTTTCTAAAACAATAAAAATAAAATTGGAGCCAGACACGGAACTGATCACTTTAGGTACTATAGTTCCATACGAGGAAAGACGAGATAGACTCGGCTTGTACTCGCTGGGATTTAAAGATTGAGGGGGGATCTTATACAGACTTACAACATTCTTAAGGGGTTGGACAGGCTAGATGCAGGAAGATTGTTCCCGATGTTGGGGAGGTCCAGGACAAGGGGTCACAGTTTAAGGATAAGGGGGAAATCTTTTAGGACCAAGATGAGAAAAACATTTTTCACATAGAGAGTGGTGAATCTGTGGAATTCTCTGCCACAGAAGGTAGTTGAGGCCAGTTCATTGGCTATATTTAAGAGGGAGTTAGATGTGGCCCTTGTGGCTAAAGGGATCAGGGGGTATGGAGAGAAGGCAGGTACAGGATACTGAGTTGGATGATCAGCCATGATCACATTGAATGGCGGTGCAGGCTCGAAGGGCCGAATGGCCTACTCCTGCACCTATGTCTATGTTTCTATGTTTCTACTTCAGAAGCCTGCTCTAAGCTATCACTATTTCAAAGACGTTTCCATAATCATGGCCTGATAACGATGAAAAAACGAATACTTAAATTTTGGAAACACACATCAGTCCCTACTGTTAAGATGTGGATTACAATCATGTCCGACACACTACATCTTGAAAATATTAGACTTGTCTTGGCAGAAAAAACAGATAAATTTTCCAAGACATGGACATCCTTCGCCGATTTCTTACAAGGATAGTATGGTGCAACACAACTTAGGATTTAAATCCAACTATGGGTTAGGTGAGGTGGGTGGGGGGGAGGGACGAGAGGCAGGCTTTCACCACTTTTATCTCTTTTTTTTTTCTATCTCTCTCTTTCTTTCTTTTACCCACTCTTTGGCTACACTACTTTGGTAGTCGAGGGGTTCTATCGTTGCACATCTCACTTTTTCTCCAATTCTTGATCTTTTTTCTTCTCTTCTAATTCTAAGCTACAAAGTCAAAATGGAAGCTATACAATAACTGTATAATTGTATATGCCGCTTGTCCTACTCTTGTACATTTGCTTCTAATAATAAAAAAAAGAGTTTAGAAGTACAGCGCGGAAACAGGCCCTTGGCCCACCGAGTCCGCGCCAACCTGCGTCCCCGCATTAACACTATCCTACACTCAACTAGGGACGACTTACATTTGTATCGAGCCAATTAACCTGCAAACCCGTGCGTTTTTGGAGCGTGGGAGGAAACCAAAGATCTCAGGGGAAACAACGTGGCAGGGCGGTGCAGGGTTCGATCCTGACTACGGGTGCTGTCTGCACGGAGTTTGCACGTTCTCCCCGTGACCACATGGGTTTTCTCCGAGATCTTCGGTTTCCTCCCGCACTCCAAAGACGTGCAGGATTGTCTTGGTGTAATTGGCTTGGTATAATTATAAATTGTCCCTAGTGTGTGTAGGGTAGTGTTTGTGTGCAGGGATCGCTGGTCGGCATGGACTCGGTGGGCCGAAGGGCCTGATTCCGTGCTGTATCTCTAAACTAAACTTCAGTGGTGCAGCGGTAGAGTTGCTTCCTCACAGCGCCAGAGACCCAGGTTCGATCCTGACTACGGCTGCTGTCTGTCTGACGTTTGCACACAAACTGCGCCTGAAGAAGGGTTCCCACCCAAAACCACACCTATTCCTTTTCTCCAGAGATGCTGCCTGTCCCGCTGAGTTACTCCAGCATTTTGTGCCTATCTTCGGTGTAAACCAGCATCCTTTACCTCCCCCCTCGTCTGCATCCAAGGATCCCGACAGTCTTTCCAGGTGTGGCAGAGGTTCACTTGCACCTCCTCCAACCTCATCTACTGCATCCGCCGTTCCAGGTGTCAACTTCTCCATTTCGGCGAGGCCAAGCAATGGCGAGGCGAGGCGATCGTTTCACTGAACATCTCGGCTCAGTCCGTCTTAACCTACCTGGTCTCCCGGTGGCCCAGCACCTCATCCCCCCCACCCATTCCCAATCTGACCTTTCTGTCCTGGGCCTCCTCCATCGTCAGAGTGAGGCCCAGCGCAAATTGGAGGAGCAGCTCGGGTAGTCTACACCCCCAGCGGTATGAATATTGACTTCTCTAACTTCAGTTAGCCCTTGCTTTCCCTCTCCATCCCCTCCCCCTTCCCAGTTCTCCCACCAGTCTTACTGTCTCCGACTACATTCTATCTTTTTCCCACCTCCTCCCCTGACATCAGTTGAAGAAGGGTCTCGACCCGAAACGTCGCCTATCTCCTTCGCTCCTTAGATGCTGCTGCACCCGCTGAGTTTCTCCAGCCTTTTATGTACCCTTTTATAAGTTTATATGTTTCTATAAGATTCCCCCTCATCCTTCTAAACTCCAGTGAATACAAGCCTAGTCTTTTCAATCTTTCCTCATATGACAGTCCCGCCATCCCAGGGATCAATCTCGTGCACTGCCTCAATCACAAGGATGTCCTTCCTCAAATTAGGAGACCAAAACTGTACACAATACTCCAGATGTGGTCTCACCAGAGCCCTATACAACTGCAGAAGAACCTTTTACTCCTGTGCTGAAATCCTCTTGTTATGAAGGCCAACATTCCATTGGCTTTCTTCACTGCCTGCTGTACCTGCACGCCAACTTTCAGTGACCGGTGTACAAGGACACCCAGGTCTCGCTGTACCTCCCCCTTACCTAACCTAACCCTACCTAACATAACAAATTCAACCGAAGCAAAGTCCTGTCAGGGTGCATTGTGACTCTTTGACTCATATATTCAAAGATCTATAGGCTTGGACATATAAACTAGCCCTTACACTATCCAAACCAGTTTCTGCGCTGTACCTCCAAACTAAACTAAACTTGAAACACTGGCTCTTTTCCTCTCTGCATTGATGCTGCCCGACTTGCTGAGTATTGCTGCATTTTTAAAGTTTAGTTTAGAGATACAGCGCGGAAACAGGCCCTTCGGCCCTTCGAGTAGCCACTGACCAGCGATCCCCGAACATTAACACTATCCTGCGTACACTCGGGACATTTTACATTTCTACCAGGTCAAATAGCCTACAAGGTAGACAAAAGTGCTGGAGAAACTCAGCGGGTGCAGCAACATCTATGGAGTGAAGGAAATAGGGCAACGTTTCGGGCCGAAACCCTTCTTCAGACTCATTAAACTTCTTAAACAAGTAGCCTACAAACTGTGTAGGAAGGAACTGCAGATACTAGCTTTCACCAAAGACAGTCAGTTTGAAGGAGGGTCTCGACCCGAAGCGTCACCCTTTCCTTCTCTCCAGAGATGCTGCCTGTCCTGCGGAGTTTTTCCAGCATTTCGTGTCGATTCCCTTGTCATGTTATCTGTACACTGTGAACGGGTCGATTGTAATCGCGTGTCTTCTTTCCGCTGTCTGGAGAGCACGCAGCGAAAGCTTTTTCACTGTACCTCGGTACAGGCGACAGTAGACTAAGCGGCAAGAAGCAGGGCGTGAGCGCCACTGAACTGTGTGTCAGTCGCGGCTGCAGATTGCTGCTCGAGTCAAAACATGACTGATGCACATAATTACAGCGGAGGATGAGAAGTGTGGAGATTAAAAATTTCTCCACTTAACCCGCCTCCTGAAGCAATTCAAGGGAACGAAGACACAAACTGCAGGATGCCTAAGTTTGATTTCACTAAATTAGAAGACTGCCAAAGAGTCTAATCATTTAAGACAATTAATTAACGTTACACCTACTGAGACAGTTGTACGGTGAATATTAGTGTGTAGGTCTGTGGGGAACATCTGATATTGCAATTATAATCTGCATATTGGTAAACAATGTGTAAGGAGTGTGTTTTATTAAAATGCCAACGTGTTTTCTCTTTTCTCGGTTTACTTTTCACTCTCTTCCCTGTTCCCGTCTCCTTGGTTACATCACTCGCTTGCAGTCAGGTCACCGGTTTCGTCAACCTTTGCCTTACAATAGACGCAAAATGCCGGAGCAACTCGGCGGGACAGGCAGCATCTCCGGAGAGAAGGAACGGGTGACGTTTCGGGTCGACACCCTTCCTCAGACTGGGAGTCAGGGGGAGTGGGAGACACACAGATAAGGAAGGGCAAGGTGTGAAAACGAGACATCAAAGGGGATGCGGGTCAAGGAAAATGTCGAATAGATTATTATTAGCAAGGACAATAGACAATAGACAATAGGTGCAGGAGTAGGCCATACGGCCCTTCGAGCCAGCATCGCCATTCATTGTGATCATGGCTGATCATCCCCAATCAGTACCCCGTTCCTGCCTTCTCCCCATATCCCCTGACTCCACTATCTTTAAGAGCCCTAGCTAGCACTCTCTTGAAAGCATCCAGAGAACCTGCCTCCATCACCCTGAGGCAGAGAATTCCACGGACTCACAACTCTCTGTGAGAAAAAGTGTTTCCTTGTCTCTGTTCTAAATGGCTTACCCCTTATTCATAAACTATAAGCCCTGGTTCTGGACTCCCCCAACATCAGGAACATGTTTCCTGCCTCTAGTGTGTCCAAACCCTTAATAGTCTTATGCGTTTCAATAATATTCCCTCTCATCCTTCTAAATTCCAGAGTGTACAAGCCCAGCCGCCCCAATCTATCGACATGTCACAGTCCCGCCATCCCGGGAATTAACCTTTTGAACCTACGCTGCACTCCCTCAATAGCAAGAATGTCCTTCCTCAAGTTTGGAGACCAAAATTGCACACAATACTACAGGTGTGGTCTCACTAGGGCCCTGTACAACTGCAGAAGGACCTCTTTGCTCCTATACTCAACTCCTCTTGTTATGAAGGCCAACATGCAATTAGCTTTCCTCACTTCCTGCTGTACCTGCACGCTTACTTTCAGTGACCGACGAACAAGGACCCCCCAGATCCTGTTGTACTTCCCCTTTTCCCAACTTGACACCATTACATGAGGTGCTGCTTCAGCAAGGCAGCCGTGTGTAGGCCCGCCTACAAAGTTACAAAGTATTCAGTGTAGTCCCAATGTTCCCTCTTTGTTCACGGTGTTCCCCCCCCCCCCATGCCGTGACCCTCGTTACAACACGATAATACTTTAGTAACCAAGTATGTTTTGCACCATATGAGGAATTTGATTTGCCATAGTCAATAGTCAATAGTCAATGGTCAATGGTCAATGGTCAATGGTCAATGGTCAATGGTCAATGGTCAATGGTCAATGGTCAATGGTCAATGGTCAATGGTCAATGGTCAATGGTCAATGGTCAATGGTCAATGGCCAATGGTCAATGGTCAATGGTCAATAGTCAATAGTCAATGGTCAATGGTCAATGGTCAATAGACAATAGACAATAGTCAATAGTCAATAGATGCAGGAGTAGGCCATTCGGCCCTTCAAGGCAGCACCGCCATTCAATGTGATCACGGCTGATCATCCCCAATCAGTACCCCGTTCCTGCCTTCTCCCCATATCCTCTGACTCCGCTATCGTTAAGACCCCTATCTAGCCCTCCCTTGAAAGTATCCAGAGAACCTGCCTCCACCGCCCTCTGAGGCAGAGAATTCCACAGACTCACCACTCTCTGTGAGAAAAAGTGTTTCCTCGTCTCCGTTCTAAATGGCTTACTCCTTATTCTTAAACTGTGGCCCCTTGTTCTGGACATCGGGAACATGTTTCCTCCCTCTAGCGTGTCCAAGCCCTTAACAATCTTGTCATACCAACAAAAAGCAACGGAACACACAAAATACATTTTTACATAAACATCCACCACAGTGACTCCTCCACGTTCCTCACTGTGATGGGAGACTAGAAAAGAAAGTTCAATCTCTTCCCTTCTCTGTTCTCCAGCGTTCGGGGGCCTCCAGCCTTCCGTTGACGGGACGATCTTACTCCGGTAGCCGGTGGTCGGGCCCTCTGCGTCGGGGCGATCAAGCTCCTGCATCAGGGGGGGGTTCTCAACTTCCCCGCGCCGTGCGATGGGACCCCAGGTCGGGGCTGGTCGAACCTTCTACGTCGTTGGAGCTCCCGCCATCTACGGTCTCTACCCGAGACCGCGAGCTCCTTGATGGTAAAGCCCGCAGGCCGTGGCGGTCCCCTGCGCCGGGTCCCCTCTTTGTTCTCTCGACCGACCTCCGGCACCCGAACTCCCCACCCAAAACGTCGTCCGTCCGTGCCCTCCAGAGATGCCGCCTGACCCGTTGAGTTACTCCAGCACTCTGTGTCTGTCTGAGGTTGTGGACTTCGATCATCAACGGGAAGGGGGCATGAATGCAGACTGCTGTCGAGGAGACCAATTAACGGCTGGTAACCTGCGGCGAGGCATTGCAAACCTTCACTTCTGTCAACCAGCTGAAAGGCAGCTGCTGCGTCAGCTCTTTGAACGCAAACACCGCTTGATTTCCTTTGACACTTTAAACATTCCACATCTGCCAAGAATTAACTCGGCCTGCAAACACAGAACTGTCCGCAGGTGGCTTTCTGCGGCTTGACACTGGGCTTTACATCCTTGAGAATTAGGGGAAGAAGGGATTAAGGTGAGAGCTTCCTGCTGGGATAATTGGATGAGAAAGGAAATGGTTAACTTGAGGAACTGGCCTCTGGCTCAGTGGGGAATGCTCTTTCACGTTCCTCAGCAAGGCTGATGGGCCCACCATCTATTGTCCTTCACTAATGGGTCCCAGAGTAGATGATCACGGTTGGCTGCGGACAAGATGACCATGACTGGACCCAAACACGATGACCACAGTCGCCTTTCACTAACTGGTGCCTGAGAAGGCGACTGCGATTGGTCCCAGATAGGACGGCCATGATTGGTCCCAGAGAAGGTGACTGCGATTGGTCCCAGATAGGACGGCCATGATTGGTCCCAGAGAAGGAGACTGTGATTGGTCCCAGATAGGATGGCCATGATTGGTCCCAGAGAAGGTGACTGCGATTGGTCCCAGATAGGACGCCCATGATTGGTCCCAGAGAAGGTGACTGTGATTGGTTGTGGACAAGATGGCCACGATTGGTTCCAGACCAATCGGCGACACTGTGGGGCAGCGGTAGATTCGCTGCCACACAGCGCCGGAGACCCGGCTTCGATCCTGACCACGGATGCTGCCTGTACGGAGTTTGTACGTTCTCCCCGTGATCTGCGTGGGATTTTCTCCAAGATCTTTGGTTTCTTCCTACACTCCAAAGACGTGCAGGTTTGTAGGTTAATTGGCTTGATATAAATGTAAGTTGTCCCTAGTGTGTGTAGGATAGTGTTACTGTGCTGGGATCGCTGGTCGGTGAGGACTTGGAGGGTCGAAAGACCTGTTTCCGTGCTGTATCTCTCAACTAAGCTAAGCTAGACAAGGTGAACACAATTAACCCTTCACGAATAGGTCCCAGCCAAGATAACTTTGATTGGTCCCAGAGGAGATCACCCTTCACTAATTGCCCACTAGATTGCACTGCACTGGGTGGTCCCAGACATGACCATTCTAGGTCCAGGCAAGATGACCCTGATTGGTCCCGAGAAGATGAATGTGATTGGTTACGGACAAGATGACCATGATTGGTCCAGAGAAGATGACCATGATTGGTCCAGAGAAGATGACCATGATTGGTCCAGAGAAGATGACTATGATTGGTCCAGAGAAGATGATCATCATTGGTCCAAGCAAGATGACCATGATTGGTCGTACAGAAGATGAATGTGATTGGTCCAGGCAAGATGGCCATCATTGGTCCAGGCAGGATGACTATGATTGGTCCAGACAAGATGGCCATAATTGGTCCAGGCAAGATGACTATGATTGGTCCAGACAAGATGACAATCATTGGTCCCAGAAAAGATGAATGTGATGATTGGTCCAGGCAAGATGACCATGATTGGTCCCAGACAACATGACCCTTTACTAATTGCACACTAGAAGGTCCTTCACTAATTGGTCCCAAGACAAGACAACCTTGACTGGTCCCGCAGAAGATGGCCCTTCAATGATTTCCCGCTAGAAGATTGCCCTTCACTAGATGCCTATGATTGGTATAGGCAAGATGACCACCATTGTCCTCTACTAATTGGTCCAAGGGAGGATGACAGTGATTAGACCCAGATAAGCCAACCATGATTGGTCCCCAAAGAAGATGGCCATGATTGGTCCCATCAGGTTGACCATGATTGCTCTTCACTAATGGTACCCATCAACTTGACTAATTGCCGAGTAGAAGATCGCCCTTCACTGGATGGTCCCAAGACAAGACGGCCTGACTGGTCCCAGAGAAGATGACTGTAAAACAGGCACGTGCCGTGAGTAATTGCTCAAGGTAGGCAGTCAGCCGGCTTTAAAAAAAATCTTTAAACCGCGCATGCGCAGATTGTTCTCTTCGTAAAAAATAAAAAATAAGTAACAATTCAATTTTCCCAAGGCTTCTCAATCTCTTTCATTTTTTAATTACAGAATGGGTGGGGGACGGAGGATGAAGGCAGGTGGAGAGATGGTGGGAAAAACGGGAGCACACCGGGACGTTGAATCAGTTGTCATCTTATTGAATGACAATACTAATTCAAGGGTCCAATTGGAGGGAGAGTTCCTTTCACAGCGTGTGGGGAGTGTGCCAGGGGTTAAAGATGCGGGGAGGGCAGGAGTGTTGAGAAGGAGGGGGTCAGAGATCATATCAGTAACTCACTCACCACTGCCGCAGCGCTCTGAGCATGGACAGCAGAACTGGCCGCCACTTCCGGCGATAGAAGCAGCTTGGGTGCGAGCGGCCGCTGGGACCCGACAGCAGAACCGGCTGCCACTTCAGCGCCTTCTGCCGGCCCGCTCACCTCTGGCATTGCTCTTCGTCTGAACATCTCTCACCTGCCGTGTGGGCGAGTTGGGCCGAAGGGCCTGTTTCCACACTTTATCACTCTATGACCCTATGATTCTATGACTCCATGGCAGGAGAATGGGGTTTGGCGGGAGAGATAGATCAGCCATGATTGAATGGCAGAGTAGACTTGATGGGCCGAATGGCCTAATTCTACTCCTATTCCTTATGACCTTATGAGATCATATGATAGTGATTAGCCCCAGAGAATGGGCAGCCTGAAGGAACAAGTGTGGGCAGAACAGATCCAAGAATACAACAACGGCAGCGACGATTCTTCAAATACTTCACCGGGGCGGCACGGCGGCTCAGCGGTAGAGTTGCTGCCTCCCAGCGCCAGAGAGCCGGGTTCCATCCTGACTACGGGTTCTGTCTGTACGGAGTTTGCACGTTCTCCTGGTAACCGCGCGGGCTTTCTCCGAGATCTTCGGTCCCCTCCCACACTCCAAGGACGTACAAGTTTGTAGATTATTTGGCTTCGGTAATAAGTAAGTAAGTAAGTTTATTGGCCAAGTATTCACATACAAGGAATTTGCCTTGGTGCTCCGCCCACGTAACAACATGACATACAGTGACAGTTACGAATGACTCAGAAAACACTAAACATTAATAATAATAAAACATCAATAATAAAACACCATTGATCCAGCATGTGAACCAACAAAATACCCAATCAAAGGGAGGCTGCAGATTTTTGGCTGTTGAGTAGAGCAACTACTCGTGGATAAAAACTGTTTTTATGTCTGGCTGTGGCAGCTTTGACAGTCCGGAGTCGCCTTCCAGAGGGAAGTGATTCAAAGAGTTTGTGGCCAGGGTGAGAGGGGTCAGAGATGATCTTGCCCGCTCGCTTCCTGGCCCTTGCAGTGTACATTTCGTCATTGGAGGGAAGGTTGCAGCCAATAACCTTCTCAGCTGATCGGACGATTCGCTGCAGCCTCCGGGTGTCGTGCTTGGTGGCTGAGCCAAACCAGACCGTGATGGAGAAGGTGAGGGCAGACTCTACGATGGCCGTGTAGAATTGGACCATCATTGCCTGTGGCAGATTGTCCCTTTTTGACTGTGGAGTCGATGGCAGCCCCCCACTTATGGTCCTTTGAGATGATGGTTCCCCAGAACTTAAAAGACTCCACAGATGTGACTGTGGTGTTGTTGATGGAGAGTGGGGTGAGGGGAGGGGGACCTCTCCTAAAGTCTACAATCAATTCCACTGAAAGATTAAGAGCATTGAGCTCTAGGTTGTTGCGATGGCACCAGGACGCCAGCTGTGACACTTCCTGTCTGTAGGCAGATTCCTCCCCATCCTGGATCAGTCCAATCACGGGTTGTGTCGTCAATATTTGTACATTGTCCTCCGGTGTGTGCAGGATAGTGTTCGCTTGTCAGCGCAGACTCGGTGGGCTGAAGGGCCTATTTCCACGCCGTGTCACAAATGCCATGAACATATAAAATTATAAAAGGACTGGACAAGCTGGATGCAAGAAAAATGTTCCCAATGTTGGGCGAGTCCAGAACCAGGGGCTGCAGTCTTAGAATAAAGGGGAGGTCATTTAAGACTGAGGTGAGAAAAATCTTTTTCACCCAGAGAGTTGTGAATTTGTGCAATTCCCTGCCACAGAGGGCAGTGGAGGCCAAATCACTGGATGGATTTAAGAGAGAGTTAGATAGAGCTCTAGGGGCTAGTGGAATCAAGGGATATGGGGAGAAGGCAGGCACGGGTTATTGATAGCGGACGATCAGCCATGATCACATTGAATGGCGGAGCTGGCTCGAAGGGCCAAATGGCCTCCTCCTGCACCTATTTTCTATGTTTCTATGTTTCTATCTCTAAACTAAACAAAACTGAAGACATTGACACTGCCTTAGAGTATGGGATAAATCAATGTACCGTTGCCATGACTACCCCAAGCCTGGTTTTAATTAAGGATTGGAACAAGCAATTTTCTCAAGCCAACCCTTCTTTGAACTGTGTTTGTTTCTTTCAAGTCCAGAAATCTTTAGCTCAGCCTCCTAAGTCCACGTTTTTTTCGCTCTAATTTCGCTGAAACAAAGCCTGAGGATCATCTGGTGCAGTGAGCTGCCTGGGCTCCGGCTCCCACTGGCCCTACACTTCATCACCCGCCCTGAAACACTAAGAGTGATAAATCCCACTCCTCTCCTCTCCGACTGAATGACTCCACTCCATCCCCACAGCTCGTGCTTACAAAGGAGCCGATGTGCACTTGAAGTGAAACCCCCAGCCTCTGGTAAACTCTTGTCTCAAAGACGGATTCTCTCGACTTTTTTTTGTTATCCGGAGAGTTAACAAATCAAGCAGGGCCATCCGTTGAACACACTTGAGGTGCTGCCGCATGCTGCCCCGAGCAGTCTGTCAAAGTAATCCTGCGGAACTCATCATAGAAACATAGAAAATAGGTGCAGGCGTAGGTGCCTCGAGCCAGCACCGCCATTCAATATGATCATGGCTGATCATCTGAAATCAGTACCCCGTTCCTGCCTTCTCCCCATATCCCTTGATTCCGTTAGCCCTAACAGCTAAATCTAACTCTCTCTTGAAAATTGCCTATTGTCTATTGTCTATATAGCAAATAGGTCCTTCTGCAGTTGTACAGGGTCCTGGTGAGACCGCCCCTGGAGTATTGTGTGCAGTTTAGATCTGCAAATTTGAGGAAGGACATTCTTGCGATTGAGGGAGTGCAGCATAGGTTTACAAGGTTAATTCCCGGGATGGCGGGACTGTCATATCCTGAGAGAATGGAGCAGCTGGGCTGGTACACTCTGGAGTTTAGAAGAAAGAGGGGGGATCTTATTGAAACATATAAGATTATTAAGGGCTTGGACACGCTAGAGGCAGGAAACATGTTCCCGATGTTGGGGGAGTCCAGAACCAGGGGCCACAGTTTAAGAATAAGGGGTAAGCCATTTAGAACGGAGACGAGGAAACACTTTTTCTCAAAGAGAGTTGTGAGTCTTTGGAATTCTCTGCCTCGGAGGGCGATGGAGGCCGGTTCTCTGGATACTTTCAAGAGAGAGCTAGATAGGGCTCTTAAAGATAGTGGAGTCAGGGGATAGAAACATAGAAAATTAGAAAATAGGTGCAGGGGTAGGCCATTTGGCCCTTCGAGCCATCACCGCCATTCAATATGATCATGGCTGATCATCCAACTCATATCCTGTACCTGCCTTCTCTCCATACCCCCTGATCTATTTAGCCACAAGGGCCACATCTAACTCCCTCTTAAATATAGCCAATGAACTGGCTTCAACTACCTTCTGTGGCAGAGAATTCCAGAGACTCACCACTCTCTGTGTGAAAAATGATTTTCTCATCTCGGTCCTAAAAGACTTCCCCCTTATCCTTAAACTGTGACCCCTTGTTCTGGAGTTCCCCAACATCGGGAACAATCTTCCTGCATCTAGCCTGTCCAACCCCTTAAGAATTTTGTAAGTCTCTATGAGACCCCCCCTCAATCTTCTAAATTCCAGCGAGTACAAGCCGAGTCTATCCAGTCTTTCTTCATATGGAAGTCCTGCCAACCCTGGAATCAGTCTGGTGAACCTTCTCTGTACTCCCCCTATGGCAAGAATGTCTTTCCTCAGATTTGGAGACCAAAACTGTACGCAATACTCTAGGTGTGGTCTCACCAAAACCCTATACAACTGCTGTAGAACCTCCCTCTCTTATACTCAAATCCTTTCGCTATGAATGCTAACATACCATTTGCTTTCTTCACTGTCTGCTGCACCTGCATGCCTACTTTCAATGACTGGTGTACCATGACACCCAGGTCTTGTTGCATCTCCCCTTTTCCTAATCTGCCATCATTCAGATAATAGTCTACCCTCCTGTTTTTGCCACCAAAGTGGATAACCTCACATTTAACCACATTATACTGCATCTGCCATGCATTTGCCCACGCACCCAGCCTATCCAAGTCACCTTGCAGCCTCCTAGCATCCTCCTCACACATAACACTACACCCCAGCTTAGTGTCATCCGCAAACTTGGAGATATTGCATTCAATTCCCTCGTCCAAATCATTAATATATATTGTAAATAGCTGGGGTCCCAGCACTGAGCATTGCGGTACCCCACTAGTCACTGCCTGCCATTCTGAAAAGGACCCATTTACTCCTACCCTTTGCTTCCTGTCTGCCAGCCAGTTTTCTATCCACAACTGAACCCCCAATACCGTGTGCTTTAAGTTTGTATACTAATCTCTGAGGTTCTGACGTTATGAACCCTAGTCCTACACTCTCCGACTAGTGGAAACATGCTCTCCACATCAACTTTAACCAAGCCTTTCACAATTTGGTAAGTTTCAATGAGGAGTCCCCTCATTCTTCTAAACTCCAGCGAGTACAATCCCAGTGCTGTCAAATGCTCATCATATATTAGATACAGAAGCTCAAAAGCACGCACGAGACTCAAGATTAATCCTCGGGATGGCGGGACTGTCGTATGAGGAAAGATTGGAAAGACTAGGCTTGTATTCACTGGAATTTAGAAGGATGAGGTTGGATTTTATAGAAACGTATAAAATTATAAAAGGACTGGACAAGCTAGATGCAGGAAATATGTACCCAATGTTGGGTGAGTCCAGAACCAGGGGCCACAGTCTAAGAATAAAGGGGAGGCCATTTAAAAGTGAGGTGACAAAAAAAAAAATTCACCCAGAGAGTTGTGAATTTGTGGAATTCCCTGCCACAGAGGGCAGTGG
Source organism: Okamejei kenojei (assembly GCA_035221665.1). Classification (NCBI taxonomy): domain Eukaryota; kingdom Metazoa; phylum Chordata; class Chondrichthyes; order Rajiformes; family Rajidae; genus Okamejei; species Okamejei kenojei. The sequence continues at coordinate 66,633,647 of CM069142.1, read as the reverse complement.
AGGCCAATTCACTGGATTGAATTTAAGAGAGAGTTAGATAGAGCTCTAGGGGCTAGTGGAGTCAAGGGATGTGGGGGGAAGGCAGGCACGGGTTATTGATAGCGGACGATCAGCCATGACCACAATGAATGGCGGTGCTGGCTCGAAGGGCCGAATGGCCTCCTCCTGCACCTATTTTTTATGTTAAAGTACTACTACGCCGCCTCTGTTAGATTACTTTAGTTTAGAGATACAACGTGGAAACAGGGCCTTTGGTCCTCCGAGTCTGCGCCGACCAGCGATCCCCCCCCCATACACTAGATCGATCTTATCACCAATGTGAGAGAGGTCCTGACATCCCATCTACCTCATTGGAGACCTTTAATCGGACTTTACCTTGCACTGAACCTTATTCCCTTCATCCTGTATCTGTGCACTGTGGGCGGCTGGATTATAATCATGTGTTGTCTTCCCGCTGACTGGATGGCAGGCAATACAAAGCTTTTCACTGTCCCACGGTACACGTGACAATAAACTAAACTAAACTAACCTATGAAGATTTAGTCTGAAGAAGGGTTCCAGCCCAAAATGTCACCTTTAGTTTAGTTTAGTTTAGAGATACAGCGCGGAAACAGGCCCTTCGGCCCACCGAGTCCGCACCGACCGGCGATCCCCGCACACTAACACTATCCTACACACGCTGGGGACAATTTTACACTTACACCAAGCCAATTATAGGAAGGATGTCAACAAAATAGAGAGAGTACAGAGTAGATTTACTAGAATGTTGCCTGGGTTCCAGCAACTAAGTTACAGAGAAAGGTTGAACAAGTTAGGTCTTTATTCTTTGGAGCGCAGAAGGTTAAGGGGGGACTTGATTGAGGTCTTTAAAATGATGAAAGGGATAGACAGAGTTGACGTGGATAAGCTTTTCCCATTGAGGGTAGGGAAGATTCAAACAAGTGGGCATGACATGAGAATTAGGGGATGGAAGTTTCGGGGTAACGTGAGGGGGAACTTCTTTACTCAGAGGGTGGTGGCTGTGTGGGATGAGCTTCCAGCAGAAGTGGTGGAGGCAGGATCGATTTTAACATTTAAAAGTAAAGTGGATAGGTATATGGACGTGAAGGGAATGGAGGGGTATGGTCTGAGTGCAGGTAGATGGGACTAGGGGAAAACAAATGGTCGGCACGGACTGGAAGGGCCGAGAGGGCCTGTTTCCGTGCTGTAATTGTTATATGTTATATGGTTAATTAACCTACAAACCTGCACGTCTTTGGAGTGTGGGAGGAAACCGAAGATCTCGGATGGAAACCCACGCAGGTCACGGGGAGAGCGAACAAACTCCGTACAGACAGCACCCGTAGTCGGGATCGAACCCGAGTCCCCGGCGCTGTAAGGCAGCTACTCTCCCACTGCGACACCTATTCCTTCTCTCCAGAGACGCTGCCTGACCCGCTGAGTTACTCCACCATTTTGTGTCCATCTAAACTAAACCAAATTAAACCCGTTCACACCAGTTCACGAGAACACGGAGAGGCGACGTTTCGGGTCGGGACCCTTCTCCAGATGAGTTTTGGTGGGGTTTTTTCGATGATGTTCAGATCTCTAGCAGTCAAAGGTGATGAAGCAGGATTGTTTAGATTGGATACTTGGCCATGCAATGAAAGTGAGAGTGGATGCAATCCGGCCATCCGCCACCAGATGTCAGTGCAGGACACCTAGTGACTCAACGCAGTTCACCAGTCTGAAGAAGGGTCTCGACCCGAAACGTCGCCTATCTCCTTCGCTCCTTAGATGCTGCTGCACCCGCTGAGTTTCTCCAGCCTTTTGTGTACCCGCAGTTCAACATCACCCATACATAACATGGTGCGATGAAAACATTTGGACAGCAGTTGGCATAAGCTTCGAATGTCCAAAATCTCTCTATATGTGGCACGGCATGCCTCTGACCTGTAGATAGTGTTGTAAATAGGAAGTGTAAATGCAGTTTGAAGAAGTGTCTCGACCCGGAACGTCAGACGTCACAGACTGTGGAATTCTCTGCCTCAGAGGTGGTGGAGGGCGGTTCTCTGGATGCTTTCAAGAGAGAGTTAGAAAGAGCTCTTACGGATAGAAGAGTTAAGGGATATGGGGAGAAGGCAGGAACGGGGTACTGATTGGGGATGATCGGCCATGATCACATTGAATGGCGGTGCTGGCTCGAAGGGCCGAATGGCCTACTCCTGCAGCTATTGTCTATTGTCTATTATTGTCACCCATTCCTTCTATCCAGAGATGCTGCCTGTCCTGCTGAGTTCCTCCAGCATTTTGTGTCTATCGTCAGCGCCAATGCTAACTTGTGTTAGTTATGCTAGTTTACTTTAGTTAGAATAGGGATACAACGGGGAAACCGGCCCTTCAGCCCATCGAGTCCGCGCCGGCCAGCGATCCCCGCACACTGACACCATCCTACACACTAGTGTCTATTTACAATATTTACCAAAGCCAATTAACGCACAAACCTGCACGTCCTGGGAGTGTGGGAGGAAACCGGAGCACCCGGAGAAACCCCCCCGCGCAGTCACAGGGGGAACATACAAACCCTGTATGGACGGCACCCGTAGTCAGGATCGAACCCGGGTCTCTGGTCTTGCGAACAGTCTCTTCTGACAAGAAACGCCCCACTCAAGATTCCAGCATCGGCAGCTCCTTGTGGCTCCATCCTTCCCATAGCCCGGCGATCGGAGCTGCACACACAACTGGAGGGAGGAACTGCAGATAGGCACACAATGCTGGAGTAACTCAGGCAGCATCTCTGGAGAGAAGGGATTTGTGACACACTGACCTTTCTGTCCTGGGCATCCTCCACTGTCAGAGTTGGGCCACATGCAAATTAGAGGAACAGCACCTCATAGTTAGCTTGGGGATCTTAAAACCCAGCGGTATGAACATTGACTTCTCTCACTACAAGTATTCCTCACAGGGCGTGTCCCACCTGGGCGTCATTTGTGTGTCATTTATGCGACCGGCCCGGTAGTGACTGACGCGCGCCGGTCCCTCGTCATCATGCGTCCACACCGCCTTCTGGTGCGCGTGACGTCATGAGAATACCCAGCTTCCATGACCATCATGGAAGAACTACCGATTTTATTGGCACATGAGGATTTCGGTACACTACGAAATCCTGGCGCGCTGCGCGATACCCTGCGCCACTACATGCGATTCCACGCCTCACCGTGCGCTAAGCGCGCGTCACTCACACGCACCCACGCGTCGACCAATTTTCTACACGACGTGTAAATGAGGCACAAATGACGCCCAAGTGGGACAGGCCCTTATCTCTCCGTCCCTGCCCCACCCGACTAGTTTCACCGCCCTCCTGATTGATTTTACTGTTTGTGCGCCCCGTTGTCACCTTCCCCTCTGCCAACGATGAACTGGTGAACATTTCTTTGATCACCATCTGCTTTGGTCAGTTGTTTTCACACCTTACCCTTCCATATCTCCAGTTTCCCCTCTCCCCTGACTCTCAGTCTGAAGAATTGTTTAAGAAGGAACTGCAGGTGCTGGAAAAATCGAAGGTAGACAAAAATGCTGGAGAAACTCAGCGGGTGAGGACCTGAAGAAGGGTCTCGACCCGAAACGTCACCTATTCCTTCGCTCCGTAGATGCTGCCTCACCCGCTGAGTTTCTCCAGCATTTTTGTCTACCTCAGTCTGAAGAAGGTTCTCGGCCCGAAACGTCACCCGTTCCTTCTCTCCAGAGACGCTGCCTGATACTCCAGCTGAGTTACTCCAGCATTTTATGTCTGTCTAAACCAGCGCCTACAGTTCCTTCCTACACCTATCCCACCTTCTTGGTGAAAGAGGATACAGGTTTGGAGGCACTGTCTGGAGTCGCCTGGGCGAGTAGCTGGCGTATTTTGTAGATGGCACACAACTCTAACCACTGTGGCCCAGAGATGAAGGCGGATGAATGTTCTGGGGTGGAGAATTGGAGAATTGGATGTCAACCCATCTGGGACGGTGTCTACTCCGCCAGAATAAGGGGTAAGCCATTTAGAACGGAGACGAGGAAACACTTTTTCACACAGAGAGTTGTGAGTGTTTGGAATTCTCTGCCTCAGAGGGCGGTGGAGGCGGGTTCTCGGGATATTTTCAAGAGAGAGCTAGATAGGGCTCTAAAAGATAGCGGAGTCAGGGGATATGGGGAGGAGGCAGGAACGGGGTACTGATTGGGGATGATCAGCCATGATCACATTGAATGGCAGTGCTGGCTCGAAGGGCCGAATGACCTACTCCTGCACCTATTGTCTATTGTCTATTGTGAATATCGTTCCGAATATTGCTTCTGGTGTTGACAGCTTTGAAGCAAAATTGACATTTTTGGATGATTCAGACGTTGTGTTCACTATGAAAGAAAATCACAATCCTCTGATCATTGGGCCTTACAATACGACGGCAACAGGCCCTTCAGCCCAACCCGTCCTTGCCGACCAAGTTACCAAACCGAGCTAGTCCCATTTTACAGATTAGAGATACAGCCTTCAAACAGGCCCTTCGGCCCAACTGTGTCCGCTCCGCCCAGCGATCGAGACAGGCCGCTCGATTTGTTACTGACACCTATGAGGGAGAAGCGAGTGCTACCAAAACTTCTGAATTCTCTGGGGTGGAACCCTCTCCAAGACAGACGTGAAGCTCACCGTTTGACCAGTTTTTACAACATGTTAAATGGTCAGCTTGACATAGATTACAAGACCTACACCAAACCCAAACCAAAGAGGAGCACACGAGGGCATTCGATCCAATTTGAGATACCAGCTACCAAGACAGATGTGTACAGCAATTCATTATTTCCCCCGCATAGTTAAAGCATGGAATAATCTTCACCCTACCATAGTTACCCAACCAGATGCAACTAAATTTAAGGTAGCTTTTTCTTCCCAAAAAACCCTTCCTGGCTTAAGTCCTCCCTCCACCACCTCCAGTTTAAATTCTATTTGGAATATTTTGGAGGACCAGAAAACCAAGAAACCAAGATCATTCCCGTACGGTATAATATTGCTCTAACTAGCACTCTCCTGCACATTAAGGACAATTCCCCTCCTGGGAGAAATAAAGCTCCATCGTATCGTATCGTATTAACACACACACTGGACGTCTTTGCTAAATGGAGTTCGGTTCGACTCAAGGTTCACTGAGCTGACTCCAGCCAGCACTGGGGTAATTAGTCACCCAGGCATTTTTGTGCAGTCATTCACCTGGTTTGCTGTCTCCTTGACAGGTGACTTGCAGCGATCTTAATTGCCCGTTGATTGTAACTAGGGTTTAATTGGCCAAGGGAGCCCCGAGCTGTTTGCTCCTGGATTGTGTGTGTGCGTGTTGGATTATGTTCGCAGCAGCCGTATAGGGGGCACGTTAATGATGTCTGTCTGCCTCATTCTCTCCATGCCCCCCCCCCCCCCCTCCTCTCTGTCAGCTTTCATCATTTTGTCTCAGACGTTGGTGAGACCGCATTTAGAATATTGTGTTCGGTTCTGGGTACCCCATCATAGCAAAATATTGTCAAGCTTGAAAGGTTTCAGAAATGATTTACGCTTAAGAAAGAACTGCAGGTGCTGGAAAATTCGAAGGTAGACAAAAATGCTGGGGGAAACTCAGCGGGTGAGGCAGCATCTGTGGAGCGAAGGAATAGGTGACGTTTCGGGTCCCAGACCCTACTTCGGATTTACGAGGATGTTGCCAGGACTAGAGGGTGTGAGCTATAGGGAGAGGTTGAGCAGGCTGGGTCTCTATTCCTTGGAGCGCAGGAGGATGAGAAGTGATCTTATAGAGGCGTATAAAATCATGAAAGGAATAGATCGGGTAAATGCACAGAGTCTCTTGCCCAGAGTAGAGGAACCGAGGACCAGAGGACATAGGTTCAAGGTGAAGGGGGAAAGATTTAATAGGAATCCAAAGGGTAACTTTTTCACACAGAGGATGGTGGGTGTATGGAACGAGCTGCCAGAGGAGGTAGTTGAGGCTGGGACTATCCCATCATTTAAGAAACAGTTGGACAGGTACATGGATAGGACAGGTTTGGAGGGTTATGGACCAAGCGCAGGCTAGTGGGACTAAGGTAGCTGGGACATTGTCGGCCAGTGTGGGCGAGTTGGGCCAAAGGGCCTGTTTCCACACAGTATCACTCAATCAGGCCCATCCTGGTGACTTTCTGTCTCTCTCACCCACGTCAGTCTTGCTCGCTTCTCTCTCCGCCCTCTACCCGCTCCGTGGTCTCCCTGCTCCGCTTTGTCAACTGTTACAGGCTGTCGCATCTCATACGTTTCTATCATAAGTTCATAAATGATAGCAGCACAAGTAGGCCATTCAGCCCATCAAGTCTACTCCACCATTTAAATCATGGCCCATTCTCCTGCCTGCTCCCCATAGCTTCTGACACCCGCACTAATCAGGAATCTATCTATCTCTCTGCCTCAAAAATATCTGTTGACTTGGCCTCCACAGAATTCCACAGATTCATCACCCTCTGACTAAAGAAATTCTTCCTCATCTCCTTCCTGAACGTACCTCTTTTAATTCTGAGGCTATGACCACTGGTCCTAGACTCTCCCACT
>CM069142.1:66524570-66622070 GCA_035221665.1 Okamejei kenojei | reverse complement strand
ATCCTCGTCAATCTTCTCTGCTCTCTTGGGGTGGAGACGGGAACAATGATAATATTTTAGAGACATCTTCATGAGTTCATAAGTGATAGGAGCAGAACGAGGCCGTTCGGCCCATCGTCTACTCCGCCATTCGATCGTGGCCGATCTATCATTGTGTCGGGTTGCATCCCAGCTCAGTTTGGGAACAGCTCCGTCCAAGACCGCAAGAAATTGCAGCGAATTGTGGACGCAGCCCAGAGCATCACACACACCGACCTCCCTTCCATTGACTCCATTTATACCTCACGCTGCCTCAGCAAGGCCAGCAGCATCATCAAGGAGCAGTCTCACCCCCTCCCACGTCACTCCCTCTTCTCCCCTCTCCGATCGGGCACAGAAGTGTGAGAACGCACACCTCCAGATTCAGGGACAGTTTCTTCCCAGCTGTTATCAGGCAACTGAACCATCCTACCACAACCAGAGAGAGGTCCTGAACTGCTATCCACAGGTAGTAGAACTGGCTTTGGGATTTATTGAAATGCTATAACCAACTCCAGTGATATTTGATAATGCCTCTGTGGGCATTATTATAGGTCTGTGCTTTGGGACAGTATAATGCTCCCTGCTAACCACAGCAAGAAACAGCAGCACAGCTCGGCAGTACAGGCTGGTTCAGTGAGGAATTCCATCCCTGGACTACAACGTAGTTTTTAACTTTGAGATACAGTGCAGGAACAGGCCCTTCAGCCCATCGAGTTCGTGCTGACCAGCGATCATTCCATACGCTGGCACCACCCAACACACTAGGGAAAATTTACAATTTTACCGAAGCCAATTAACCTACACTCTTTGGAGTGTGGGAGGAAACCGGAGCACCCGGAGAAAGCCCACGCGGGTCACGGGGGAGAACGTACACCTGTAGTCAGGATGGAAGCCGGGTCTCTGGCGCTGTGAGGCAGCAACTCTACCGCCGCGCCACTCTGCCGCCCCACACTGTCATTGTTTGATCGTAACTACAGCATGGAAATAGGCCCTTCGGCCCATCGAGCCCACCCTGACTATCGATCATCTGTTCGTACTAGTTCCATACTAACCCACTTTTGCATCCACTCCCTACAAACCCGGGGCGAATTTTACCGAGGCCAATTAACCTACAAACCCTCACGTCTTTGAGATGTGGGAGGAAGTCGGAGCACCTGGAGGAAACCTACGCAAACTCCACAAAGACAGCACCCGAGGTCACCCGGCACGGTGGGGCGGCGGTAGAGTTGCTGCCTCACAGTGCCTGAGACCCGGGATCGATCCCGACCACGGGTGTCTGTACGTTCTCCCCGTGGGTTTTCTCCTGGTGCTCCGGTTTCCTCCCACACTCCAGAGACGTACAGGTTTTGTAGGTGAATTGGCCTCGGTAAAATTGTGTAAATTGTCCCGAGTGTGTGTAGGATGGTGTTAGTGTGTGGGGGATCGCTGGTCGGTGCGGACCCGGTGGGCCGAAGGGCCTGTTCCCATGCTGTGTAAAAAGACACAGAGGGGAGAAAGTCGGGTGGTGCGTGCTTTCAAGCTTCTTTACCAAAGATAGACCACTGCTACGCAACGGAGCGGAACGTGGGCCTTTTTTTCATCCATTTCAGTAACCCGACCCGACCTGACCCGACCCGACCCGACTCACAGTTGCGGGGGAACAGTTTGTGCTAATACATTATAATTCTGAAAATGAGGAGAAGATTTTTCCCAAATAACTTTTATTTTTACGAGGATGTTTCCGTAACCGGTTTCCGTCTCCGCACTAGTTATCTTTGCTCCGCTGTGATGGGATCTTTGGTGCGGAGACGGAAGCCGGTTACGGAAATGGGGCCGAGAATCACCATCGAATCTGCCCATGACCGCACTACGTATTTTTCGTCGAGTGGTCTATCTTGCTCCGCTATAGGATCTTTGTTCTGTTACTTGTGCCGGACGGGAGCGGGAAGAAGAAGGAATGACCGGGCGGGGTGGGACAAGGCTTTGATTATGCCGGCTGGTTTAATGAGGTAGTGTGAAGCGCAACCTCCCACGCTTTAAGCCGTCATGAATATTGCACAGGGCCTGCCACTTACACAGAGGATTTTACTGTTTAGTTAGAGAGTCTCGATGACCTTAAATCAATAGTGACCCAGTCGTTTACACAGATTTCACTGAGGGATGTTTTGATTATGACTGATTAAAAACCCAATCTCTCCATCACCCCATCTACCTTGAAAACAAATCCCATTCGACAATAAAACCCCTTGCCCTCAATAAAAAGTCAACCGGGCTGAATTTACATTTTTTTTCAGAATGCCCTGTGCAGCTTCCAAGCCACACACACACGGGCTGCTGGCTAATCTGGTGTGCCTGTGCTGGACAGATGGCACACACCATACCCCGCACGCTATCTCAGCTAATCATGCGGTTACAGAGGCTCGCGGTGCCACAGAGCGGCACGCTGGCACAGCGGTTGAGTTGCTGCCTCACCGCAGCGCCAGGGGCCCGGGTTCGCTCCTGACCACGGGCCTTGTCTGCGCGTTCTCCCCGTGACCTGCGTGGGTTTTCTTCCGAGACCTCCGGTTTCCTCCCACGCTCCGAAGACGTACAGGTTTGTAGGTTAATTGGCTTCTGTAAAATTGTAAGTTGTCCCATTTCTGAGTCATTCGTAACTGTCACTGTATGTCACGTTGTTACTTGTGGGCGGAGCACCAAGGCAAATTCCTTGTATGTGAATACTTGGCCAATAACTTTACTTACTTACTTACTTACTTACTTACAGTGTGAGTAGGATAGTGTTATGACCCTGTCCCACTGAGGCGACTTTTTTGGGCGACAACAGGCGACTGCCGCAAAATTTTCAACATGTTGGACATTTTGCGGCAACAGTGGCGACCAGTTTTGCTGTCGTAGGTTGTCATAGATTGTCGTAGGTTGTGGTAGGGGCTGTCGTAGGTTGTGGTAGGTGCTGTCGTAGGTTGTGGTAGGTGCTGTCGTAGGTTGTGGTAGGTGCTGTCGTAGGTTGTGGTAGGGGCTGTCGTAGGTTGTCGTAGATTGTCGTAGGTTGTGGTAGGTGCTGTCGTAGGTTGTGGTAGGGGCTAGTCTGTCCGTAGGTTGTCGTAGATTGTCGTAGGTTGTGGTAGATTGTCGTAGGTTGTGGTAGGTGCTGTCGTAGGTTGTGGTAGATTGTCGTAGGTTGTGGTAGGTGCTGTCGTAGGTTGTGGTAGGGGCTGTCGTAGGTTGTCGTAGATTGTCGTAGGTTGTGGTAGATTGTCGTAGGTTGTGGTAGATTGTCGTAGGTTGTGGTAGATTGTCGTAGGTTGTGGTAGGTGCTGTCGTAGGTTGTGGTAGGGGCTGTCGTAGGTTGTCGTAGATTGTCGTAGGTTGTGGTAGGGGCTGTCGTAGGTTGTGGTAGGTGCTGTCGTAGGTTGTGGTAGGGTGCTGTCGTAGGTTGTGGTAGGTGCTGTCGTAGGTTGTGGTAGGTGCTGTCGTAGGTTGTGGTAGGGGCTGTCGTAGGTTGTGGTAGATTGTCGTTAGTTGTGGTAGGTGCTGTCGTAGGATGTGGTAGATTGTCGTAGGTTGTGGTAGGTGCTGTCGTAGGTTGTGGTAGATTGTCGTAGGTTGTGGTAGGTGCTGTCGTAGGTTGTGGTAGATTGTCGTAGGTTGTGGTAGGTGCTGTCGTAGGATGTGGTAGATTGTCGTAGGTTGTGGTAGGTGCTGTCGTAGGTTGTGGTAGATTGTCGTAGGTTGTGGTAGATTGTCGTAGGTTGTGGTAGATTGTCGTAGGTTGTGGTAGATTGTCGTAGGTTGTGGTAGGTGCTGTCGTAGGTTGTGGTAGGTGCTGTCGTAGGTTGTGGTAGATTGTCGTAGGTTGTGGTAGGTGCTGTCGTAGGTTGTGGTAGGTGCTGTCGTAGGTTGTGGTAGATTGTCGTAGGTTGTGGTAGATTGTCGTAGGTTGTGGTAGGTGCTGTCGTAGGTTGTGGTAATGTCGTAGGTTGTGGTAGGTGCTGTCGTAGGTTGTCGCCAGGTGTCGTAGGTGAATTCCATTAAAACTATTCCCCGGCAGTCGCCCACAGAGTCGCCTAAGTGGGACAGGCCCATTAGTGTGCGGGGATCGCTGGTCAGTGCGGACTCTCTGGGGCCGAAGGGCCTGTACCTCGAAACTAAACTAAACTGAACTCAACATAAAGTGACCGCTGGCCGTCAAAACTCCCAAATGCGTCTCTAAACTGGAGATGTTTGAAGAAGAGTCTGAAGAAGGGGGTCTCGGCCCGAAACGTCACCCCCGTTCCTTCTCTCCAGCCATGCTGCCTGTCCCGCTGAGTTACTCCAGCGTTTCGTGTCTATCTTTTGTCTCTAAACTGAAATCAGTCACTCAGTGTCAGCATTAGCCCGTGATTATGTTAGTCATTGTGGAAATATCGAGTAATGAGGACTCTGCGGAGATTTGCTGCAATCGCTTTGCCCTCCTTTTGATAAAGCATTAATATGGATTATGAGGAGGAATGAAAAACTACATTGGGTATTAGCCAGGGTGACTGCCATGGCGGGCCACGGCAGAGACATTCAGCTACTTACGGACTGGGAGAGTGTGAAAGGCTTCCATCTGACTGTGTTTCCCTTGGCCTTTGCCATTGACAGCCGCCACACGGAAGTGGTAGGTCGAATTGGGCTTCAGGCTGGTGAGGATGACTTGAGCTGCGAGCAGGAGAGGGGAGAAGAAAAGAGAGAGAGAGGCGTTATCCCGTGTAAGGAGGAACTGCGGACGCAGGTTCAAACCAAAGATAGACGCAAAAAGCTGGGAGTTAAACCCCTGTCCCACGGTACGAGTTCATTCCAAGAGCTCTGCCCTGATTCAAACTCGGAGATTTACGGTAATGGCCGCTCGTCGGTACTCGGGGCTCTCGTGGACATTTTTCATCACGTTGAAAAATCTTCACCAGTCTTCCCGAGCTTACCTGCCGTTAGCGAGTCTTCCCGAGTACCTGCCGTTAGCGCTAAGGGACGTCCCCGAGTTCCGACGTACCCGCTACGTTCATTCTCCATGCTTTCCACAAGTGTGATTTTTTTTAAACTCGGGAGAGCTCTTGGAATGAACTCGTACCGTGGGACAGGGCTTTAACTCAGCGGGACAGGCAGCATCTCTGGGGAGAAGGGGTGGGTGACGGTTCGGGTCGAGACCCGTCAAGGGTCACCCATCCCTTCTCTCCAGAGATGCTGCCTGTCCCGCTGAGTTACTCCCAGCTTGAAGTATTAACCAGCCTTCCATTTGCCTTTGTGAGAATGAGCGATACTTAATTGTAAGTCACAGTGGTGTTCTTTGTTTTACGATACGATAGAACTTTATTTATCCCAGGAGGGAAATTGATCTGCCAACACAAAATACATGAAAAATGAAATTAGAGTGACGAGAGGAAAGGCTTGGGGATGTGCAAAGATCGGGGAGGGGGAAGAGTCAGTCTCAGTCGACCCCGCGACAGAAGGGGGAGGAGTTGTACAGTTTGATAGCCACGGGGAAGAAGGATCTCCTGTGGCGTTCTGTGCTGCATCTTGGCGGGACCAGTCTGTTGCTGAAGGCGCTCCTCAGGTTGACCAGTGTGTGTGTCATGGAGGGGGTGAGCTGTATTGTCCAGGATGCTCCGCAGTTTGAGGAGCATCCTCCCCTCCGAGACCAACCTCCCGTGAATCCAACTCCAACTCCGCCCCCAGGACGGAGCCGGCCTTCCTGAAGAGTTTGTCGATACGCAAGGTATGCAAAGAGTCGCCACAGAAAGGGCGCCGACTAAAGTTCAAGATTCAAGATTCAATTTAATGGTCACTTAAACCAATTAAGGTACAGTGAAATCTGAGTTACCCTACAGCCGTACTAAGTGAACAGCAAAAATACACACAGCACGTATAGATTAGTCGGACTGGATGTTACAACCCCTAAGATTTCACTACAATTTGACATTCTTGGGGATGACCACCAGGTGAATTTTGCTACCAAGCAGACACACCTTCAGTTGTGTACCTCAACGTCACTGGGTGTTTCGGCCTTGTATCACAAGACACCCTCAGTGGAGGCAGGCCCACCGCAGGGAGATCTACCCTGGGTGTGTGTCTTATTGCTAGCCTCTAGATGGTCACGTGGCAGCCCAGACAGCAACTTTCCTCTTCAGCCACAGCCTGTGACTGCTCCGTTCGGCGGCATTGGCAAGTTCTTTTATTGCCCTCCTTAGTGCCTACTTCCCTCAGGAGCCTTGCGGTGGAACTGGCTACAAAGCCCCTGCACCCCACCTCCACTGGACACACCCTTACACTCCAACCTCTCTCCTCTGCCTCTGCTGCAAGGTTTGAATAACAAAGCTTTTTCCTTTTATAAAGTTTACCATAAACATCCACCACAGCGGAATCCACCTTCCTCACTGCGAGGGAAGGCCATAAAGTTCAGTCATCTTCCTCCTTTGTTCACCCGTGGTCGGGGCCTTTGAACCCTCCGCAGTCGCCGTTGCCGACGGTCCGATGTTCAAGCCCTCTCGTCGGGACGATGGAAGCTCCGGCGTCGGGAAGGATCGGAACACTCGGAGCTCCCGAGTCGGCCGCTTCTTACTGGAGACCGCGGGCTTCACGGTGTTAAAGTCCACAGGCTCCGCCGGTCGGAGCTCCGACATGGCCATCCCCGGCAAAAGGCACGGAGCATCCTGCGCCGGACCCTCCGTTGTTCTCGGCGGCTCGTCCGACCTCCACCACCCACGTGGTCCATCCTCGACCGACATGCGTACGGTGCGTAGGAAGGAACTTCTGCTGGTTTAAACCGAAGATAGACACAACGCGCTGGAGTAACTCAGCAGATCAGGCAGCACCTCTGGAGGAAAGGAATAGGTGACGTTTTGGGTCAAGGCCCTGAACCGAAATATCATCTGATCCTTTTCTCCAGAGATGCTGCCTAACCCGCTGCGTTACTCCAGCACTCTGTGTCAATCGCCATTCATATCTAACGATGGCACGGTGGCGCAGCGGTAGAGTTGCTGCCTGACAGCGAATGCAGCGCCGGAGACCCGGGTTCGATCCCGACTACGGGTGCTGTCTGCACGGAGTTTGTACGTTCTCCCCGTGACCTGCGTGGGTTTTCTCCGAGATCTTCCGTTTCCTCCCACACTCCAAAGACGTACGGGTATGTCGGTTAATTGGCTTGGTGAATGTAAAAATTGTCCCATATGGGTGTAGGATAGCGTTAATGTGCGGGGATCGCTGGTCGGCGCGGACCCGGTGGGCCGAAGGGCCTGTTTCCGCGCTGTATCTCTAAACTAAACTAAACTGCCTTGCCACAACTAACCGGGGGCGGCACGGTGGCGCAGCGGTAGAGTTGCTGCCTCACAGCGCCAGAGACCCGGGTTCGATCCTGACCACGGGTGCTGTCTGTACGGAGTTTGCACGTTTTCCTCCTGACCTGCGTGGGTTTTGTCCGGGTGCTCCGGTTTCCTCCCACACTCCAAAGGTGTGCAGGTTTGTAGGTTAATTAGCTTCTGTAAATTTTAAATCGTCCATGGTATGTGGGCGGGCTAGACGGGATAGAGCTGGTATATGGTGGGCCGAAGGGCCTGTTTCGACGCTGTACCTAAACAAAACTAAAACTAAAGGGAATAAAGGGGAGGAAAAGACTGGGGGCAGGGGCGGGGGGATGCTGATGGTACTGGAAACTGAAGAGTTCCTAGTTGAACCAACATGGGGCGATGGGTCAAATGGTCCATTTCTGTGTCGGCAGTTTTCTCGACATTGTTTTAAGTTTTTTGTGTCTTAATTTTAGTTTAGAGACCAGCGATCCCCGCATGTTAACACTGCCCCACACACTAGAGACTGTTTAACATCTATACCCAGCCAATTTACTTACAAACCTGCACGTCTTTGGAGTGTGGGAGGAAACCGGAGATCTCGGAGAAAAATCACGGGGAGAATGCACAAACTCCACATAGAAACATAGAAAATATGTGCAGGAGGAGGCCATTCGGCCCTTCGAGCCAGCACCTCCATCCATTGTGATCATGGCTGATCCGCTATCAATAACCCGTGCCTGCCTTCTCCCCATATCCCTTGACTCCACTAGCCCCTAGAGCTCTATCTAACTCTCTCTTCAATCCATCCAGTGACTTGGCCTCCACTGCCCTCTGTGCCAGGGAATTCCATAAATTCACAACTCTCTGGGTGAAAAAATTTGTTCTCACCTCAGTCTTAAATTACTTCCCCTTTATTCTAAGACTGTTTACCCTGGTTCTGGACTCGCCCCACATTGGGAAATTTTTTTCCTGCATCTAGCTTGTCCAGTCCTTTTATCTATATTACTAAAAGTCTGATCTTGATCGCTTTTGGCTCGCTGTGCTGTGATTTCCTAGAGAACGCCGCCACCTACGGCCGTCATTTTTGGCCACTTCGCTCAGAACCACCCTCCGCCTTCCAGGACCAGAGGATTTTTCCCATCGATGAAAAATCAGAGAGATATTACTGTTTGTAAAATATTCCCCATTCTCTCTGCTGCCCCTGCTGGAGGGAGGGGGAGGGACTATAAAACCAGTAAGTGATGTGCCTCACTCAGCCTGCAAGATGGAGGAAACCAGTGGTGTGCCTCACTCAGTCTCTCTGAGCTCTGAATAGCACTGAACACATGTCTACTCAACTGTGAGTGCCCTTAATGTGGTTCTAAAAAGGTTGCGAAAAATGTCTATTGGTTCTAAAATGGTTGCAAATAGTGTATTTTTTGGTTCTAAAATGGTTGCAAAAAGGGTATATATTGGCTCTAAAATGCTTGCAAAAAAGTGTCTATTGGTTCTAAAATGCTTGCAGAAAGTGTAAATTGGTTCTAAAATGGTTGCAAAAAGTTGGTTCTAAAATGCTTGCAAAAAGTGACTATTTTTTTGGTTCTAAAATGGTTGCAAAAAGGTCCATTGGGTCTGTTGGTGTCTCTAAAAATGCTTGTGAAAAAAATGGTGTCTCTATTGGTTCTAAAATGCTTGCAAAAAGTGTCTCTATTGGTTCTAAAATGCTTGCAAAAAGTGTCTCTATTGGTTCTAAAATGCTTGCAAAAAGTGTCTCTATCGGTTCTAAAATGCTGCCTGGCCAGAGTGACTGAGCTGCCTGGCCAGAGTGACTTAGCTGTCAGCCCAAGAATCCATTCGGCCCACAATGTCCATACTAACCCTCTGGAAACCAGTCCCTTTGACCCACAACACACATACTAGCGCTCCAGAAAGCCCCCCCCCCCCCCACTGGCCAGCAATATTGGAATTGCTGGAGAGGTGGAATATTGCATTGGGGGACCAGCCCTCCCGTGTGAACATGGGACCCAACGGGTCCCACTTAGTCGAGTAATTTTATGTTTCTATAAGATCCCCCCTTATCCTACTAAACTCCAGTGAATACAAGCCTAATCTTTTCAATATTTCCTCATATGACAGTCCCGCCTTCTCAGGGATCAATCTCGTGAACCTACGCTGCACTGCCTCAATCACAAGGATGTCCTTCCTCAAATTAGGAGACCAAAACTGTACACAATACTCCAGATGTGGTCTCACCAGAGCCCTATACAACTGCAGAAGAAAGACAGCACTTGGAGTCGGGATTAAACCCGGGTCTCAGGCGCTGAGAGGCAGCAACTCTACCGCTGCGCCCCTGTGCCACCCCGCATTGGTATTCTAGGATTATCGTGTGCCCATTGTAATGTTTTGTTGGCCGTTTAACATGTATACTGAGCAGATCCCACTGAGACCACTTATGCTATTGTTGTTCCTGTGTACACTCTGCGTGCCATTGTTCCACACACCACACACTGTTTCACACACCCACTGCTAACAATTACAGCGGGGAGCGTGTAGACCTCAAGCATCGATGTCGAGCAACGCTCCTGCAGTGCGTTTCCCTGCGACGCCTCATGCAGGGGAACGAACGTAGACAATATCCGACACGGGTGCATCTCAGCGCCTTCAAGGCCAGCTGCAGGAGGTGCCCACGGGCCACAAAGATGGCGGGGCGGGCGTGGGACGCCGGTTGGCGGGAAACTGCTCCAGTACATTGAGTGCACTGGCCGACCGGACTTTGGACTCTTTGGGGTTCTAACTTGGGGTTACTGAACATCCCGCGGTCTAGGCATAAGCTCAGGGGCGACCGACCGCGCCTTTGCGGTTGCAGCTCCTAGACTGTGGAACAGCATCCCTCTTCCCATCAGAACTGCCCCTTCCATCGACTCCTTTAAGTCGAGACTTAAAACTCATCTTTACTCTCAAGCCTTTCTTGACGTCCTCTGAGGGAGGGCTATATGTATGTATTTATGTATGTACTTAATCTATGAACCACTGTTGTATAACGTTAGTACCTGCACCAATGTGAAGCACTTTGGCCAACGAGCGTTGTTTTTTAAATGTGCTCTAGAAATAAAAGTGACTTGGCTTGACTTTGCACTCTCAATAACGGTGCCAAAACCGTCTGCATGTGTCACAGATGCAAAAAGGATTTCTCTGTGCAGTTGCATTTGTGACAAGTATGGCAACGTGTTGAACCGTTGTAGCAGTCAATGTTGTGATGGTTCTCGGCCTTGCTTTGGCCGGCTACCAAGTGCAGGTGTAAACAAACTTGGTGAACAAGATGCCACGAGATACTCAGCTACAGACCGGAGCAGATGGGCAGCCACATTTCATTCCGTGTTTTCAAAGGTTCATTTCCTTTGACTTGGCCCATTTCCAGGGAGATTTTAATATAACGCCCAGCTGGTCAATGACCATTCAGCGCCTTTGAGCAGGCGATGGACTAGCCAAAGATAGACACAAACAGCTGGAGGAACTCAGCGGGACAGGCAGCATCACTGGAGAGGAGGGATGGTGAGGTTTGGGGTCGAGCTGTCTCAACAGTGCAGGGAGACAATCCACAACAAAGCAGGTCTGAAGGTGGGTCTCGACCCAAAACATCACCTGTTCCTTTTCTCCAGAGATGCTGCCAGACCCGTTGAGTAGACAGAGTAGATTTGATGGGCCGAATGGTCTAAATCTGCTCCTGCCACTTATGGACATATGTTTCTAAGGCAGAGATAGATACATTCTTGATTAGTGTCAGGGGTTTTGGGGAGAAGACCGGAGAATGGGGTTAGGAGGGAGAGATAGATCAGCCATGATTGAATGGCGGAGTAGACTTGATGGGCCGAATGGTCTATTTCTGCTCCTATCACTTTTTACTGATGAACTAATGCTGGGTTACTCCAGCATTTTGACCCACCTAGTCCAACCTGCCTGAATTTGGCCCATATCCCTCTAAACCTGAGGCAGCATTCGAGTTATGCATGTAGTTCTGGTCACCCCACTACAGGTAGGATGTGGAGACTTTGGAAAGGATGTGTTTACCAGAATGTTGTGTAGGAAGGAGCAGCAGATGTTGGTTTACACTGAAGACAGGCACAAAATGCAGAAGCAACTCAGTGAATCAGGCAGCATCCCTGGAGAGAAGGAATAGTTGACGTTTCGTTCAAGAACCCTTCTTCAGTCTTCAGTCTGAAATTTCATGCTGTCTAACCCACTGACCCGGGTCACCTGGGCTTGTAGTCACTGGAATTTAGAAGAATTTGTAGGTTGATAAATGTAAAAATTGTCCAGTATAGAATTGTCCAACTTCCAGTATAGTCCCTGGTGAGCTCCTCGGAAGATACAAGGTACAAGGATGAGAGGGGAACTTATAGACACATAAAATTCTTAAAGGATTGGACACGCTAGATGCAGGAAAAATGTTCCCGATGTTGGGGGAGCCCAGAACCAGGGGTCACAGTTTAAGAATAAGGGGTAGGCCATGCAGGACTGAGATGAGGAAACACTTCTTCACCCACAGAGTTATGAATCTGTGGAATTCTCTGCCACAGTAGGCAGCGGAGGCCAATTGACTGGATGTTTTCAAGAGAGAGTTACATCTAGCTCTTAGGGCTAAATGAATCAAGGGATATGGGGAAAAAGCCGGAACGGGGTACTGATTTTAAATGATCAGCCATGGTCTTATTGATGGGCCAAAGTGACGAATGGCCTACTCCTGCACCTATTTTTCGATGTTTCTATGAGTTACTCCAGCATTTTGTGTCTATCTTTGTTTTAAACCAGCATCGGCAGTTCCTTCCAGCACATTCTTCATGATTTATTGCCTCAAGGCCTGCGCAGACCACATCACTTGCTCAGCAGAACTGCTGTATAATGGGCTCTGTTCACTGTGGCTCTTAATCAACTGATCTCCAAGTGTGACAAGGGCTGTAGATTGGCCAAAACAATCGCAGTGTTTAGAGTCATACAGTGTGCAAACAGGCCCTTCCTTCAGCCCTACTTGCCCACACCGGCCAACATACACCATCTACACTAGTCCCACCTGCCCGCGTTTGGCCCATGCATCACCAAACCTGTCCTATCCACGTACCTGCCTAACTGTTTCTAAAACGTCGGGATAGTCCCTGCCTCAACTACCTCCTCTGGCAGCTTGCACCCACCACCCTATGTGTGAAAAGGTTACCCCTCATAGAAACATCGAAAATAGGTGCAGGAGGAGGCCATTCGGCCCTTCGAGCCAGCACCGCCATTCATTGTGATCATGGCTGATCGTCCCCTATCAATAACCCGTGCCTGCCTTCTCCCCATATCCCTTGATTCCACTAGCCCCTCAGATTCCTATCAAATCTTTTCCCCTTCACCTTAAACCTATGCACTCTGGTCCTCGATTCACCTGCACTGGGCAAGAGACTCCGTGCATCTACCCGATCTATTCCTCTCATGATTTTATGCACCTCTCTAAGATCACCCCTCGTACTCCTGCGTTCCAAGGAATAGAGTCCCAGCCTGCTCAGCCTCTCTCTATAGCCCACGCCCTCGAGTCTTGGCAACATCCTCGTAAATCTTCTCTGAGCCCTTTCCAGCTTGACAACAGCTTTCCTACAACATAAGGTTTAGTTTCAAGTGTGTACGTGAATGGCTGCATTAATAAATCAATAGATAGAACTTGCTGACCCAATATCACTAGGATTTTTTTGCCTGAAATATTGCCAGAGGATTCAACAAGGCAGGTGCTTGGTCTGGTGAATGAATAAATATGACCCATCGTTCCAAGATGAGAAACATTGTCCTTCTTCCTGCTGTCTGCAACTGAGCAGATCTCTATGCTAGGGTGGCAATGTGGCCCAGTGGTAGAGTTGCTGCATTACAGTGCTTGCATCGCCGGAGTTGAGGGTTCGATCCCGACTGCAGCTGCTGTCTGGGAGTCTCGGAATGGCGGGACTGTCATATGCTGAGAGAGTGGAGCTGGGCTTGTACACTCTGGAGTTTAGAAGGATGAGAGGATATCTCATTGAAACATATAAGATTGTTAAGGGTTTGGACACACTAGAGGCAGGAAACATGTTCCCGATTTAAGGATACAGTTTAAGGGTAAGGGGGAAATCTTTTAGGACCGAGATGAGGAAAACATTTTTCACACAGAGAGTGGTGAATCTGTGGAATTCTCTGCCACAGAAGGTAGTTGAGGCCACTTCATTGGCTATATTTAAGAGGGAGTTAGATGTGGCCCTTGTGGCTAAAGGGATCAGGGGGTGTGGAGAGAAGGCAGGTACGGGATACTGAGTTGGATGATCAGCCATGATCATATTGAATGGCGGTGCAGGCTCGAAGGGCCGAATGGCCTACTACTGCATCTATTTTCTATGTTTCTATGATGTTGGGGGAGTCCAGAACCAGGGGCCACAGTTTAAGAATAAGGAGTAAGCCATTTAGAACGGAGACGAGGAAACACTTTTTCTCACAGAGAGTGGTGAGTCTGTGGAATTCTCTGCCTCAGAGGGCGGTGGAGGTGGGTTCTCTGGATGCTTTCAAGAGAGAGCTAGATAGGGCTCTTAAAAATAGCGGAAGATGGGGAGAAGGCAGGAACGGGGTGCTGATTGGGGATGATCAGCCATGATCACATTGAATGGCGGTGCTGGCTCGCAGGGCCGAATGGCCTCCTCCTGCACCTATTGTCTATTGTCTGTACGGAGTTTGTACGTTCTCCCCGTGGGTTTTCTCCGAGATCTTCGGTTTCCTCCCGCACTCCAAAGACGCGCAGGTTTGCAGGCTAATTGGCTCGGGTTTGTACACTTGGTTTCCCGTGTATACCAACTCTACTGCCTGGTATACTTAGCTCTACCAGCGGTAGAGTTGGTGTAATGAGTACACCATTCTTGGTTTACTTGCTCTCCCCAGTGTGTGTCGGCTCGCGTTAGTGTGCGGGGATCGCTAGTCTGTGCGGAATCGGTGGGCCGAAGGGCCTGTTTCCGCGCTGTATCTCTAAAACTAAAAACTAAAACTAAAGCTAGGGTTAAAGTCTCGAATTTTCGCGCCTAAAACCTATGCCTTCAGGCGTCTGATATTTCCAAAGTGTCTGAATGCAGACATGTGGCACGCGCGGCGCAGCGGTAGAGTTGCTGCTTTACAGCGCCGGAGAACCGGGTTCGATCCCGACTACGGGTGCTGTCTGTATGGAGTTTGTACGTTTTCCCCGTGGGTTTTCTCCAAGATCTTCGGTTTCCTCCCAAACTCCAAAGACGTGCAGGTTTGCAGGTTAATTGGCTTGGTATCAATGTAAACATTGACCCTAGTGGGTGTAGGAAAGTGTTAGTGTGCGGGGATCGCTGGTCGGCGCCGACCCGGTGGGCTGAAGGGCCTGTTTCTGTGCTGTATATCTAAATGAAATAAAAAAACAAAGCTTTGTGACCACTAAG
Organism: Okamejei kenojei; assembly: GCA_035221665.1. Classification (NCBI taxonomy): domain Eukaryota; kingdom Metazoa; phylum Chordata; class Chondrichthyes; order Rajiformes; family Rajidae; genus Okamejei; species Okamejei kenojei. Next base: position 66,607,351 of record CM069142.1, on the reverse strand, counting down.
AGGATTGTTGGGAATAGTCCTTAGTGTTGGGAATAGCTGGCTCCTGATGAGAGGTGAGAATACAGAGCAAATTGGGACTGGCAGATAAGAACCGAGCGCTGGAGTGAGTCAGGCAGCATCTCCGGAGAAATTCTTCTTCTTCAGTCTGAAGAAGGGTTCCTGACCTGAATCACCACCCATCCATCCGTTTTCTCCAGAGATGTTGCCTGAGCCGCTGAGTTACTCCAACACTTGTGTCTGTCTTCGGTATATACCAGCATCTGCAGTTCCTTTCCACACAAAATGTGGTTGGTGTAGGATTAGTATTTACCCGATCTATTTCACTCATGTCCTCACACTCCTCTGTGAGATCACCCCTCACCCTCCTGCACTCCAAGGAATGAAGCCCTTGCTCAAACTCTCCCCATAGCTGAAGTCCTTTGGTCTTGGTCACATCCATGTACATCTTCTCTGCACTCTTTCCAGCTTGACAACATCCTTGCTATATCTGGGTGACCAAAACTGAACGTAATACTCTGAACTGAGCCACGCCAAATATTGTGAGCAATTTTTGGCCCCATATCTGAGGAAGGATGTGCTGGCTCTGGAGAGGGTCCAGAGGAGGTTTACAGGAATGATCCCAGGAATGAGTGGGTTATCATATGATGAGCGACTGACAGCACAGGGCCTGTATTTGCTGGAGTTGAGAAGATGAGGTGGGGGGGGGACACCTCATTGAAATGAACAGAATAGTGAAAGGTTTGGATAGAGTGGATGTGGAGAGGATGTTTCCACTAGTGGGAGAGTCTGGGACTAGAGATCGCGGCCTCAGAATTAAAGAACATTCTTTTAGGAAGGAGATGAAGAGGAATTTCTTTAGCCAGAGAGTGGTGAATCTGTGGAATTCTTTGCCACAAATGGCTGTGGAGGCCAAGTCAGTGGATATTTTTAAGGTATAGATAGATTCTTGATTAGTGCGGGTGTCAGGGGTTATGGGGAGAAGGCAGGAGAATGGGGTTGGGAAGGAGAGGTAGATCAGCCATGATTGAATGGCAGAGTAGACTTGATGGGCTGAATGGCCTAATTCTACTCCTATCATTTATGACCTTATGACGAACATGTTGTACAACTGTGAATAAAGTTTAGTTTATTGCCACGTGTACCGAGGTGCAGTGAAACGCTCTTGTTTACCAGTCAGCGGAAAGACAACACGTGATTACAACTGCGCCATTTACAGTGTATAGATACGTGATAAGGGAATAACGTTCAGTGTAAGGTGAAGCCAGCAAAGTCCAATTTGCTGTAGCCGTAGAGATTTAAGAGTGTGGAGCGATTGTAATATGTGACTGTAGACCTGCTTCTGTGGGCAGCGCGCAGTCGCCTGGGTTGGACGCCATCTTGGAAGCTGTCAATGTCAATCCCAGCTTCTATCCTCAATATCCTGAGCTGCGCCAACCTTAGAAGTTGGATGTCGAGGTTTCGTGGCAACATCTACCTCAAGACTGATGAAGGACCTGGGGATCAGCGGACAAGCCCTACGCCAGGCCATCAAAGAAACATCACAGGTGGCAGAGCGGAGTAGCCAGTGGCTCTGGCTGAAGGGGAAAGACCCCATTTGGTCTCCCAAATAACCGACTAGACAGATGCAGAGGGGAGTGGTTCTGGGACGCCTGAATGTACTGCTGAGCCTACTGGAGACGTCGTGGTTTCAATCTGCGAAACGTCGATGAAAGTAGGTGCCCACTTGATAACCCCAATGACGTGTCTGCCTAGCCTTTCTCAACATCGGAGGAGCATAGGTGAGTGCAGAAGGCTCCTATCACCACCGGGAGTAAGTTGATATTTGGCACTTTGGATTTTTAACATCTTGTCCTGTGTATTTGTAAACATCCTGGCGGATCGACCTTCCAGAAGGAGACGGATGACCATCTCGCCCTTATCTCGGCTGCCTGACGGGTGGCGCAAGTGGGCACTGAGATACCAGCTGTGAAGATGGATTGGGCATACAGTGCCCCTTTCACTCTGGGCAAGGTCCTGAGTCTTTGATAGGTGATGCCAACAAACGACTTTGCCGAACTGTTCCCGGAGCTATCCAAAGGTATCCGTCTTCTCCCGCCGGGACTGGCCTGATTGATGCGGGCTGAGGGATTTGTCAGCACGACCATCTTAACGATGGAAAAGATCCAAGTACGGTGCGCACGGTGGTTTGTGGAAAACATAAATGGTCCCTGTGGGAAGAGTTCACAGCGTACAGAAACCTGATCTACAGGAACATTGACAATGATCACTGGAGTTTTAGAGCCACAGAGTCATCGAGCATGGAAACAGGCCCTTCGGCCCAACTTGTGTACTGGTACATGGCGGTCTTGGTGGCGCAGCGGCAGAGTTGCTGCCCTACAGCAAATGCGGCGCTGGAGTTTGGGTTGGATCCCGACTACGGGCGCTGTCAGTACGGAGTTTGAGCGCGTTCTCCCCGTGACCTGCCTGGGCTTTCTCCGAGATCTTCGGTTTCCTCCCGCACTCCAAAGACGTACAGGGTTTGTAGGTTAATTGGCTTGGTAAATGTAAAAATTGTCCTTAGTGGGTGTAGGATAGTGTTAATGTGCGGGGATCGCTGGTCGGCGCGGACCCGGTGGGCCGAAGGGCCTGTATCTTATCCATAATCTGACTATAGGGAGAGGTTGGTCCGGCTAGGAGCGCGGGAGGATGAGGGGTGATCAAATAGGGGTATATAAAATCAGGAGGGGGATCGATAGTGTGAAGGCACAGTCTTTTCCCCAGAGTAAGGGAATCAAAGACAGAGTAGATGGGTTTAAGGTGAGAGGGCAAAGATTTAGTTGGAACTTGATGGGCAACTTTTTTTCACACAGAGGATGGTGGGTATATGGTACATGCTGCCAGAGGAGGTAGTTTAGATTTAGTTTGGTTCAGTTTATTGTCACGTGTTCTGAGGTACAGTGAAAAGCTTTTTGTTGCGTGGTAACCAGTCAGCGGAATGACAATACATCATTACAATCGAGCCGTGCACAGATGTACAGTGTACAGACGCTCGATAAAGGGAATAATGCTTAGTGCAAGATAAAAGTCCAGTAATGTCCGATTAAAGATAGTCCGAGGGTCTCCACTGAAATAGATGGTAGTTCAGGACCGCTCTCTGGTTGTGGGAGGATGTTAGGAAAGGTTTAAAAGGATATGGGCCAAATGCGAGCAGCTGGGACTCGTGTAGATCGGGCATGTTGGTCGGCACGGACAAGTTGGGCCAAGGGCCTGTTTCCGTGCTGTACGACTCCATGAGTCTATGACTATCCCACGCGACACTTGGTTGGTACGGGTGCCAGGTAGGTTATGGGGAGTAGACAGGAGAATGGGGTTGGGGAGGGAGAGATCGATCAGCCGTGATTGAATGGCGGAGTAGGCTTGATGGGCCGAATGGCCTAATTCTACTATTCCTTTTGAACACTGCGACAGATGGAATCTTTGCCCGTGCACGTACCCACTGGGCCCACTTGCGATCGGTTTGCTGCTTTTCCTGAAAGATATTCCCAAGGAGTCACAAACAATGTTAACGGCAGATGGGCTTCATTATCATCGCGTCGGAGAGGCAGAATGCTGTAATCCCTCAGTGCAATGTCCTGCCAAACGTGTTCAGAGATACAGCGCGGAAACAGGCCCTTCGGCCCACCGGGTCCGCGCCGGCCGGCGATCCCCGCGCATTAACGCCACCCGACACACACCAGGGACAATTTACAATTTTACCAAAGCCAATTCATCACCAAACCTGCACGTCGTTGCGGTGCGGGAGGAAACCGGAGCACCCGGAGAAAACCCACGCGGGTCACGGGGGAGAACGTACAGACTCCATGCAGACAGCACCCGTAGTCAGGATCGAACCTGGGTCTCTGGCGCTGTGAGGCAGCAAGTCTACCGCTGCGCCACCGTGCCGCCCTCTCAGGGTTCCAGAGTCATAAGGTCATAAGCGATAAGAGTAGAATTAGGCCATTCGGCCCATCAAGTCTACTCCGCCATTCAATCATGGCTGATCCATCTCTTTCTCCAAACCCCATTCACCTGCCTTCTCTGATGAAAGAAACTCCTCCTCATCTCTTTCCTAAAAGAACGTCCTTTAATTCTGAGCCTGTGACCTCTAGTCCTTGACTCTCCCACCAGTGGAAACATCCTCTCCACATCCACTCTATCCAAGCCTTTCCCTATTCTGTATGTTTCAATGAGGATCCCCCCCCCCCCCCCCCCTCCCCCCTTCATTCTTCTAAACTCCAGCGATTACAGGTCCAGTGCTGACAAACGCTCATTATATGTTAACCTAGTCATTCGCGGGATCTGGGAGTGCGACTTGAACCGACGCCTCCCTGATTCTGAGCCCAATAGGCCACCGGCTGATCAGCATGGCATCCGTGACCCTGGCTACCAGTTGTCGCGCTCTGCAACCTAGTTCATTCGTACACATCTGCTCCTCTGCAAAATCTTCTCAAGGTTCGGCTACGTTGAAGACTACTCCTCTCTCCGACGTGGGTTCGGCAACACCCTCTCTCACTGCTCCCCCCTCTGTCATTCCTCCTTGCCCCCCCCCGACTCTCCCTGATCTCCATTCCCTTTGTCCTATTTTCACACCTCACACTTCCTTGCCTATGTATCTCCCCGTCCCCTGACTGTCAGTCTGAAGAAGGGCCTCGACCCCGAAACGTCACCCTTTCCTTCTCTCCAGAGATGCTGCCTGTCCCGCTGAGTTACTCCAACATTTTGTGTCTAGCTTTGATAAAAATGATGTGGTACGCAGCGCAGAGCATGCAGAGCCGGTGTCACGGGTGATGGATTGAGTTTGGTGGGAAGTCTAATTACAGTTGGCCCAGGCCATCTCATTATCCGTGGCAACGGAAAAAGGCGGTGAAGGAACGGAAAGGCTTGAGAAGTGGTGGAGTTGCCCAGAGACCCACTCACAAGCAGTTGGAGAACAGACTTTAATTATTCATACACCGCTGACAATTGCAGTGCAGTCTGTCAGTTCGACGTTCAGCCAGGTTTTTCAATTGACCGCTTACAAATCTCAGGCTTCCTATTGATAGCGCTCTTAAAGATAGCGGAGTCAGGGGATATGGGGAGAAGGCAGGAACGGGGTACGGATTGGGGATGATCCTCCGTATCACAGTGAATGGCGGTGCTGGCTCGAAGGGCCGAATGGCCTACTCCTGCACCTATTGTCTGTTGTCTAACCCCACCAGTCGCCTTTCCACCCCTTTCCACAATCATCACTCGTCAATGATGTTCTTAATTGGCATTTTAAATCCATTGATGTCCTCTGTAGAAGGCTGCGGAGGCCAAGTCAGTGGATGTTTTGATGGCAGAGATAGATAGATTCTTGATTAGTACGAGTGTCAGAAGTTGTGGGGAGAAGGCAGGTGAACGGGGTTAGGTGGAGAGCATAGATCATAAGATCCCCTCTGTATCTCCTAAATTCCAGATTAAACCAAGAATGGTATGGAGTCTGGTGAGACTGGGTCTTCCTCAGATTTGGAGACCAAAACTGAATGGCCTGATTCTGCTCCTATCATTTTACGACCTTGTGACCGGCCACGACCTGGTCCCATGTAGAGAATGCCTCACCTCCTGACACCACAGACCCTTTGCAGCATCTACAACAGACAAGTTCAGGGCCTGTCCCACTTGCACGCGATTGCATGCGTTTGGCGCGACCAACCGGAAGCGGAGGTCGTGCTAAGTTCGCATGTGACGTCATTTACGTCATGCTTACCAATCAGCTGGGCAGGGGGCAGGCCGACTGAATTTGGGCGTCGCACGGCGTCTGGCGGTGACGTCATCACGCAACGCCATGCCAGGCGGTGATGTCATCGTGCAACGCCATGCGCCAGGCATACGCCGTCAAGACACTGCGTACGATGTCAAGACGCTGCGTACGACCGCAATGCGCCTGCGTGCGTACGCGGGCTGACAGGCCGTTGGCGCGCAAAGATTTCGGTCACTGCAGGAATTTCGGAGCCCTGTGCGATGTTGGGACCAGCCCCGCACAACTCCATACCCCTCCGCGCTTCTAAGTGGGACCGGCCCCGCGCGGCCATACGGTGCCCGTATGCCTCAAGCGACCACGAGGTCGTGTAATTTGCGAGCCAAAGGTCGCGTAAGTGGGACAGGCCCTTAAGTTGTGCGATAGAACACTCCCTGACTGAGTGAGCTCCAGCAGCTCAGTAAATTCCACAACATCTGGGACATTGATGTTGCCAAGCTGGAGAAGATTGACGATGATGTTGCCAGGACTCGCGGGCCCGAGCTATGGGGAGAGGGTTGGGCATGATCCTTCGTATCTCAAGGACGTGCAGGTTTTGCGGGGTTTAATTGGAGCGGGGGAATTTATTTTTAATAATTTGTCCGTGAGTGTGTGTAGGATAGTGTTGGTGTGCGGGGATCGCTGGTCGGAGCGGACACGGCATATGAAAGGTCCTGTTTCCGCGCTGTGTCTCTAAAAAAAAAATAGTTTAAAAAAAAAAGAGAGGCTGCTGTGTTTTCCTGCGAGCAGCAGGACACAGATACTTTAATTATCCTGCACCAGCGCCATCATTACAAAGTGCTTCCCACAGCGAACACAGAGTGGGCTTATGATGCCGCTAATGGAAACGACCAGGGCACAGATTGTAAACAGCGGCCTTTATTGCACCGTTACTCAGCCACCCACTGGCCCACGTTAGTTAAACACTGCTCTGAGGCAAGCCCCCCCCCCCCCCCCACCCCGGCCGTCGTTCCCACTGATGCCAGCCAGCTCGGAAAGCCTCCAAGACTGACCACTTCCCCAAATGGCTACGACCTTCCCCCCCGCTGTGCTGCCCCGATGCTATTAATTGGAAACTAGTTACGGGGAAAGTGAAAAACAAAGAGAGAGTGAGAAGATATAATATTCCAAATTGAAACTGTTTGGCTTGCTGATGCAAGGAAAGAATTTGCATTTAGATCCAACCTTTCACAGTCGAAAGGTTCGAACGGCCAAGGAGCTTTGCAAGGTCATTATCTACACCGCAAGCTCCCATAGACAGCAAGATGTAAACAATGGAAGAGGGTGACCTTGGTTTTGGGGATGTTACAGTGCAGCGGTAGAGTGGCTGTCTTATGCCCCCGTCCCACTTAAGTAAGGAACCCTGAACGGAAACCTCTGGTGACCTTGCGCCCCACCCAAGGTTTCCATGAGTCGCCAGAGGTTTTGGCTACTTGCCTGGAAAGCCTCGACCAAAGCCTGAGCTGCATCACCCCGCACACTAGCATTATCCGACCCACCGTGTCGAATTTCACACGGCAGCCAATTAACCGACATACCTGCGCTTTGAATCTTTTCGCGTAAACCAGCATCTGCGGTTCATTGTTTCCACGGCGAGGCTTTTCACTTTAGTCTGGAGGCACAGCATGGAAACAGGCCCTTTGGCCCACCGGGTCCGCGCCTCCCAGCTGTCACCTATTCGCGCTAGTTCTATGTTGTCACCCTCTCTCATCCAATCCCTACATGCGAGGGGCAATTCACGGGGGGGGGGCAACCAAATTGGTCTGTGGAATTCTCTGCCTCAGAGGGCGGTGGAGGCAGGTTCTCTGGATAATTTCAAGAGAGAGCTAGAGAGGGCTCTTAAAAATAGCGGAGTCAGGGGATATGGGGGGAAGGCAGGAACGGGGTACTGATTGGGGATGATCAGCCATGATCACAGTGAATGGCGGTGCTGGCTCGAAGGGCCGAATGGCCTCCTCCTGCACCTATTGTCTATTGTCTATTGTCTAAGCCGCACATCTCTGGATGTGTGGGAGGAAACCGCAGCACCCGGAGAAAACCCACGCGGGTCACGGGGGAACGTACAGACTCCGCACGGACAGCACCCGTCGTCGGGATCGAACCTGAATCTCTGGCGCTGTGAGGCAATAACTCTGCCGCTGCACCACTGTGGCACCCCATGCTGCAATCTGCATTGGCATTCACGTTGCCCTGATATTGGAGTGCTGAGTCCAATATTATGCTGACACGTGCAGCTGTGCCGGGACATTTTGCACGGTTCTTTATCTTGCTCTTCCACCACCCTCTGGGTCACTTTACAACAATTACAGGCTTTATTTAAACCAAATACTGCGTCCAATCCCCATTGACCTCTAGAGCAATGGCTTTTCTCACATACAGCGTGGAAACAGTCCAAACTTGCCCACACCGGCCAACTTGTCCCATCTACACTGGGCCCACCTGCCCGCGTTTGGCCCAGATCCCTATTAAACTAGTCCTATCCATGCACCTGCCTAAGTGTTTCTTAAGCGTTGGGATAGTCCCAGCCTCATCTACCTCCCCTGGAAGCTTGTTCGATACACCCACCACCCTTTGTGTGAAGAAGTTACCCTTCGGGATCCTATTAAATCTTTCTTCGCCGCACCTTAAACCTAGGTCCTCAGGTTCCTGAGATTTATGGGCCTGTCCCACTTAGGCAATTTTTTGGGAGACTACAGGCGACTGCCGCAAAACCTGCTGTCATGGGTTGCCGTAGGTGATGTCGTAGGTGATGTCGTAGGCTGTCGCCAGGTGTCGTAGGTGAATTCCATTAAAACTAGTCCCTGGCAGTCGTCTACAGAGTCGCCTGAGAGGGACAGGCCCATAATTCTGATCCTATGCTTTATTATTCCTCACCCCTGGGTAAAAGGCTCTCACTCTTATCAATTCCCCTCCGATGGACATGTTTCCACGCTGTACCTCTGAACTAAAACAAACTAAAACCGGGTTCGATCCCGGCTACGGGCGCTGTCTGTGCGGAGTTTGTATTCGTTCTCCCTGTGACGTGCGTGGGTTTTCTCTGGGCAATCCGGTTTCCTCCCAGGTCTGTAGACTAATTTGCTTGCCGAAGGGCCTGTTTCTGCAGCGTATCTCTCAACTAAACTAAGAAGGGAGCGTATCTCAGAAGAGAGCGATGTTTCTCTGCCTTGTCCGTGGAGAGCCGCTGAGTGATGAAGGCATGAGTGGACGTGATATACTGCCGTCGCTGCCGGAGTCACTGGGGCATCTCTTGATGTCTGCCGCACTGTCACAAAGGACTGCCATTGTCGAGGCAATCCGTTAGCACTGTGAGCCGTGATGACAGCAGTGGTACGGCGGGTGAAAACGTTTATAGGCCTGAGCACAATAAAACATTAAGCTAAGTTCCTTCGTTCGCTGACATCCCCAACAACCAGCCAGAGGCTATATCCGTGCCTGCGTGTGTCCCTGGAGAGGGAACTCTGGAGGCCTTCCGTGAACGCAGGTCGCTGCGGGAGTTCAAGTGCATTATTGATAACGTTACCGATAGATTAGTCTGATGACTGTTTCTTTGTAAACTGCCAATATAGGGCAGCCTTTGATCGTGTTCATACTCCGATGGTGTAGGTTTTTGTTTTATGAATAAAACTATTTGTAAAAAAAGAGAGGGAAATGGAGCGGTAGTCTGACACGCTGTCCCGTACCTAGGACTGAGATGAGGGAAAGCTGTAGGAATGACAGCAACAAATTTTAATTTTATATTCCCTTGTGGGCCTGTCCCACTTGGGAGATTTTTTTAGGCAACACCAGGTGACTAGTTAGTCGCCACATGTTCGCCGGTGGTCGCCGGGAGTCGTCTCCTCAGTCGCGCAAAACGTCGTGGCGTCTTTCTGGTCGCCGCTAAACTTCCAACACGTTGAAAATGTTTCGGCGGCACTGGGCTTGACGCCAATGAGCGTAGCTTGACTTCTCCTGACGTAGGTGCTGTCGTAGGTTGTCGCCAGGGTGGCCTAGGTTGCCGCCGGTTTTTCGGCGACCTGCTACGGCTATGAGGGTCGCCGGCAGTCTGAAAAACTGCCAAGTGGGACAGGTCCATATATATGGTAGAATATTTCAAGGGAGCGTTATCAAGGGAAAAGAGGTCACCAGGCTCATTTTTAACGGAGAAATCGCAGCAGTTCTGTGGAGAGGAGTTGCAAGCACCTCTTCTTCTTGCATATGGCGTGCACAGCCTAACGTTGTAGGACAACTTGTTCTATTTGCATTTGATACGGTCCCACATAGGAGATTAGTGGGCAAAATTAGGGCACATGGTATTGGGGGAATGGATAGAGAAGTGGTTGGCATTCAGGAAACAAAGAGTAGGGATTAACGGGTCCCTTTCAGAATGGCAGGCTGTGACTAGTGGGGTGCCGCAAGGCTCGGTGCTGGGACCACAGCTATGTACAATATACATCAATGATTTGGATAAAGGGATTCAAAGCAACATTAGCAAATTTGCAGATGACACAAAGCTGGGTGGCAGTGTGAACTGTGAGGAGGATGCTATGAGAATGCAGGGTGACTTGGACAGGTTGGGGGAGTGGGCAGATGCACGGCAGATGAAGTTTAATGCGGATAAATGTGAGGTTATCCACTTTGGTAGCAAAAACAGGAAGGCAGATTATTATCTAAATGGCGTCAAGTTGGGAAAAGTGGAAGTACAACGAGATCTGGGGGTCCTTGTTCATCAGTCTATGAAAGTAAGCATGCAGGACAGCAGGCAGTGAAGAAAGCGAATGGCATGTTGGCCTTTATAACAAGAGGAATTGAATATAGGAGCAAAGAGGCCCTTCTGCAGTTGTACAGAGCCCTAGTGAGACCACACCTGGAGTATTGTGTGCAGCTTTGGTCCCCTAATTTGAGGAAGGACATTCTTGCTATTGAGGGAGTGCAGCGTAGGTTTACAAGGTTAATTCCTGGGATGGTGGGACTGTCATATGCTGAGAGAATGGAGCGGCTGGGCTTGTACACTCTGGAGTTTAGAAGGATGAGAGGGAATCTCATTGAAACATATAAGATTGTTAAGGGTTAGGACACGCTAAAGGCAGGAAACATGTTCCTGATGTTGGGGGAGTTCAGAACCAGGGGCCACAGTTTAAGAATAAGGAGTAAGCCATTTAGAACGGAGACGAGGAAACACTTTTTCTCACAGAGAGTGGTGAGTCTGTGGAATGCTCTGCCTCAGAGGGCGGTGGAGGCAGGTTCTCTGGATGCTTTCAAGAGAGATCTAGATAGGGCTCTTAAAAATAGCGGAGTCAGGGGATATGGGGAGGAGGCAGGAACGGGGTACTGATTGGGGATGATCATCCATGATCACATTGAATGGCGGTGCTGGCTCGCAGGGCCGAATGGCCTACTCCTGCACCTATTGTCTACTGTCTGTTTCCCTCTCCTTCACTCCCTCTATTTCACTTCCTCTGTCACTCTATTTCACGATTTCCCTCTCCCTCTTTCCCCCCTATTTCACTCTCCCTCTTTCTCTCTATTTCAATCTTCTTCGCTCCTCTCCCTTTCACTCTCTCTATTTCGTGATTTCCCTCTCCCTTTCTTTCATTTCCTCTATTTCACTCTCTCTATTTCCCTCTCCCCTCTATCCCCTCTTCCCCTTTCTCCACTCTTCCCCCTCTCCCTCTATTTCCCTCTCCAGCTCTCTCACTCTCACCGTCTCTCTCTCTCTCTATTCTGCGATTCCCCCCTCTCCCTCTCTCCCCCATCAGCCCAGTCCACGCACCTCACCCGCACTGTGCCGTAGCCCCCCTCCACCCACACGGCCGGCTTGGTGTGGAACGGCGGCGACTTACTCTGGGTCCCATTGGAGTTGACGGCCCTCCAGTCCCCGCTGTCTGCCGGCTTCACCTCCACTCGGTAATGGTGTATGGGCACTCCGCCGTGCGAGTCAGGCTTGGTGAAGGAGATTCTCGCCACCGTCTGCGATGCGGCGAGGACTCGCAGACCGTACGGACTCGACGGGACGGCTGCAAGGGAACAAAAACCCGGTGAACCGGCAGAAAGAACGGCCAAAAAACCCTCTGAAGCGTGGGGCTTAGAACAATCCAGGTATATTTTTTTCCAAGCAAAGACATAACACGCTGTTAAAAAAAAAACCCTGCAGGTCAGGCAGCACCCGTGGGGGAACAAACAGAGTTAAAGTTTCGAATTTCTGGCTATGTTCAAATTCTAGAGTATCTGATTAGATATCTGAGTCTGTAGAAGGGACTCGACATGAACCTTCCCCAGAGATGCTGCCTGACCCGCTGAGTTACTCCAGCACTTGTGTCCTATTTTTTAGAATAATGTTTGTTTAGATACAGTTTATCAATAGACAATAGACAATAGGTGCAGGAGGAGGCCATTCAGCCCTTCAAGCCAGCACCGTCATTCATTGTGATCATGGTTGATATATCCCCCATTCCACCCCCCCCCCCGTCTCCCTCCCTCTCGGGGTCGTCTCTCTCTCTCTCTCTGTGCCCACCCTCCCTTCCGCTTGGCGGCTAATCCCAGCGCTTCGTTCACTGCCCCGAATCTCTACTGTGAACCGCGCTGTGACTGGCCGTTGAGCGGAGGGGATGGAGGGTTTTGGGGTGAGGGGGGGGGTCGGTTTCTGCCACGGCTGGTCGTGGATTTTGCCGCGCTCGCTCACTCTGCGCTTGTTCTGAGATTCTTGACGACGGAGGTCCTCAGAAGAAGAGAAAAGTATGCCTGGGGGCCGGATAATTTTGGGTTATGAAGCATGTCTCGCCAGAAATGTGGAGGGGGCTGCAGCCCCCCACCCCCCCGGTTCCGCCGCCCAAGATGTAGGACATCTGTATGAGAGATACAGACACATATGTAGATGTCGGTTATCATCTGGAAGCACGCACCACCAGATTCATGAACAGCTTCTTCCCTGCTTTAATAAGGCTCATGAGTAGACCTCTCCTCCTTCTTCTTCTTAGGTTCTTGGTCCTCCAAAATATTCCAAATGGAATTTGAACTGGAGGTGGCGGAGGGTGGACTGAAGCAAAAAAAGGATTCTTAGAGAAGAAGAGCTGCCTTATGTTTTGTTGCGTCAGGTTGGGTAACTATGGTAGGGTGAAGACTAATCCATGCTTTAATTGTGCGTGGGGAGAACAAATTGCTGCACACACCTGTCTTGGTCGCTGGTATCTCAAATCGGACCGAATGTCCTCGTCTGCTCCGAATAGGTTTGGGTTTGGTTTTGGTTTGGTCATCTATGTCGAGCTGACCATTTAACATTTTGTAAAAACAGGTCAAAGGGTGAGCTACACGTCTGTCTTGGAGAGGGTTCCACCCCAGTGAATTCAGAAGTTTGGTGACACTTGCTTCTCTCTCATAGGTGTTTGTAACAAATCGAGCAGCCTGTCTTTGGACACATTCGATGGACTTTATTTTAGACTTTGGAGATACAGAGTGGAAACGGGCCCTTCGGCCCACTGAGTCCGTGCTGACCAGCGATCACCCTGTACACTAGCTCCATCCTACACACACTAGGGACAATAATACAAGCCAACTAACTTACAAGCCTGCACGTCTTTGGAGTGTGGGAAGAAACCGGAGCGCCCGGGGGAATCCCCACGCAGTCACGGCTGATCTCTGCCTCTTAATCCCATTTTCCTGCCTTCTCCCCATAACCCTTGACACACGTTGTAATCATGAATTTGTCTATCTCTGCCTTAAAAATATCCACTGACTTGGCCTCCACAGGTCTTCTGTGGCAAAGAATTCCACAGATTCACTACCCTCTGACTAAAGAAGTTCCTCCTCACCTCCTTTCTAAAAGAGCGCCCTTTAATTCTGAGGCTGTGACCTCTGTTCCTAGACTCTCCCACCAGTGGAAACATCCTCTCCACTCTATCTGTGCCTTTCATTATTCTGTGAGTTTCAATGAGGTCCCCCCCCTCAACCTTCTAAACTCCAGCGAGTACAGGCCCAGTGCCGACAAATGTCAACGGGTGGCACGGTGGCGCAGCGGTAACGTTGCTGCCTTACAGCGCTGACAGCATCTGGTTGACCCGGGTTCGATCCCGCCTACGGGAGCCACCCGTACGGAGTTTGCACGTTCTCAACCCTGACCTGCGTGGGTTTTCTCCGAGATCTTCGGTTCCATCCCCCACGCTCCAAAGGTTCGAGGGTTAATTGGCTTGCTATAAATGTAAACTGTCCCTAGTGTGTGTAGTAGGGGAGTGTTAGCGTGCGGGGTGGTCGCTGGTCAGCGCGGACTCGGTGGGCCGAAGGGCCTGTTTCCGCACTGTATCTCTAAACTGAACTAAAGGTCCTTCTGCAGTTGTACAGAGCCCTAGTGAGACCACACCTGGAGTATTGTGTGCAGTTTTGGTCCCCTAATTTGAGCAAGGACATTCTTGCTATTGAGTGAGTGCAGCGTAGGTTTACAAGGTTAACTCCCGGGATGGCGGGACTGTCATATGCTGAGAGAATGGAGCGGCTGGGCTTGTACACTCTGGAATTTAGAAGGATGAGAGGGAATATCATTGAGACATATAAGATTGTTAAGGGTTTGGACACGCTCGAGGCAGGAAACATGTTCCCGATATTTCAGAACCAGGGGCCACAGTTTAAGAATAAGGAGTAAGCCATTAGAACGGAGACGAGGAAACACTTTTTCTCACAGAGAGTGGTGAGTGTGTGGAGTTCTCTGCCTCAGAGGGCGGTGGAGGCAGGAGGAAGGATGCTTACAATAGAGAGCTGGATAGGGCTCTTAAAGATAGCGGAGTCAGGGGATATGGGGAGAAGGCAGGAACGGGGTACTGATTGTGGATGATCAGCCATGATCACATTGAATGGTGGTGCTGGCTCGAAATGCCGAATGGCCTACTCCTGCACCTATTGTCTATTGACTAAATTAAACCAAAAAACGCTCAGCATTTGCTAACCCATTCCTCCTCCCCAACACCCTCCCTTCTGCGATCGGCGTCCCTGCTTTAGCCGCCGTGGAGCTCTTTAAATAAGGAGCTTTACGATTTAGCCAGGACGTACTTGTAAAACAGAGGGAGAGGATTTATAGAGTGTGGAAATAATATCGCAAGGAGTGTGTGGAATGGACTTGAAATGAGGCACTTTAAAAATTACTTCTCCATTTGTACTCTGGGATGACCTTCAGCAGAATTGATGTCGGTGATTTCATTATGATTTCATTACACTTCTTTTCTCATTCTTTTCTGGTGGCGTGTTATTAGGACAGAAACATCAATTTCCCCGTCAAGCCGTTGATTGCAAAGCTCTGTCCACGAGTGCTGGAACAACCTCGCCTGGCCTGCTAACTATCTCCCTTGGCTGAATCCCCGCTGGAGCAGCCAACAGCTGGAAACAATAGACAACAGACAATAGACAATAGGTGCAGCAGTGGGCCATTCGGCCCTTCGAGCCAGCACTTGCTATTCAATGTGATCGGGGGTGATCATCGCCAATCAGTACCCCGTTCCTGCCTTCTCCCCATATCGCTAGAATTTAGAAGATTGAGGGGGGATCTTAAAGAAACTTACAAAATTCTTAAGGGGTTGGACAGGCTAGATGCAGGAAGATTGTTCCCGATGTTGGGGAAGTCCAGAACAAGGGGTCACAGTTTAAGGATAAGGGGGAAGTCTTTTAGGACCGAGATGAGAAAAACATTTTTCACGCAGAGAGTGGTAAATCTGTGGAATTCTCTGCCACAGAAGGTAGTTGAGGCCAGTTCATTGGCTATATTTAAGAGTGAGTTAGATGTGGCCCTTGTGGCTAAAGGGATCAGGGGGTATGGAGAGAAGGCAGGTACGGGATAACGAGTTGGATGATCAGCCATGATCATATTGAATGGTGGTGCAGGCTTGAAGGGCCGAATGGCCTGCTCCTGCATCTATGTTTCAGTGAGTTCGGGGGTCAGTGAGTTCAGGGGTCAGTGAGTTCAGAGGTCAGTGACTATAGGGGTCAGTCATGAGTCCAGGGGGGGAAGGGATAGGTGATCCTTCAAAAGATAGAATCTGGGCTACACAAGTTGAAGTGAGCTTACGTGTTCCAAGAGTTCAATGAGGGATTCGGGCAAAGAATGGAGCATAGAACACGGCACAGTACAGCACAGGAACAGGCCCTTCGGCCCACAATGTCCGTGCTGAACACGATGCCAAAATGAACTGATCTCATCTGCTTGCGCATGATCCGTATCCGGCCATTCCCTGCATAACCATGCGCTTATCTTAGATCCTCAAGGGCACCATCGCATCTCCCTCCACCACGACCACCACCACCCCCCAGCCACGCGTTCCAGCCACCCACCACGCTCTGTGTACAAGAATAATTGCCCCGCACATCTCGTTTACACTTTGTCCCTCTCACCTTTAAGCTAGGGCCTTAGTCTTTGATATTTGTCTTAGATATTTCACCGTATGTCTGTCTACGCAGGTGACAATAATGCACCATTGATGTGTAGGAAGGAACTGCAGATGCTGGTTTACACTGAAGATAGACCCGAAAGGCTGGAGTAACTCAGCGGGTCAGGACAGCATCTCTGGAGAAAAAGAAAAGGGTGACGTTTCGGGTCGAGACCCTGCTTCAGTCAAGAACTGAGCCGGCGCGGTGGAGTCGCTGCCTTACAGCGCTTACACCGCCAGAGACCCGGGTTCGATCCTGGCTACGGGTGCTGTCTGTACGGAGTTTGTACGTTCTCCCCGTGACCTGCGTGGGCTTTCTCCGAGGTCTTCGGTTTCCCCCCCGCACTCCAAAAGACGTAGAGGTTTGTAGGTTAATTGGCTTGGTAAATGTAAAGTTTGTCCACAGTGGGTGTAGGATAGTGTTAATGTGCGGGGATCGCTGGTCGGCGCGGACTCGGTGGGCCGAAGGGCCTGCTTCCGTGCTGTATCTCTAAACTTTGGTTTCCTCCCACACTCCAAACGCATACAGGTTTGGAGGTTAATTGGCTTGGTGTAAAGGTAAAAATAGTCCTGAGCGCGCCGTGTGTGTAGGATAGCGTTAGTGTGCGGGGATCGCTGGTCACAGAGCGGATCCGGTGGGCCAAAGGGCCTGTTTCTCTAAAAGGAACCATTGGTTTGAACGTGTGGCCGATGTGTTTGCCCACGGCCTCAGGTTACGAGTGTGTAGGAGGGAGAGAACATTTGTCAGAGGGAGGGATTTGGACACTGACATAGAAACCTCCTCCGCACTGGAACAACCGGCAAAAAATAACAACTGGAGCAAGCCTCCCCATTTTATTCAAAGTCCACTGTGCACTCCAGCTAAATTATTACTTGGTGACCTGTCTGCTCTTGGATTCCCCACCAGGAAACCTAACATTTAGAATTCTGCCAAGCGAAACACATCTAGTTCCAGAGAAATAGCAACATGCCTCTGAAAGAGATTACTTATGAATTCCTTAGAGCTGGTGTGCTTCTCAGCCACAGTTACTGCATGACATTTGATTCGCAGCAGACATGCTTAAAAATAAGGAATAAAGCGGTCCCATTGAGTTCCCTTGAGTGCAGATGGCCGATGACAAACTAGCATTCTGATAATATGATTTTACTTCGGAGTCACGTGAGTGACTACGTGAAGACCCCGCCAGCAGGCATGCGCGACATATCGTCGAACGCATTGCGGAAGCGACAGTCGGGAGGAGCGCCGCTCCTCCAGCGTAAGTTTTCAAAAACTTACTGAAGGTAAGTCTTACCTTTTCTGGTGAGCGTGGCGACTCGGTATTTTTTTCTTTTTCAGAGGGGGAAGCACCATGGAGTCGCGTAAGGGAGAGCAGCAGCTGATACCGCTGCTGTGGAAACAGCCAGCAGCGTGCCGTCTCTCCAGAGCTGCAGGTGCTGCCAGCAGCTCCCGACTTCTCGCCGCTACAGACCGCAGGTGCGCCGCGGTCGGCGGCAAAACCACCCGGAAGTCGGACAGGACCGTTGACTCGGCTGGGTCCGGACCTGAAGACAACCGTTCCCGGATAGCGACGGCGGGCGTCTTTCCCGCAGGAGCGGATGGGGAGCAGTGCTCCAGCGTGACCTGCTTATGCAGGGGCAGAGTCACAGTGGGTCTCCTCGCAGACCCACGGCAGGATCCTTTCAAGGACTGCCAAATGTCTCACCCTCTTCGCAGGGGAGTATTAGGGGTCAGAGCTGGGCTGACCCTGAAGAAGGGGCAATGGCTGAACAGTCAACTGTGGAGGGGTGCCAGAAGAGAAAACTGCTGGCTGCTAAAATCACAGCAGTACCAGGACAACTGATGGGGTTGATTTGCCTGAAGAGCTACGAGATGCTCTACCAGACTGTGTAATACTCAGTTCGAGATTAACAGTTACAGGAAGAGCATCATCAAGCCTGCACTTAATCCCAAGTGCGGGATTATGCAGGACCAGTAGCACACAACCGCCAAAATTGCTGTTGGGGACACCTCCCGAAGCAGGTGAAAGACCTGGATGAGGAAGCCAAGGCTATAGGCCTGATCAGGGTGCCAACACCTCTAAAACCCACTATCAGCAGCGGCAGCACCCCTACACACCCACCAGACATCGGTACTATGGAAGACCATCTGGTGGTGAAAGCTCGAAGGCCGGCCCACCTGCACAGCGGTCTTTCAGACCATGGCCCAGCCCGGCCTTCATGGAAAATGGGCCAACCCCACAATGCAGCAACACAATACCAGAAGGAACAAGGACAGAGACAACCCACACAACACCGGCGGTAACCATGGAGGTAGGTGGGTCCGGTTGCCTCAAAAACATTGCATGTCCGACATCAAAAGTTGGTGGACGGTTGCACTTGTTTCATCATGTGTGCAGCACTTTTACCTCTGATCCTTTACATACTCGGAAGTATTCAGGGTTACAAAATTGAATTGTATACAAACTCCCCATCCCAGTTCAGCATACGCCTAGCTGGAAGTTCATACTTTCACAAAAAGAGAGAACAGCAGGCCATGCTGAACTGTTAATACTAAACACAAAAGGGGTAATTGATAAGAAAATCAGAGAATTTCAAGAGTTCGTATCAAATATATTTACAAAAAACAAAAAAGATGGCGGTTGCCGCATCATTATAGATTTGACCGAACTAAATACTTCCGTTCAGTATGCCCATTTCAAAATGGACCCGTTTGTCACACACAAGGATCATCGTAAATACCTGAAATTTATCTGGATGGGACAGCTATGGCAGTATAAGGCCTTACCCAATGGCTTGTCATCAGCACTCAGGCTGTTTACAAAATTATTAAAACCAGCTTTAGCATACTTAAGGAAACATAACCATATCGTCATGGCTTACCTTGATGATATTCTCATTGTAGGTGAGAATTTGGAGATGGCTACATTGGCAGTAAGCCACAAGACATCTTTTTCAAAAGCTGGGATTTATCATACATCCAGATAAATCAAAATTGGAACCCTCCACTACCATGGATTATTTGGGGTTCACTGTTGACTCTGTTCATATGTCTATCACCTTGCCACCAAACAAAGTGACAGACTTGATGGGAGCATGCAAAAGCCTCACTGGCATCAGGGAACCATCCATTCGGCAAGGAGCCAGAGTGATTGGGAAATTGGTGGCTGCGTTCCCAGCAGCACAATTTGGACCTCTCCATTATTAAAACCTGTAAGAGCAAAATTTTAGCTCTCAAAAATCATGCAGGCCATTTCGATAGGCCTATGAAACTACCAGGGAAAGTAAAATCAGAATTAAACTGGTGGATAGAAATGCTCAGCATTGTTCTAACCCCATCACTATCATATATCCCTAGGTTACATTACAAACTGTGCCAGTGCTAAAGGTTGGGGAGCAACTAATACCACCACAAGTTGTGGTGGCAGATGAAGTGCACAAAAAGTAACCCTGTTTAAAGCACTAGGGATTAATTATCTAGAAATGCTGGGAGCATTTCATGGACTCAGGGCTTACTGCTCAGATATGCACCAGTTGCATGTACGGTACAAATTGATAATACCACACTGGGGGCCTATATATAATCATATGGGTGGAATAAAGTCGATATCATGTGATGAATTGGCTAATAATATCTGGCACTGGAGTCTGGGAGAGAGATTTGGATCTCAGCCACTTACCTTCCAGGTAAGCTAAATACAGTGGCAGACACCAGGTCACGTAAATTCAACAACAACATTAAATGGATGTTGGATCGGAAAGTGTTTACAGATATTATAGAACGGTATGGGACACCAGATATCAACCTTTTTTCCATCCAGACTAATTCACCAACTACCAACATATGTTGCTTGGGAACCAGACCCAGGGGCAGCAGCGATGGACGCTTTCTCGCTGCATTGGGGGGGGGAATTTGTTTTTGCTATGCATTTTCCCCTTCTGCCTCATCAGGGGGTCTTACAATAATTAAACAAGACTCCACAACGGGTACCATGGTTCCCAGCAGTACAAAGATGGTCTCAGAACCCTGCATCTGGATCAACAACGGCCAAAGTGGTTGGCACACCCCGTGACAGGGGAAAGTTATCCGTGCCATGACCGTATGAACTTGTTGATTTGCAGATTCTGAAGAGGCCATTTCTGGGATACGGACTCTCCGACAGGACGATCAATGCCATCTCAGCGTCGTGCAGGGAGTCCACGAGAAGACAGTACCTGACATATGTCAGGAAATGGGAAGTGTTCTGCACCAGGACGAACACTACATATGACTCAGCCACCAACACTGAAGTGCTGGAGTTCTGGCCACCCTTCATTTCGATGAAGGATTGAGTACAGTGCCATTATTGTGCAAGGAGTGCCCTATCTAATATCTGGGCAGAGGGAGTGATCACCTGGCTATAGGATCACACCCACTAGTACCTAAACGGATGAGGGGTATTTGTACTCTATCCCCCCCCAGGCCCAGATACACCCATACATGGGACATAGGTAGTACACCATGTTACGAGGATGGACACCAATATCGGGGCTCACTCTGGACAAACTAACATCCTAGATGGGAATGATTATGGCACTTGGATCAGCACAACGGGTCCAGTCCTTACACAAGCTAGTATAGGACGTCATGTATGTCACAAATGGCAGATAACCTGCTACATACAGGGGTACTTAAACAAGACCGACCCAGTTCCTCTGGCCAATATTAGAGTTCTGGCCTATCCTGCAGATAGTCGGGCCTGCATAGTGACACATATTTTGCAATATATAGAGTCACCAAGACACTTAGGGGCACGGAGAGAGCTTTTCTCATAAGCCATAAACGCCCTCACCTAAGGTCACAGTGCAAACCATATCCAGATGGTTAGGGTGGTATTACGTGCAGTGGTGGATACTAATGTTTCAAATCTCACTCCACCAGGGCTGCATCTACATCGGACGCTAGGATGATGGGAGTTTCTATGGACCACATCCTTGCCACAGCGGGTTGGAGCAATGAACGAATTTCATTGCTTTATAATAAACCCGTGGCTGCTCCTGAGACGTTTGCAGGGAAAATTTAAGTTCTGTAAAATAAATTGCCCAATGTGAGGCATATTATTTTAGATATGAATAATACCTTTATTGTTTTTCAGCACAGTGTCGTGTGTGAAATACGTTCATCCTCCTTCCCAGAATGGCAGTGTGTGAGCATGGACTTGTTCCAGGGCATGAAATCACAGAGCTTTGAAATCTTCACGTAGTCACTCACGTGACTCCGAAGTAAAATAGTAAGATTAAATGAGAACTTACCAGTTTGAAGTTTGATCTTTATTTTATGAGGCGTTACGATGAGGGATTACGTGCCCTCCGCTCCCAAAACCCTCTATTATAAAGTTCAACTGGTATGGAAGTTCTCTCTTATCTTACTATATTAGTCTACTCTGGTATCTGTGATTTCACACCACTGCTTTGAAGAATGTCGCGCATGCGTGCTGGTGGGGTCTTCACGTAATCCCTCATCGTAACTCCTCATAAAATAAAGATCAAACTTCAAACTGGTAAGTTCTCATTTAATCTTACTATTCACCTGCCTTCAGTTCAGGGCGGCGCAGTGGCGCAGCGGGTAGTGTTGCTGCCTTACAGCACCACATACCCGGGTTCGATCCCAACTGCGGGTGCTGCCTGTACGGAGTTTGTGCCTTCTCCCCGTGGTAGTTTTCTTCCAGGTGCTCCGGTTTCCTCCCACACTCCACAAAGACGGACAGGTTTGTGTCGGTCAATCGGCCTTGGTAAAAAATTGTAAATCGTCCCTGGCGTGTGTGCGGGATAGTGTTGGTGCGCGGGGATCGCTGGTCGGCGCAGACTCGGTGGGCCGAAGGGCCTGTTTCCGCGCAGCACCTCTGAACTAAACCAAACACCTGAGGAACAGAAGTCGGAGTTCTTGACAGGCGACGTCAGGCAGGACTACTTGAAGATTTACAAGGACAAAATTGACGTCAGGCTCCAACTGAGCTCTGGACATGAGCATCCTGGACTGCGCTATGTGTTGAGATGTCTCACTCCCCACACCGTCAAGGGCAATTTAGATCGCACTTGAGGTGCCAATGTCTTGTGGAGTCCATGTATCAGAGCTGACGCATGATGCTTTATTGGGAAGTTCAAGTCGATTTTATCTGCAAATTCATTCTCACTTCACGACAAGCCGAATTGGATCATTTAAAAAGGAACAAAACCGGTGGTTTAGTTCAGTTTAGTTTAGTGATACAGCGCGGAAACAGGCCCTTCGGCCCACTGGACCCGCGCCGACCAGCGATCCCCCACACACTAACACTACCCTACACCCACTAGGGACAATTTACAATTTACACCAAGCCGATTAACCTACAAAGGGTACACAAAAGGCTGGAGAAACTCAGCGGGTGCAGCAGCATCTAAGGAGCGAAGGAGATAGGCGACGTTTCGGGTCGAGACCCTTCTTCAGACTGGTCAGGGATCAGGGAAACGAGAGATATAGACGGTGATGTGGAGAGATAAAGAACAATGAATGAAAGATATGCAAAAAAGTATCGATGATAAAGGGAACAAGCCATTGTAAGCTGTTTGTAGTGTGAAAATGAGAAGCTGGTGCGACTAGGGTGGGGGAGGGAGATAGAGAGAGAGGGAATGCCAGGGCCCGAGGGCTGAGGGAGAGGTGGGAAGGGGAGGAGACAGCAAGGGTTAACAGAATTGAGAAAATTCAATGTTCATACATAACCTACAAACCTGTGCGCCTTTGGAGTGCGAGAGGAAACCGAAGATCTCGGAGAAAACCCACGCAGGTCAAAGGGACGACGCGCAAACTCCGTACGGACAGCACCCGTAGTCCGGATCAGGTTGTTGCTTAAGCTTATCAGCTAAGTCTGAATGGTTTCCTTAATATAACATAGTACGATGGCTAAATTACGATGGCCTGTTGCCATTGAAAATAGGTGATGTTCAAAGCCCCATGAATAAGCCTGCGGTGGAGAAATGACATAGAGCAGAGAAATTCTAATCAGAATCAGAGATGCTGCCTGTACAGCTGAGTTACTCCAGCATTTTGTGTCTGTCTTTGGTTCAAACCAGCATCTGCAGTTCCTTCCAGCACATTCTAACCAGCGTCCCTCTGCAAACATCTCGGTGGCAAGGCTCTTTGTTTAAAAACAAACATCGCGGTCTCTGTCAAATTAATTTTAGTTTGATCGACCTTGACCTTAGTCGGTGGAAGTGCTCCACTGAACGTTTGTTTCACCTTGTTACGATGGGATGAGGGGACAGCCTACTGGCTGTGGCCAGCCCTCCGCCCGCCTCTGCTCTACTTCTGCAGGGAGCGAGCGCATTAAGGAGATTGATGGGACCCTCCGCGTAGGTGACACGCGATCAATCAGAGCCCGCGGGGTGTGAAGTCAAAGCCACTTGGCCAACCTGCTTCACTGACCTGCTGGGG
The DNA here is from genome assembly GCA_035221665.1 of Okamejei kenojei. NCBI lineage: Eukaryota > Metazoa > Chordata > Chondrichthyes > Rajiformes > Rajidae > Okamejei > Okamejei kenojei. The sequence continues at coordinate 66,583,752 of CM069142.1, read as the reverse complement.
GCATCATGCTAGGCTAAGCACTAACAGAAACACATCTTCAGCTCGGTCCATCTTTCACCGCTGCTCACACGCACTCACGCACTCGCGCACGAGAAGGAATGGGCCGACGTTTCGGGTCGAGACCGTTCTTCAGACTAAATATGTGGGTTGTGGGGGGGGGTTGCAGACAGTGAGGAAGGCTGTCATAGGATACAGAGGCACTTGGATCAGCTCACAGATATGGGCAGAGAAACGGCAGATGGAGTTTCATCTTGGCAGGAGGGAGGTGTCCCTCGCTGGGAGGTGAAAGCCAAAAATCTGTAGCCTCCCTTTGATCTGGTATTTTGTTGGTTCACATGCTTGATCAATGTTGTTTTATCATTAATGTTTTTATTATTATTATTATTGTTTTAGTGTTTTCTGAGTCATTCGCAACTGTCACTGTTTGTCATGTTGTTACTAGGGGGTGGAGCACCAAGGCAAATTCCTTGTATGTGAATACTTGGCCAATAAACGTGCGTACGTAACGGTGAGGGAAGGGCGTACAGAGCGCCCAGGCGGCACTGTGGCGCAGCGGTAGAGTTACTGCCTTATTGCGCCAGAGAGACCTACAACTTTAGGCTGGGCACGCCATATACGCAAGAAGAAGAAGAAATGTCCTCAATTGGAAGATGGTGAACATGTAGAATACTTGACCCGGGAGCACTGCCAGGTCTCAGTCATTCTTCTTCTTGCGTATGGCGTGCACAGCCTAAAGTTGTCGGACAACTTGTTCTATTTGATCGTATTTGATTGTGCACGCCGGGTTGATTGCATTCGTCGAAACAGGGCGGACCACGTGAAGGTTGCAATCTCCCACCCCTCTCGGTCAAAGAGCTAAGATGAATGGTCACAGTCTCTCCTCCCAGAGGACGGCACGTTGGAGTCGCTGCCTCACAGCGCCAGAGACCCAGGTTCGATCCTGGCCACAGGTGCCGTCTGTACAGAGTGTATACTTTCTCCCCGTGACCTGCGTGGGTTTTCTCCGGTTTCCTCCCGCACTCCAAAGACGTACCGGTCTGTAGGTTAATTGGCTTGGGTGCAATTATACGTTGTCCCTGGTGTGTGGGGTCCGCCAGGCTCCGTGGGCCGAAGTTGCCTGTTTCCGCGCTGAACTGAAACGAAAAACCGCAGGGGAGTCCAAAACACACGTGATCAGGATTGAACACGAGTCTCCGGGGCTGTGAGGCAGCAACTCTACCCCAGCGCCACTTCACCACCCTAGATATAGAAAACCCACCTTTGAACTGGATTTGAAGTGAATTCTCTGCCTCAGAGGGCGGTGGAGGCCGGTTCTCTGGATACTTACAAGAGAGAGCTAGATAGGGCTCTTAAAGATAGCTGAGTCAGGGGAGGAGGCAGGAACGGGGCACTGATTGGGGATGATCAGCCATGATCACATTGAATGGCGGTGCTGGCTCAAAGGGCCGAATGGCCTACTCCTGCACCTATTGTCTATTGTCTGTTGTCAAGGGGCCAAAATGTGTGCTTCTCCTGACATGACCTTTTGTGCTGTTGACCTGTTGCTGTTAGATAGAGCACTTAAAGATAGCGGAGTCAGGGGATATGGGGAGAAGGCAGGAACGGGGCACTGATTGGGGATGATCAGCCATGGTTACATTGAATGGCGGTGCTGGCTCGAAGGGCCGAATGGCCTACTCCTGCACCTATTGTCTATTGTCTGTTGTCTGTTGATTGCTTCCACACTTACATCTAGTAAGCAGAAGGCAGCAGGATGTTGCAGAGCAGTCACTTACCTGCTTGGACGAGGGTGAACACCTGAGAGCGGGTGCCGATCTGGTTACTTGCCATGCAGTCGTAGCTGCCAAAATCACCGTCCACAGCCGGAGTGATCTTCAAACAAAGCAAGAAAAATGATGGCGTTATCACACTGCCTCACGCCCTTCGGCTCGTTAGTCGAGAGTCAGGAGTCAAGAGAGTTTTATTGTCATGGGTCCCAGATGGGACAATGAAATTCCTAAGGGCCTGTCCCACTTACGCGACATTTTCGGCGACTGCCGGCACCCGTCAGAGGTTGCCGAAAATTTTCAACGTGTTGAAAATACTGTGGGGACCAGAAAGACGCTACGACTCTGTGGGTGTCGGGGAGACCGCTCACGACCATAGAAGCGACCCCTGGCAACATGCCCCTTGGTGGGAGCCCAGAACCAGGGGCCACAGTTTAAGAATAAGGGGTAAGCCATTTAGAACGGAGACGAGGAAACACTTTTTCTCACAGAGACTGGTGAATCTGTGGAATTTTCTGCCTCAGAGGGCGGTGGAGGCCGGTTCTCTGGATGCTTTCAAGAGAGAGCTAGATAGGGCTCTTAACAATAGCGGAATCAGGGGACATGGGGAGAAGGCAGGAACGGGGTACTGATTGTGGATGATCAGCCATGATCACATTGAATGGCGGTGCTGGCTCGAAGGGCCAAATGGCCTACTCCTGCACCTATTGTCTATTGTCTATTGGTGACACCCCGCCAGGGTTCGCCTGTATGGTCGTGAGACGTCGCCTTGTCACCCAAACAGTCGTAGCGTCTTTCTGGTTGTCGCTGAATTTTCAACATGTTGAAAATATTTGGTGACCTATGACGGGTGCCGGCAGTCGCCGAAAAAGTCGCGTAAGTGGGACAGGCCGTTTACTTGCTGCAGCACAACAGAATATGTAAACATAATACAGAACAGGAGATAAAAGTTCAGTGTGTCTATCTACCATAGACCATATACAGTGGCTTGCAAAAGTATTCATACCCCTTGAACTTTTCCAAATGTTGTCACGTTACAACCACAAACGTAAATGTATTTTATTGGGATTTTATGTGATAGACCAACACAAAGTGGTGCATGATTGTGAAGTGGAAGCAAAATTATACATGGTTTCCAAATTTTATTACAAATAAAAAAACTGAAAAGTGTGGCGTGCAAAAGTATTCAGCCCCCCTGAGTCAATACTTTGTAGAACCACCTTTCGCTGCAATTACAGCTGCAAGTCTTTTGGGGTACGTCTCTACCAGCTTTGCACATCCAGAGACTGACATTTTTGCCCATTCTTTGCAAAATAGCTCAAGCTCAGTCAGATTGGATGGAGAGCGTCTGTGAACAGCAATTTTCAAGTCTTGCCAGAGATTCTCAATTGGATTTAGGTCTGGACATTGACTGGGCCATTCTAACACATGAATATGCTTTGATCTAAACCATTCCATTGTAGCTCTGGCTGTATGTTTAGGGTCGTTGTCCTGCTGGAAGGTGAACCTCTGCCCCAGTCTCAAGTCTTTTGCAGACTCTAACAGGTTTTCTTCCAAGATTGCCCAGTATTTGGCTCCATCCATCTTCCATCAACTCTGACCAGCTTCCCTGTCCCTGCTGAAGAAAAGCATCCCCACAGCATGATGCTGCCACCACCATGTTTCATAGTGGGGATGGTGTGTTCAGGGTGATGTGCAGTGTTAGTTTTCTGCTACACATAGCGTTTTGCATTTAGGCCAAAAACTTCAATTTTGGTCTCATCAGACCAGAGCACCTTCCTCCACATGTTTGCTGTGTCCCCCACATGGCTTGTGGCAAACTGCAAACAGGACTTCTTATGGCTTTGTTTCAACAATGGCTTTCTTCTTGCCACTCTTCCATAAAGACCCGATTTTGTGGAGTGCACGACTAATAGTTGTCCTGTGGACAGATTCTCCCACCTGAACTGTGGATCTCTGCAGCTCCTCCAGAGTTACCATGGGCCTCTTGGCTGCTTCTCTGATCAATGCTCTCCTTGCCCGGCCTGTCAGTTTTAGGTGGACGGCCATGTCTTGGTAGGTTTGCAGTTGTGCCATACTCTTTCCATTTTCGGATGATGGATTGAACAGTGCTCCGTGAGATGTTCAAAGCTTGGGATATTTTTTTTATAACCTAACCCTGCTTTAAACTTCTCCACAACTTTATCCCTGACCTGTCTGGTGTGTTCCTTGGTCTTCATGATGCTCAAGGAACATTGTTTGTTCACTAATGTTCTCTAACAAACCTCTGAGGCCTTCACAGAACAGCTGTATTTATACTGAGATTAGATTACACGCAAGTGGACTCTATTTACTAATTAGGTGACTTCTGAAGGCAATTGGTTGCACTGGATTTTATTTAGGGGTATCAGAGTAAAGGGGGCTGAATACTTTTGCACGCCACACTTTTCAGTTTTTTATTTGTAAAAAAATTTGAAAACCATGTATCATTTTCCTTCCACTTCACAATTATGCGCCACTTTGTGTTGGTCTATCACATAAAATCCCAATAAAATACATTTACGTTTGTGGTTGTAACGTGACAAAATGTGGAAAAGTTCAAGGGGTATGAATACTTTTACAAGCTACTGTGTATATATATATATACACACAATATATAAACAGATAAAGTGCAAAGTTACAGCCATTTTATCATTAAAACCCCACCTTTCCTCTCAACCTACCCCTCGCGTGAAGGGGCCTTGATGTACAAGCGGTGGACAACATAATGGAGGAGCAGATCCTCACATTTAGTTCAGTTTAAAACATAGAAACATAGAAAATATGTGAAGGAGGAGGCCAATCGGCCCTTCGAGCCAGCACCGCCATTCATTGTGATCATGGCTGATCGTCCCCTATCAATAACCCGTGCCTGCCTTCTCCCCATATCCCTTGACTCCACTAGCCCCTAGAGCTCTATCCAACTCTCTCTTAAATCCATCCAGTGATTTGGCCTCCACTGCCCTCTGTGGCAGGGAATTCCATAAATTCACAACTCTCTGAGTAAAAAAGTTTAGTTTATTGTCACGTGTGCAACGGGTTTACAGCAAAAAGATTCTTATCGGGTGCTGACCAGATAGCAGAAACGCAGCACATAGTTACAATCGGTCCATTTTACGGAGAAGGGAATAACGTTTAGTGCCAGGTAAGGCCAGCAAAGTCCGATAGAGGATAGTCCGAGAGTCACCAATGAGGTAGATAGTAGTTCAGCACTGCTCTCTGATTGTGGTAGGATGGTTCAGTTGCCTGATAACAGCTGGGAAGAAACTGTCCCTGAATCTGGAGGGGTGTGTTTTCAAACTTCTATCCTTTTGCCTGATGGGAGAGGGGAGAAGAGGGATTTCGTTTGGACAGCTTACAACCCTTCGTATGAATATTGCTTTCTATAACTTCAGGTAACCCTTCCATCCCATGTCTCCCTGTCCCTCTCCCACCCTCGTCATTGTACTAGTTTTACTGTCGTCCTGGTAAGTTCCATTGTCTGTAACTGGTTTTCACCTAGCCCACAGTTAACAATGGCCTGATTCCTTTATCAACATTTTTTTTTGCATATCTTTCATTCATTTGTTCTGTCAATAGCACTGTTTATATCTCGTGTTTCCCTTTCCCCTGACACTCAGTCTGAAGAAGGGTCTCGATCCAAAAACGTCACCTATTTCCTTTCTCCAGAGATGCTGCCTGACCCGCTGAGTCACTCCGGCTTTTTGTGTCTATCTTCAGTTTAACCAGCATCTGTCGTTCCTTCTTAGACTTAACAACATCAACCTCATTTCTACTCTGCTTTATTATCTAATGCCCCTGTCCCACTGACTTTGCGCCCCACCCAAGGTTTCCGTGCGGTTCCCGGAGGTTCCCGGAGGTTCCCGGAGGCTTTTGTCCTCCGGCAACCATCTTCAACTAGCATCGCAACCGGCTTCGACTAAAAAATTACCAATTTTTAAAACGGAAACCACTTTCGACCATTAGGGAGATTGACGTAAACCTCCGGGAACCTCCGGGAACCGCACGGAAACCTTGGATGGGGCGCAAAGTCTCCAGAGGTTTCCGTTCAGGTTTCCTAAGTGGGACAGGGGCATAAGGATGTGGTGGCGCTCGAGAGAGTCCAGAGGTTTATGAGAATGGTCCCAGGGATGAGTGGGTTAACTTATGATGAGCGTTTGACGGCAATGGTCGTGTCCTCGCTGGAGTTTAGAAGGATGAGGGGACGCCTCATTCAAAATTACTGAATCGTGAAAGGCTTGGATAGAGTGGATGTGGAGAGGATATTTCCACTAATGGGAGAGTCCAGGACCAGAGGACATGGCCTCAGAATAGAAGGATGTACCCTTTAGAAAGGAGATAAGGAGGAATTTCTTTAGCCAGTGGGTGCTGAATCTGTGGAATTCATTGCCATTGAGGGCACTGGAGGCCAAGTCAGTGGATATTTTTAAGGCGGAGATAGATAGGGCCACCCATGGCAGTAAGGTCGAGGGGGAGGTCTCTGACAAAGAGCAATGGGTTTATTATGGCCAACAAGAGCAAGACCTCAACGATGGAACAGGCGGAGGACGACGGCTGACCTTAGTGGAGCGTCACAATGGCTGGGAAGGCGGATTAAGGCTGCAGCAGGAAAGGGTCTCCGGTCGTCTTGGACTCCATGCCACTGGATCCTGACCCAGATCTGTCAAGGACAGTGGGGTGGCTGTCTGTGCACCAGTCTCCCCACGTTAAACAAAGTCACGCACAGGCGTCCTCCGTGAGAGGACGGTCGTACTCGTTTCGAGTGACCGCCGTTGATGATGAGTGCAGATGAAATGTTTGTGGCTGCAGGAGTCAGTACTTTACAAGCTATCCTAAGAAATCATATGTAATAAATTTATTTGCAGGTTTAATGACTCTGAAAATGAAATTATCTTGGCCTTATCAAACATAAGGTTTAGCACTACATGCTACCAATTCCTGCTGTGGAGACATTAGTATCAGTTGTCTCATTGTAGGTAGACAATAATGCTGGAGAAACTCAGCGGGTGAGGCAGCATCTATGGAGCGAAGGAAATAGGCGACGTTTCAGGCCAAAACCCTTCTTCAGACTTGTTGTGGGACGCCGATCTCTCTTTTATTCTGGATTTTAAACCATGTTTTGTGTTTTTGTATACAATTCATGATGCTTTCAAACGTAATTTACTAAGCTTTTGGGGTAGGAGATTGCAACCTTCACCCTGAATGCAATCAACCTGGTGTGCACAAACAGAAGATCAAACTGAACAATTGTTTAAGAAGGAACTGCAGATGCTGGATAAATCGAAGGTAGACAAAGATGCTGGAGAAACTCAGCGGGTGAGGCAGCTTCTACGGAGAGAAGGAATTGGCGAGGTTTATGTACATGTACAGTACAATATGTCGCGACCCGAAACGTCACCCATTCCTTCGCTCCATAGATGCTGCCTCACTGGCTGAGTTTCTCCAGCATTTTCGTCAGTCAAACAGAACAAGTTGTCTTACAACTTTAGGCTGTGCACGCCATACGCAAGAAGAAGAGGATGAAGCTTTCATATGTATATTCTGGTGTTTTTATACGCAATGTATTCTATGTAATGTCTGCGCCTTTTATCTGGACCCTGAGTCTGAAAGTAAAGTTTAATAATAAATGAATGTGAGCCGAATGCCATTCCGAATCCCGCCAAGATGACCCACTCTTTTCCCTCGCAGCGTGGGAGAGGCTCAGGAACGACAACGCGTTGATGGCTTATTATTGAGAAAAAAAAGAGAGTCATTATTCTGAATCTATGGGTTTGTTTGCCTCTCGCTGCAACACTTCACTTCTTGGAAAGCACCCTGCCGCGTAAGTATACCCAGATTCAGGCTGCATTGTAATGCGGAGCTGGTTTAATTAAAAGCACAGCGTTGTGCTGTTGTTGTTCTCCTGCCAGGTCTGTGCCTTTTCCCTGTTTCCCCTAATATTCAAGTAAAGCTTCTTCACCTCCTCCTCTGTCCCCCCCCCCCCCCCCCCCCCCCCCCCCCCCCCCCCCCCCCCCCCCCCCTCACCAGGTAAAAGTCACCAGCCACTTGACTGACCTTGGATCTAAGTCTTTCTTCCGACAACTTCAAAGCTTCCCCCCCTCACTAAATCCTGACAGCCCTTTTACATCCAGACTACCACCGGTAATGCAAATCCTGGCCAAACAGTGCTGAAATAAAGCAAAGGATTTATGCATCTACGGGGCCTGTTGGCCTTTTTCTGTAAGAAGCCTCAAGCTGCAAGCTGGTGCCAGGAAGTCTAGGTCCCAGATCAATAAATACATCAGATAAGGTGAGGTCCAGATGTCCTTGCAATTGATAATATGTATGAGGACTTTGCGGAGCAACTCTAAGGTGTTGTAGATGCATGGGTTTGAATGGATTACTGAAAAGGGATTGTAAATAATGTTAATAATCTTGCAAGACAGTTGCCCTGCTGTTTGGTGATTGGCCAAAGTGTGAAGCCCTGGCTGAATTGTTTGTACTGCCAGGGTAAATGTTGCATTATTCAGTCAGCCGACTTCCTTCCAGAAGCTTCTGGAGAAACATTGTATTGGGACTATTTGTAATTGGGTTGGGGGACTGTCAATAATACTTTAATGTAACCGATATGTGTGATTGGCTTGTAAGGGGAGCTACCCCCTATGTAGTTCGGCCCCTCAGGGTTTGTTGACCTATAAAAGGTAGCCCCCATTTGGAACGATGTAGATCTTCTGGGAGGGCGCTGTGGATTGTGTGACCTTTTGGGCAGTGTCTGCTTGCACGAAGCTGAAGGGCTTGGCCAGGCAGAGACGAGGATCGAACCCGCGGTGGTTTAGGTGACATATAGGGGATTTGTTGTTCGTTAAAAAACTAAAGACATGAGAATTAAGGGACAGAGGTTTTGGGGTAACGTGAGGGGGAACTTCTTTACTCAGAGGGTGGTGGCTGTGTGGAATGAGCTTCCAGCAGAAGTGGTGGAGGCAGGATCGATTTTAACATTTAAGAGTAAAGTGGATAGGTATATGGACGTGAAGGGAATGGAGGGGTATGGTCTGAGTGCAGGTAGATGGGACTAGGGGAAAACAAATGGTCGGCACGGACTGGAAGGGCCGAGAGGGCCTGTTTCCGTGCTGTAATTGTTATATGGTTATATGGTTAAAGATTAGTTGGTCCAGTGCTTGACTCGGTGTTTGACTGAATTAGATTAAGGGGGTAAGCTTTAGGAGTGTATTTACAGAATCAGCGGCTTCCACACCAGCCTCCCTCATCTTCTCTCCAGCGGGTCGAAGCCTAAGCTGAACGAAACGATATCGTATTGTTCACCATTTCCCACAGTGTATTAAGGGGCTGGGATGACAAGGAGACTGTTTCAGGACAATTAACAAAAAAATCTATTGCTTGAAAAAAATAATCATAGAGAGATACTCCACAGAAACAGGACCCTTCAAGCATCCTTTTTTTTTAAATCTCAGGACATAAGTGATAGGTGTGGAAATTAGACCATTTGGCCCATCAAGTCTATTCCACCATTCAATCATGGCTGTTCTATTCCTCCCTCCCAACCTCATTCTCCTGCCTTCTCCTCATAATGTAATAACCTCATAACCGTACTAATCAAGTATCTATCTATCTCTGACAAATATATCCACTGACCTGGCCTCCAAGGCCTTCTGTGGCAAAGAATTCCACAGATTCATCACCCTCTGACTAAAGAAATTTCTCCTCATCTCTTTCCTAAAAGAACGTCCTTTAATTCTGAGGCTATGACCTCTAGTCCCAGACTCGGCCACTAGTGGAAACAGGCCCTTCGGTCCATCTTGCCCACACCGGCCAACAATGTCCCAGCTACAATTGTCCCACTTGCCTGCGCTTGGTATATATCCCTCCAAACCTGTCCTATCCATGTACCTGTCTAACTGTTTCTTAAACGATGGGATAGTCCCAGCCTCAACTACCTCCTCTGGCAGCTCGTTCCATGCACCCACCACCCTTTGTGTGAAAACGTTACACCTTGGATTTGTATTGTTTAAGAAAGAACTGCAGATGCTGGAAAAATCGAAGGTAGACAAAAATGCTGGAGAAACTGAGCGGGTGAGGCAGCATCTAGGACGCAAAGAACTAGGTGACTTTTCGGGTTGAGACTCTTCTTCAGACTTCTTTCGACCCGAAACGTCATCTATTCCTTCGCTCCATAGGTGCTACCTCACCTGCTGAGTTTCTCCAACATTTTTATCCACCTCGGATTCCTATTAAATCTTTTCCCCCTCACCTTGAGCCTATATCCTCTGGCCCTTGATTCCCCTACTCTGGGTCAGAGACTCTGTGCGTCTACCCGATCTCTTGCTCTCATGGTTTTGTGCACCGCTATAAGATTGGCCTACTTGGGGTTGCTGAACATCCCGCGGTCTAGGCATAAGCTCAGGGGCGACCGATCGCGCCTTTGCGGTTGCAGCTCCTAGACTGTGGAACAGCATCCCTCTTCCCATCAGAACTGCCCCCTCCATCGAGACTAAAAACTCATCTCCACTCCCAAGCCTTTCTTGACGTCCTCTGAGCGAGGGCTATATGTATGTAGTGATGTTTGTATTTAATCTATGAACCACTGTTGTTTGTTATACTATTCTTGTACCAATGTAAAGCACTTTGGCCAACGAGAGTTGTTTTTTAAATGTGCTATAGAAATAAAAGTGACTCAACTTGACTTGAAGATCACCCCTCATCCTCCTACGCTCCATGGAATAGAGACCCAGCCTACCTGACCTCTCCCTATAGCTCACACCCTCTAGTCCTGGCAACATCCTCGTAAATCTTTTCTGAATATCTTTCCTCTAACATGCTGTCCAGAACTGTGACTTACTCCTATCAGTTATGGCCTTATGACCCTTCTAAACCTCTATGCTGTATAGTCCTATCCAAGTGTCCTCCAAATGTCGCCTTCACATTAGTTAGGATGAAAACTGACAATTAAATTCTCAAAGCAGCAAAAGCAGAAAGTTTGAGCAAAAATATCTTTTTTTTTATTCTCAAAGATTTAGCACGTCCAATTGCTTGAGATGTTTGTTAATAATTGTCAGTGCGAGGCTGTGAGGAGGCCAACCGCTTTAATAGATTAAATAAACTGGAAATAGCTCATATAATGCAATGCTCTTATTGTCAAGTGCTCCTGGAATGAGATTATTATTCTCTGCAGTTAGAAACCAGAGGGGAAAGCTGATTAGTATAATACGCTTTTCAAGTCTTGCGAAAGCCTGTCGGAGGAATCATCGTAAAGACTTGTGCGGCCTGTGAAGTTCTTAAACCTATGGAAGATAAAGTTACAATGAACACGCTGAAGGAAACGATTTCTTTTCAGCGCCGAGAAGATTTTGTTCCCTACGGGGTAGGTCCGGTTCAGAAGAAAGATTTGCATTTATTTTCAGACTTCGGAGCTTCATGGTGGAAGTGCTTTGTCAAAAGACTCTTTCTTCTTCTCAGAACGTCAAGGGGATGCAAGGACGACATGTTCCCCCTCCAGATTTAGGAAACATAGAAACTTAGAAAATAGCTGCAGGAGTAGGCGGCCATGGTGGCGCAGCGGTAGAGTCGCTGCCTTGCAGCGCCGGAGACCCGGGTTCGATCCCGACCACGGGTGCAGAGTTTGTACGTTCTCCCCGTGACCTGGGTGGGCTTTCCCCGAGATCTCCGGTTTCCTCCCACACTCCAAAGGCGATAGTTTAATTGGCTTGGTGTATGTGTAAATTGTCTCCCGTGTGTGTAGGACTAGTGTTAATGTGCGGGGCTCGCCGGTCGACGCGGCCTTGGTGGGCCGAACTTGGTCTGCACGCCATGCATATATCTTTACTAAGGTTAGTTTAGTTTAGATTAGAGATACAGTGCGGAAACAGGCCCTTTGGCCCACCGAGTCCGCACCGGCAAGTGATTCCCGCACACTAACACTATCCTACACACACTTGGGACAATTTACACTTATACCAAGGCAATTAGCCTGCATACCATATAACCATATAACATATAACAATTACAGCACGGAAACAGGCCCTCTCGGCCCTTTCAGTCCGTGCCGACCATTTGTTTTCCCCTAGTCCCATCTACGTGCACTCAGACCATACCCCTCCATTCCCTTCACGTCCATATACCTATCCACTTTACTCTTAAATGTTAAAATCGATCCTGCCTCCACCACTTCTGCTGGAAGCTGATTCCACACAGCCACCACCCTCTGAGTAAAGAAGTTCCCCCTCACGTTACCCCGAAACCTCTGTCCCTTAATTCTCATGTCATGCCCTCTTGTTTGAATCTTCCCTACCCTCAATGGGAAAAAACGTATCCACGTCAACTCTGTCTATCCCTTTCATCATTTTAAAGACCTCAATCAAGTCCCCCTTAACCTTCTGCGCTCCAAAGAATAAAGACCTAACTTGTTCAACCTTTCTCTGTAACATAGTTGCTGGAACCCTGGCAACATTCTAGTAAATCTCCTCTATACTCTCTCTATTTTGTTGACATCCTTCCTATAACTAGGCGACCAAAATTGTACACCATACTCCAGAATTGGTCTTACCAATGCCTTGTACAATTTTAACATTACTTCCCTACTCCTATATTCAATGCTCTGATTTATAAAGGCCAGCACACCAAAGGCTTTCTTTACCACCCTATCTACATGCGATTCCACCTTCAGGGAACTATGCACAGTTATTCCTAGATCCCTCTGTTCCACAGCATTCCTCAATTCCCTACCATTTACCATACCTGTACTATTACCATAACTGTACCATTTACCATACCTGTACATCTTTGGAGTGTGGGAGGAAACCGAAGATCTCAGAGAAAACCCACGCAGGTCACGGGGAGAACGTACAAACTCCGTACAGACAAGCACCTGTAGTCAGGATCGAACCCGGGTCTCTGGCGCTGTAAGGCAGCAACTCTCCCGCTGCACCACCGTGCCACTTTTTCTGACTCGCATAAGGCAATTTAATTTATTTTGAGACGAGCCTCATTCCTTCAAAGACACTCCATATTTTGTCCAAAGTATCAACATTTGCTCCTGCAATTACTCCGGAGACATGGAAGAAATTGCAAATCAGATTTATTGAAATCTGCAATGTTTGGTAGTTGCAGGCTAATTAATGCAAATGTTAGAACAAACCAGAGCTAAATGATGGAGTGTTGCACTTCTCCACGTCGCAGCAGTAATGAAGTTAGGCGCGTTTCAATCAAACAGTTGTTATGATCTGGAATGATTTAGTTGACAAGAGAAGTAGGATCAGGATCAGATCCTCTGATCGCTTCAGCCCGCTCCAACCTTCAATCAATTCTAGATATCCGGGCGGCACGGTGGCGCAGCGGTTCAGTTGCTGCCTCACAGCGCCACAGACCCGGGTTCGATCCTGACTACGGCTGCTGTCTGTACGGAGTTTGTACGTTCCCCCCGTACGTGGGTTTTCTCCGAGATCTTCGGTTTCCTCCCGCACTCCAAAAACCTGTAGGTTTGTGGCTTGGTATAGATGTAAACTGTCCTCCGTGTGTGTAGGATAGTGCTGGTGTGCGGGGATCGCTGGTCGGCACGGACTCAGTGGGCCGAAGTCTATCTATGATCTAAACTAAACGAGAGCAACCGAGGAGAGAGTCAAACTCTGTGCAGACAGCAACCCGGGGACAGGATCGAACCCGGGTCTCTGGCGCTGTGAGGCAGCAACTCCACCGCTGCGCCACCCCGTGCCGCCCAAACCCTAAGCAATCCTGATGATAGAAAATCGTGCTATTTAAAAAAAAGTGTGTTGTTGGGGGAACAAAAGGGGCTCAGGGTCTAGAGAGAGTTTCAAACTCACAATAAGAACTTTTTGTCCCCCTCCCCCCACACAATTTTGAAAAATAAAGGTCTTTTCAATAGCTACAAGTTTATTTTTGTCATTGCAAGCTGGAAATACCAAAGGCTTTGTGCTATATATTTAATGAGAATTGTTGCACAGGTGGCAACAGAAGCAATTCTTGTCAATTGTAATGGTCTCCCGTGGAGGAGCTGACAGCCTGTGTTCTTCAGAGAAGATGGTGTCTGATTATTGCAGGGGAGTTTTATAGGACAGTGGTTAGGCAGCAACTGGAGTATTTCATGCAGTTCTGGTCGCCCCATTGCAGCAAGGACGTGGAAGATTTGGAGATGGCCCAGAAGAGGTTTATCAGAACATTATCAAAGTAAGCATGCAGGTACAGCAGGCAGTGAAGAAAGAGAATGGCATGCCGGCCTTCATAACAAGAGGAGTTGAGTACAGGAGCAAAGAGGACCTTCTGCAGTCGGACAGGGCCCTAGTGAGACCACACCCGGAGTATTGTGTGCAGTCTTGGTCCCCTAATTTGAGGAAGGACATTCTTGCTATTGAGGGAGTGCAGCGTAGGTTCACCAGGTTAATTCCCGGGATGGCGGGACTGTCATACGCTGAGAGAATGGAGCGGCTGGGCTTGTACACTCTGGAGTTTAGAAGGATGAGAGGGGATCTTATTGAAACATGTAAGATTATTAAGGGTTTGGACACGCTAGAGGCAGGAAACATGTTCCTGATCCAAAACTAAACTAAAAAATGAATATGTTGGGAATGGAGGGATATGGATCATGTGGAGGCAGATGAGATTAGTTTAATTTGGCATCATGTTCTCCATGGACACTGTAGGCTGAAGGTCGTTATACGGTGCTATACTGTTCTATTGTTCTAATCTTTTTAGTTTTGTTTAGAGATACAGCCCTTCGGCCCACTGAGTGCACGCCCACCAGTCATCCCTGCACACTTCTACTATCCTACGCACACTCGAGCCAATTTACAATTATTCCAAGCCAATTAGCATACAAACCTGTACGTCTTTTGGAGTGTGGGAGGAAACCGGAGATCCCGGAGAAAAATCATGCAGGTACCAGGGAGAGCGTACAAACTCCGTACAGACAGCGCCCGTAGTCGGGATCGAACATGGGTCTCTGGCGCTGTGAGGCGGCATCTCTTTTGTAACACTTGAGTTGTGGGCCAGTGTATTCCGGATCACAACATTTCACTGATTGAAACAAAAGGCTCCTCATGCTAAGTTGTCGTACACAGAAGGAATTAATTGGATCACAAGTCTAATTAAGATCGTCTGAGGGCCCCAATAAGGTAGATGGGAGGTCAGGGAACTGCATGGAAACTGTAGATTGAGCAAAGCATCTGCAAAAGATAGCTGAGAAAAAAGTGGAGCCTGTTCCATTTGTAACATTGTCCCATCTTTAAAACAAACCACTGTTCTTTTTCCCAATCTGACCTTTCTGTCCTGGGCCTCCTCCATTGTCAAGAGTCAGGCCCAGCGCAAATTGGAGGAACAGCACCTCATATTTCCCTTAAAATTAATCAAAATTATTTATTCAAATATTAAAATAATATGTACAGTACAGTAAAAAACAAAACAGAACCCACCACCATAATACACGACAAATGCTAAGCGACTATACAACTATGCTACGATCCTTGACCAGGATGCATTCAACCCCCCGCGGGGCGCAGCGGTCCCGGAAATCCCCCAGGGAGCCCGTGGACAGGGCGCACTCCCTCTCTAACACCACCCGGGCGCCGACGTAACCCCGGGAAAGGGGCAGGCGGCCGGCTCGGGCAGAGGCCTCTTCCGCCTGGCGCCGTGACTCGCGGATGGCCATCCTGGCCAGGCCCAGGAGCAGCAAACCCAACCAGGACGTCCTCGGCCCTCTACCCTCTCCCCTACGCCCAGGGTGTCCGAAGATGAGGATGGTGGGTGAGAAATGCGGCCAGAGGGCGAGGAGCAGCCCCTTTAGATATTGGAACAGGGGCTGCAGCCTCACACACTCCACATACACGTGGAACGCAGACTCACCCAGCCCGCAATAGTGGCAGGCGGCTGGCGAGTCTGTGAACCGCATCATATTTCATTTGAGTAGCTTACACCCCAGCGGTATGAACATTGACTTCTCTAACTTCAAGTAACCCTTGCTTTCCCTCTCTCTCCTTCCCTCCCCCGCCCTAGTCATCGTACTAGTTTCACTATCGTCTTGTTCACTTTGGCTGTCTCACTAACTCACTAACACCTAGCCCACAGCCAACAATGGCCTGCTTCCTTTATGGGTCGTTAATTTTACATATCTTTCACTCATTTCTATATCTCGTGACATCACCATCTATATCTCTCGTTTCCCTTTCCCCTGACTCCCAGTCTGAAGAAGGGTCTCATAGAAACATAGAAACATAGAAAAATAGGTGCAGGAGTAGGCCATTCGGCCCTTCGAGCCATCACCGCCATTCAATATGATCATGGCTGATCATCCAACTCAGTATCCCGTACCTGCCTTCTCTCCATACCCCCTGATCCCTTTAGCCACAAGAGCCACATCCAACTCCCTCTTGAATATAGCCAATGAACTGGCCTCAACGACCTTCTGTGGCAGAGAATTCCAGAGACTCACCACCCTCTGTGTAAAGAATGTTTTCCTCATCTCGGTCCTAAAGGAATTCCCCCTTATTCTTAGACTCTGACCCCTTGTTCTGGACTCCCCCAACATCGGGAACAATCTTCCTGCATCTAGCTTGTCCAACCCCTTAAGAATTTTGTAAGTTTCTATAAGATCCCCCCTCAATCTTCTAAATTCCAGCGAGTACAAGCCGAGTCTATCCAGTCTTTCTTCATATGAAAGTCCTGACATTCCAGGAATCAGTCTGGTGAAACTTCTATGTACTCCCTCTATGGCAAGAATGTCTTTCCTCAGATTTGGAGACCAAAACTGTATGCAATACTCCAGGTGTGGTCTCACCAAAACCCTGTACAACTGCAGTAGAACCTCCCCGCTCCTATACTCAAATCCTTTTGCTATGAATGCTAACATACCATTTGCTTTCTTCACAGCCTGCTGCACCTGCATGCCTACTTTCAATGATTGGTGTACCATGACACCCAGGTCTCGTTGCATCTCCCCTTTTCCTAATCTACATTCAGATAATAGTCTGACCTCATGTTTTTGCCAATAAAGTGGATATCCACATTACACTGCATCTGCCCATTCACTCAGCCTATCCCAATCATCCTGCAGCCTCATAGCATCCTGCTGACACCTAACTATACCCCCCAGCTTGGTGTCATCTGCAAATTTGGAGATGTTGCATTCAATTCCCTCGTCCAGATCATTAATATATATTGTAAATAGCTGGGGTCCCAGCACTGAGCCTTGCGGTACCCCACTCCTCACTGCCTGCCATTCTGAAAAGGACACGTTTACTCCTACCCTTTGCTTCCTGTCTGTCAGCCAGTTCTCTATCCACATCAATACTGAACCCCCAATACCGTGTGCTTTAAGTTTATATACTAATCTCGACCCGAAACGTCACCTTTTTCCTTCTCTCCAGAGATGCTGCCTGACCCGCCGAGTTACCTCCGCCTTTTTTTCTGTCCATAGACAATAGACAATAGGTGCAGGAGTAGGCCATTCGGCCCTTCGAGCCAGCACCGCCATTCAATGTGATCATGGCTGATCATCTGCCAATCAGTACCCCGTTCCTGCCTTCCCCCCATATCTACATTTGGTTTAAGCCAGCATCTGCGGTTCCTTCCTACACACAGCTCTTCCTCGCTGGATAGAATGGGATGAGACACATGATGTTGAAAGTCAGATGTGGAAGAGGGGTCTCGACCCGAAACGTCGCCTATCTCCTTCGCTCCTTAGATGCTGCTGCACCCGCTGAGTTTCTCCAGCTTTTTGTGTACCCATGTTGAAAGTCAGGATGGCATTTAGTTCTATTATGCCGTAGTAATGACCCTGAGTTAATGAGATTAAAGAGATCAGCGTCTCGTAATTAAAGCAGCTTTGGAGCTGATTCCCTCACCACAGTAGATTGTATCAGTCCACGTGGGAAGAGGATGCAAACTGCCACCAATATTGCCCACTCTAATGAAAAACAAACTCCAGGTTACTGAAGCTTTCATGCGCTTTCTGTAAGCTCAAAGAATCTCTGCAGACATATTCGCGATCAAGGACAGAATAAACAATAGACGGTAGACAAAAATGTGTGGAGAAATTGGCAACGTTTCGGGTCGAAACCCTTCTTCAGTCTGAAGAAGAGTCTTGACCCGAAACGTTGCCTATTTCCTTCGCTCCATAGATGCTGCTGCACCCGCCGTGTTTCTCCAGCATTTTTGTCTACCTTCGATTTTCCAGCATCTGCAGTTCCTTCTTAAACAATAGACAATGGACAATAGGTGCAGGAGTCGGCCATTCGGCCCCTCGAGCCAGCAGCGCCATTCAATGAGATCATGGCTGATCATCCCCAATCAGTACCCCGTTCCTGCCTTCTCCCCATATCCCCTGACTCCGCTATCTTTTAAGAGTCCTATCTAGCTCTCGTTTGAAAGCATCCAGAGAACCGGCCTCTGAGGCAGAGAATTCCACAGACTCTGTGAGAAAAAGTGTTTCCTCGTCTCCGTTCTAAATGGTTTACCCTTTATTCTTAAACTGTGGCCCCTGGTTCTGGACTCCCCCAACATCGGGAACATGTTTCCTGCCTCTAGCGTGTCCAAACCCTTAATAATCTTATATGTTTCAATAAGATATCCTCTCATCCTTCTAAATTCCAGAGTATACAAACCCAGCTGCTCCATTCTCTCAGCATATGACAGTCCCGCCATCCCGGGAATGAACCTGGTGAACCTACGCTGCGCTCCCTGAATAGCAAGAATGTCCTTCCTCGAATTAGGGGACATTGCAGGGGACATTGCATGGGGGGGCCAGTGCATAGTCCAGCAGGTACTTACCTCCAGGAGGAATGTGGTGGCCTTCTCGTGGACGCTGACCGTGGCCGTGCCCAGGTCTGGGAGGACCACCCCTCCCTTCCTCCAGTGGATGACGGGTTGAGGGTTGGCCGCCACGTCGCAGCTGATGTTGACCGCGTTGCCCTCCCACGAGTAGTAGGTCACCTGCGTCGAGAGGAACTTGGGAGCGTCTGAGGGGGAAAAAGGAGAAGAGTTACTTGGGCAGGCTATCATCCACATCACGGTTGAAAGAAAGCCAATGGCATGTTGGCCTTCATAACAAGATGAGTTGAGTACAGGAGCAAAGAGGTCCTTCTGCAGTTGTACAGGGCCCTAGTGAGACCACACCTGGAGTATTGAGTACAGTTTTGGTCCACAAATTTGAGGAAGGACATTCTTGCTATTGAGGGAGTGCAGCGTAGGTTCGCCAGGTTAATTCCTGGGATGGCGGAAATATGCCACCACATTCACACCACATCTCAGTCACGTTCCTTGAACAAATTATCTCTGCATTTCTAAGGCTGGGTGTTATTTTAATTCATTTCTAACCCTCTCTCAGTGTATAAAATCATGAGAGGAATAGATCAGGTAGATGCACGGGGTCTTTTGCTCAGAGCAGGGACTATAGCTTCAAGGTGAAGGCGGAAAAGATTTAATAGGAATCACAAGGTTAATTCCCGGGTCTGTCATATGCTGAGAGAATGGAGCGGCTGGGCTTGTATACTCTGGAATTTAGAAGGACTAGAGGGGGTATTATTGACACATATAAGATTATTAAGGGTTTGGACACGCCAGAGGCAGGAAACATGTTCCCGATGTTGGGGGAGTCCAGAACCAGGGGCCACAGTTTGAGAATAAGGGGTAAGCCATTTAGAACGGAGATGAGGAAACACTTTTTCACACAGAAAGTGGTGAGTCTGTGGAATTCTCTGCCTCAGAGGGCGGTGGAGGCCAGTTCTCTGGATACCTTCAAGAGAGAGCTGGATAGGGCTCTAAAAGATAGCGGAGTCAGGGGATATTGGGAGAAGGCAGGAACGGGGTACTGATTGGGGTTGATCAGCCATGATCACATTGAATGGCGGTGCTGGCTCGAAGGGCCGAATGGCCTACTCCTGCACCTGTTGTCTATTGTCTATTGTCTTTTAAACCTAGCACGGGACTGAGTGTTCTGGGTCTCGTGGATGTTCCCATTGGCCTGGTAATCAATGCTTAATCAATGGTGTTTTATCATTAATGTTTTATTACTATTAATGTTTAGTGTTTTCTGAGTCATTCGTAACTGTCACTGTATGTCATGTTGTTACTTGTGGGCGGAGCACCAAGGCAAATTCCTTGTATGTGAATACTTGGCCAATAAACTTACTTACTTACATACTTACTTACTTAAGTGCCACCTTGGTACCTTGGTACCTGTGTAGGGTGGCACAGTGGCAGAGCTGCTGCCTTACGACGCCAGGGACGGTATGAACTGTATTCTGAGTAAATTTGGGCCCCATTTCTGAGCAAGGATGTGCTGGGCCTGGACTCGCTGGAGTTTGAGAAGGATGAAAGGGGACCTCATTTGAAACCTACGGAATAGTGAAAGGCCTGGATAGAGTGGATGTGGAGAGGATGTTTCCATTAGCGGGAGAGCCCAGCGCCAGAGGACGGAGCCTCAGAGGTAAAGGACGTCCTTGAATGAAAGATGGGCCAAAAAGTAACAATTGATAAAGGGAACAGGCCATTGTTAGCTGTGGGCTAGGTGAAAACCAGTTACAGACACTGCAGAATTTAACTTCTCTAACTTTGTAACCCTTGCAACCCCTCTCTCTCCACCTCCCCCCTCCACCCGTTGTACCAGCTTCAAAGTAGTCTTGTAGTCTTTCTCACTTTACCTTGATCTTTTATCATTGTTACTTTTTTTTGCATATCTTTCATTCATTTGTTCTATATCTCTCTACATCACCGCCCAAATCTCTCGTTTCCCTCTCCCCTGACTCTCAGCCTGAAGGAGGGTCTCGACCTCGAAACGTCACTCGTTCCTACTAGCTTCCACTGTTCGCTTCCTTGTATCGCTGATGTCAGCACACCTTCCTCAGCCAACAATGGGCCATTGTGGGCTCCACCCCTCCTGAGGTCATCTGTTGCCGCCCCTGATTTGTTCTGGACTTCAGCCTGAAGAAGGGTCTCGACCCGGAACGTCCCCTTTTCCCTTTTCTCCGGAGATGCTGCCTGTCCTGCTGAGTTACTCCAGCTTTCTCATAGAGTCATAGCATCATAGAGCGATACAGTGTGGAAACAGGCCCTTCAGCCCAACTTGCCCACACTGACCAACATGTGCCAGCTACACTAGTCCCACTTGCCTGCCTTCGGTCCATATCCCTCCAAACCGGTCCTATCCATGTACCTGTTTAACTGTTTCTTAAACGTTGGGATAGTCCCAGCCTCAACTACCTCCTCTGGCAGCTCGTTCCATACACCCACCACCCATTGTGTGAAAAAGTTACCCCTTGGATTCCTATTAAATCTTTTCCCCCTCACCTTAAACCTATGTCCTCTAGTCCTCGATTCACCTACTCTTGGCAAGAGACTCTGTGCGTCTACCCGATCTACTCCTCTCATGATTTTATACACCTCTATAAGATCACCCCTCATCCTTCTGCGCTCCAAGGAATAGAGACCCAGCCTGCTCAACCTCTCCCTATAGCTCACACGCTCGATTCCTGGCAACATCCTCGTACTTTCTGCGTCTCTCTGAGGATTGAGCGCTGCAGTCCCCACCGGTATTAAATGGGTGTGTGAATATGCATGGATTTGGGTACTTTGGTGAAATGGCAGATGTCTATGAAAGACTGGGTTTCAATGATGGTGGTGACAATACATTGCAAGGTGCTAGAGACCCATGTGACCCAGCTGTCGCCACTAAGTCTGGACCTGTGAAGAAGCTCCAGGAAGCTACTGCCCATGTGACCCATCTATTGCCACTAAGTCTAGACCTCAGAAGAAGCTCCAGGAAGCTACTGCCCATGTGACCCACCTGTTGCCACTACGTCTGGAACTCTGAAGAAGCTCCAGGAAGCTACTGCCCATGTGACCCATCTATTGCCACTAAGTCTAGACCTCAGAAGAAGCTCCAGGAAGCTACTGCCCATGTGACCCACCTGTTGCCACTACGTCTGGGCTCCCAAAGAGGTTTCTGTTATGTTTCAATACACTGACGCTTGTTCCGTGACTGTGATTGGTATGGGTGGTTTTATTTTTCTACTTTGTTCCAGTATCTTTCCGCTGGTACCCGTGATTGACCCGGAAGGGGTTGTCGCCCCCTGTACTTTCACGCCGTCAGTTTCCCGCCACTGTATAAAGGTATAAAAGGGTGATTGTTTCATCGGGCTGGGTCGGTTGTCTTTCCTTTCCTTCTGTTCGCGCAAGGCTGTTCGAGGGCTCGAGTGAGTGGATTTGAGGCCTGCCCCACGGTTTTCTATACAAATAAAGAAGGGTTTGGACTCCAGTGTTCACCTCATATTTCGCTTGGGCAGTTTACACCCCGGCGGTATGAATATTGACTGCTCCAATTTCAGGTAGTCCTTGCTTTCTCCCTCTTTCCCCTCACTTCCCAGCTCTCCCACAGCCCACTGTCTCAATAGACAATAGACAATAGACAATAGGCAATAGGTGAAGAAGTAGGCCATTCGGCCCTTCGAGCCAGCACCGCCATTCAATGTGATCATGCCTGATCATCCCCAATCAGTACCCCGTTCCTGCCTTCTCCCCACCCTCAGAGCCCTGGAAAGCATACTGCTCTGAGGCAGAGAATTCCACAGACTCACAGCTCTCTGAGAAAAAGTTCTAAATGGCTTACTCTTCTGCCTCTTTCCTTTTTTCTTCTGGAAGAAGCGTTTTGTCCAGGGGGAGAGAGTATTAGATCCAGGAATTAACAGCTGTACTTACATTGAATGTCTAAATGCATGCTCTTCTGGTCATGTCCGATGGGACTTATCGCTTCGCAGTGATAAGTTCCAGAGTCACTTGGCTGGATGTTCCTGACGTGCAGAGAAGACTTCCCCTTCTGACTCCGCACCTCCACTCTCTCATTGCGGATCTGTTGACAACAACCAAAAACAGTACAGTGGCATATCCTTCACTCATTTGTTCTATATCTCTCTGCGTCACTATCTGTGTCTCTTGTCTCCCTCTCCCCCCATCTCTTAGTCTGAAGAATAGACAATAGACAATAGACAATAGGTGCAGGAGTAGGCCATTCGGCCCTTCGAGCCAGCACCGCCATTCAATGTGATCATGGCTGATCATCCCCAACCAGTACCCCGTTCCTGCCTTCTCCCCATATTCCCTGACTCCGCTATCTTTAAGAGCCCTATCTAGCTCTTTCTTGAAAGTATCCAGAGAACCGGCCTCCACCGCCCTCTGAGGCAGAGAATTCCACTCGACCCGAAACGGCGCCTGTTCCTGCTCTCCGGAGATGCTGCCAGTCCCGCTGAGTCATTCCAGCATTTTGTGTCTGTCTTCGGTGTAAACCAGCTTCCGTGGCGTCTTCCTACGCAGCGGCACATTAACGTGGAGCGGAGCTACGATCTGTGGTGGAAAATTATTCATCTGAAGGGCCCGGATAGAGTGGACGTGGAGAGGATGTTTCCACTCGTGGGAGAGACAAGGACCAGAGGTCACAGCCTCAGAATTAAAGGACGTTCCTTTAAGAAGGAGGTGAGGAGAAATGTCTTTAGTCAGAGGGTGGTGAATCTGTGGAATGCATTCCTCTGGGCGCTCTGGTTTCCTCCCACATCACAAAGACGTGTGGCTTTGCAGGTTAACTGGCCCTCTGCAAATTACTCCAAATGCGCAAGGAGTGACTTTAGACCATACTCTAGACTTTTACTTTAGAGAAACAGCGTGAAAACAGGCCCTTCAGCCCACTGAGTTTGTCCGACCAGCGATCACCCCGTACACTAGAAACATAGAAACATAGAAAATAGGTTAAGAAATAGGCCATTCGGCCCTTCGAGCCTGCACCGCCATTCAATATGATCATGGCTGATCATCCAACTCAGTATCCTGTACCTGCCTTCTCTCCATACCCCCTGATCCCTTTAGCCACAAGGGCCACATCTAACTCCCTCTTAAATATAGCCAATGAACTGGCCTCAACTACCTTCTGTGGCAGAGAATTCCACAGATTCACCACTCTCTCTGTGTGAAAAATGTTTTTCTCATCTCAGTCCTAAAAGACTTCCCCCTTATCCTTAATTTGTGACCCCTTGTTCTGGACTTCCCCAACATCAGGAACAATCTTCTTGCATCTAGCCTGTCCAACTTCTTATGAATTTTTTAAGTCTCTATAAGATCCCCCCTCAATCTTCTAAACTCCAGCGAGTACAAGGCGAGTCTATCCAGTCTTTCCTCATATGGAAGTCCTGCCATCCCAGGAATCAGTCTGGTGAACCTTCTCTGTACTCCCTCTATGGCAAGAATGTTTTTCCTCAGATTAGGAGACCAAAACTGTACGCAATACTCCAGGTGTGGCCTCACCAAAACCCTGTACAACTGCAGTAGAACCTCCCTGCTCTTGTACTCAAATCCTTTTGCTATGAATGCCAACATACCATTCGCTTTCTTCACTGCCTGCTGCACCTGCATGCCTACTTTCAATGACTGGTGTACCATGACACCCAGGTCTCGTTGCATCTCCCCTTTTCCTAATCGGCCACCATTCAGATAATAGTCTACTTTCCTGTTTTTGCCACCAAAGTGGATAACCTCACATTTATCCACATTATACTGCATCTGCCATGCATTTGCCCACTCACCCAACCTATCCAAGTCACCTTGCAGCCTGCTAGCATCCTCCTCACAGCTAACACTGCCCCCCAGCTTCGTGTCATCCGCAAACTTCGAGATATTGCATTCAATTCCCTCATCCAGATCATTAATATATATTGTAAATAGCTGGGGTCCCAGCACTGAGCCTTGCGGTACCCCACTAGTCACTCCCTGCCATTCTGAAAAGGACCCGTTTACTCCTACTCTTTGCTTCCTGTCTGCCAGTCAGCTCTCTATCCACATCAATACTGAACCCCCAATACCGTGTGCTTTAAGTTTGTATACTAATCTCTTATGTGGGACCTTGTCGAAAGCCTTCTGAAAGTCCAGATATAGCACATCCACAGGTTCTCCCTTATCCACTCTACTAGTTACATCCTCGAAAAATTCTTTAAGATTCGTCAGACATGATTTACCATCAGATTCGTCAGACATAAATCCATGCTGACTTTGTCCAATGATTTCACCACTTTCCAAATGTGCTGCTATCCCATCTTTAATGACTGATTCTAGCATTTCCCCCACTACCGATGTTAGTCTAACTGGTCTGTAATTCCCCGTTTTCTCTCTCCCTCCCTTTTTAAAAAGTAGGGTTACATTAGCTACCCTCCAATCCTCAGGAACTACTCTAGAATCTAAAGAGTTTTGAAAAATTATCACTAATGCATCCACTATTTCTGGGGCTACTTCCTTAAGTACTGTGAGATGCAGCCTATCTGGCCCTGGGGATTTATCGGCCTTTAATCCATTCAATTTACCTAACACCACTTCCCGGCTAACCTGGATTTCACTCAGTTCCTCCATCTCATTTGACCCCCGGTTCCCTGCTATTTCTGGCAGATTAATTATGTCTTCCTTAGTGAAGACAGAACCAAAGTAGTTATTCAATTGGTCTGCCATGTCCTTGTTCCCCATGATCAATTCACCTGTTTCTGACTGCAAGGGACCTACATTTGTTTTAACTAACCTTTTTCTTTTCACATATCTATAAAAACTTTTGCAGTCTGTTTTTATGTTCCCTGCCAGTTTTCTTTCATAATCTATTTTCCCTTTCCTAATTAAGCCCTTTGTCCTCCTCTGCTGGACTGAATTTCTCCCAGTCCTCTAGGCTTTTTCTGGCTAATTTGTATGCTTCATCTTTTGTTTTGATACTATCCCTGATTTACCTTGTTATCCACGGATGTACTACCTTCCCTGATTTACTCTTTTGCCAAACTGGGATGAACAATTGTTGTAGTTCATCCATGCAGTCTTTAAATGGCTTCCATTGCACATCCACTGTCAACCCTTTAAGAATCAATTGCCAGTCTATCTTGGCCAATTCATGTCGCATACCCTCAAAGTTACCTTTCTTTAAGTTCAGAACCCTTGTTTCTGAATTAACAATGTCACTCTCCATCCCAATATTATGGTCACTCTTGCCCAAGGGGCCACGCACGACAAGACTGCTAACTAACCCTTCCTGATTATTCAATATCCAGTCTAGAATAGCCTGCTCTCTTGTTGGTCCTCTACATGTTGGTTTAGAAAACTATCCCGCATACATTCCAAGAAATCCTCTTCCTCTAGCACTAGCACAACCCCAGACACTAGGGACAATTTATAATTTTACAAAGCCAATTAACCTACAAACCAGCATGTCTTTAGAGTGTGGGCGGAAACCGGAGCGCCCGGAGAAAACCCACACAGGTCACGGGGAAAACGTGCAAACTCCGTACAGACAGCACCCGCAGTCAGGATCGAACCCAGGTCTCTGGCGCTGTGAGGCAGCAGCTCCACCGCTGCGCCACTGATGAGAAACTGGGTTAACATAGACCTGGTGTGAATGTGTGATTGCTGCTCTGCATGTTGGTGCACTGGGTCTCGTAGATGTTCCCATTACAGCCACCTTGCTGCCATCTCTACCAGCGATCCCCTGCCATCATTCTACACACTACTGTACACTACTACACACTACTAGACCCTACACACCCTTCACACTACTACCCTACACACTACCCTACACACTACACACACTACCCTACACACTACCCACACTACCCTCACACTACCTACACACTACCCTACACACTACCCTACACACTACCCTACACTACCCTACACTACACACTACGTCCACACGACCCTACACACTACCCTACACACTACCTACACACTACCCTTCACTACCCTACACACTACTACACACACTACCCTACACACTACGACACTACCCTACCACTACACACTACCACACACACTACCCTACACACTACACACACTCACCCTACCCTACACACTACCCACACTACCCTTCACACTACACACTACCCTTCACACTACACCTACACACTACACACACACACTACCCTACATACCCTACACTACCTACACACACTACCCTACACACTACACACACTACCCTTCACACTACCCTACACACCCTACCCTACACTACCTACCTACCTACACACACTACCCTACACACTACCACTACACACACTACCCTTCACACTACTACCCTACACACTACCCTACACACGACCCTTCACACGACCCTACACACTACCCTACACACCCTACCCTACACACCTACCGACACACTACCTACCCTACACCACTACCCTACACACCCTACCACCCTTCACACACACACTACCACTACCCTACACACTACCCTACTACACTTCACACGACCCTTCACTACCCTACACACTACCCTACACACCTACACTACTACCCTACACACTACCCTACACACTACCCTACCCTTCAACACCCTTCACCCTACCCTACACACACTACCTACACACCCTACCACTACACACACCTACACTACCCTACACACTACCTACACACTACCCTACACACCGACCCTACACACTACCCTACACTACACACTACCCTACACACTACGTACACACCCTACACCTACTACCCTACCCACACTAACTACCTACACACTACCCTACACACTACCACTACCACACACTACCCTACACACTACACACTACACACTACCACTACCCTACACACTACCCTACTGACCCTACACTACCCTACACACTACACACACAACCCTACACGTACACACTACCCTACACTACCCCTACTGTACACACTACACACTACCGTACACACTACCCTACACACTACCCTACACACTACCCTACACACTACTACACACTACCCTACACACTACCGTACACACTACCCTACACACTACACATACTGTACACACTACCCACTACCCCTACACACTAACTACACTACCCTACACACTACCGTACACACTACCCTACACACTACCCTACACACTACCGTACACACTACTGTACACACTACCCTACACACTACCCTACACACTACTACACACTACCCTACACACTACCCTACACACTACCCTACACACTACTGTACACACTACTGTACACACTACCCTACACACTACCCTACACACTACCCTACACACTACTGTACACACTACCCACACACTACCCTACACACTACCGTACACACTACTGTACACACTACTGTACACACTACCCTACACACTACCCTACACACTACCCTACACACTACTGTACACACTACTGTACACACTACCCTACACACTACCCTACACACTACCACTACACACACTACCCTACAGTACACACTACCTACACACTACCCTACACACTACCCTGTACACACTACCCACACTACACACTACACACTACACACACTACCCTACACTACCCACACACTACACACTACCCTACACACTACTGTACACACTACTACACACTACTGTACACACTACCTACACACTACCGTACACACTACCCTACACACTACTGTACACACTACCCTACACACTACACACTACACACTACACACTACCCTACACACTACTGTACACACTACACACTAACCCTACTGTACACACTACTACCGTACACACTGTACCCTACCTACACACTACCCTACACACTACCCCCCGTACACACTACTACTGTACACACACTACTCTACACACTACCCTACACACTACCCTACACACTACTACCCTACACACTAACTACCGTACACACTACTGTACACACTACTCTACACACTACCCTACACACTACCCTACACACTACCCGACATCATCATCATCATCGGTGGTCACTCGAAACGAGTGTGACTGTCCTCTACGCAGGGTGGTCTACTTGTGGGTCTGCAGCCAGGGTGTTCGGTGGATTCCCTATGTGGAGGACGCCTGTGCGTGACTTTGTTTAACGTGGGGAGACTGGTGCACAGACAGCCACCCCACGGTCCTTGACAGATCTGGGTCGGGATCCAGTGGCATGGAGTCCAAGACGACCGGAGACCCTTTCCTGCTGCAGCCTTCATCCGCCTTCCCAGCCGTTGTGACGCTCCACTAAGGTCAGCCGTCGTCCTCCGCCTGTTCCACCGTTGAGGTCTTGGTTGGATCGCTCTTTGTCAGAGACCTCCCCCTCGACCTTACCGCCATGGGTGGCCCTACCAGGAGCACAGCTCCAGACGGCATCGCTCTCAGGATCTCAGGTCCACACAAGCTTCTCCACCACGACAAGGTGACAATCCACGTACAATCCACGGAGAATCCACTACCCCACACACTACCCCACACACTGCCCCACACACTGCCCCACACACTACCCCACACACTACCCCACACACTACCCACACACTGCCCCACACAACCGTTTGGTAGAGCCGTCTTGGTACCATGGTGGGGAGGCACAGTGGTGCATGTAGGGACTATATCCTGAATAGCTTAGGGGCCCGTATCTGAGGAAGGATGTGCTGGCTCTGGAGAGATGCTGGAATCTGGTGGCATAGGCAGCATCTCTGGAGAACATAATTAGGCGACGTTTCGGGTCAGGATCCTTCTTTCGATAAGTGGCTCAAAAAAAACGTCTGTTCGACTTTGATGAATATTCCCCAATGCACCATGACCACATCTACCTTCCTACTATGGAACAATATCCTGACACCAATCCCGCACGAAACATTCCCGGTGAGCTTTTACCTCAGATCCTGGGGGGGGGGGGGGGGGGGGGGGGGGGAGAGCTTTGTTAGGCCCAATACATTCAACACGATTGCAGAAGATACATTTTGTGGAAAAGACTATTTAGAGTCTTTCCCACTTTACAGATCTCTCTTTCCCTCTTCTCTCCCTCTCCTCTCTTCCTCCCCCCTGTCTCACTCTCTCTCCCTCTCACTTTCCCTTTCTCCCCGTCTCTCTCCATCTCTCTCTGTCTCTCTGCTTCTCCATCTCTCTCTGTCTCTCTCTTTCTCTCCACTCTCTCTTTCTATTTCCATCTCTCCCTTTCTCTTTCTCCCTCTCTCCCTCTCCCTCCCCTTTCTCCCTCCCACTTTCTATCTCTCTCTTTCTCTCCAATTCTCTCGCTCCCCATTCTCTCTCATCTCTCCCTTTCTCTTTCTCCCTCTCTCCCTCTCCCTTTTTCTCCTCCCACTTTCTCCTTCCCTCTCTCTCTTTCTCTCTCTCCCCCCATTCTCTCTCTCTCTCTTTCTCTTGCTATCTCTCCCTCCCTCTCTCTCTCTCCCCTCTCTCTCTCTCCTCTCTCTCCCCCCCATTCTCTCTCCCCCCTATTCTCTCTCCTCTCTCTCTCTCTCTCCCCCCATTCTCTCTCTCTCTCTCTCTCATTCTCTCTCTCTCTCTCTCTCTCTCTCTCTCTCTCTCTCTCTCTCTCTCTCTCTCTCTCTCTCTCTCTCTCTCTCCCTCGCACTGTGATTCCCAGAATAAATGACATATTGGAGCTGGATATATCATAAATATATTATTATCCCTACGGCTTGAAGATTTTTTAGTTCTTATTTTTGGATCGGTTTCTGATTCTTTGTGGGTCAGGCAACGCCTCTGGAGGACGTAGGCACGAGGAAATGCAGATGCTGGAATCTTGCACAGAATACAAAGTGCTGGAGGAACTCAAGGGGCCAGGCAGCATCTCTGGAGGGCACGGAGAGGTGATGTTTCAGGTCGGAACCCTTCTTCAGATTGTTAACCTAACTATTAATGCACAGTTAAACTACCTCCCTTGCCCACATGTAATACACACCTCTGTTCTCTGCCTATCCCTGCACTTGTCTAAAATTCTCTTTAATGCCCCTCTCACATCTCCCTCAACACCATCTTATTAAATAATATTATTTCGACAACTAACCCGGTAAAGACACCAATTAATCTTCTCCCCTCTCCCATCAGGCAAGAGGAATAGAAGTGTGAAAATACACACCTCCAGATTCAGGGACTCCATAACTCGTTATCACCTACCTCCACAGGCAACAATGGACCATTGTGGGCTCCACCTTTCCTTGATCATCATTGGTTTTTGCTGTTGCGCAGGTACATGGACAGGCAGACACAAAATGCTGGTGTATCTCAGCGGGTGAGGCAGCGTCTATGGAAAGAAGGAACGGGTGATGTTTCGGGTCGAGACCCTTCTTCAGACTGACCTGAAACGTCACCCATTCCTTCTTCCCGTAGGTTCTGCCTCGCCCGCTGGGTTACTCCAGCATCTTGGGTCTCCCTTCGACTTTATCCAGCATCTGCAGTTCCTTCTCACGCAGGTACATGGATAGGACGGGCTTGGAGAGATATGGCAGATGGGACTAGTGTAGCTGGGACATGTTGGCCGGAGTAGACAGGTTGGGCCGAAGGGCCTGTTTTCACACTGTATCACTTTATCACTCTACGAGTCTATCTTTTTCATTTGTTCCGTGTGCCTTCTATATTTCTCATTTCCCCTTTTCCCTGACTCCCAGTCTGAAGAAGTATCTCAAAACGTCACACATTCCTTTTATCCGGAGATGCTGCCTGACCCGTTGAATTACTCCAGCTTTTTGTGCCTATCTGGAATTTTGTCCCAGATGCACGAGGCATCTGTACCATCCAACCAACAATGACAGAGCAGGCCTGAGCTACCTTCTACCTCATTGGAGACCCTCGGATCGTTTGATCGGACGTTGCCTTGCACTAAACGTTATTCCCTTCATCATGTTTTCATACACTGTAAACGGTGCGTGTATCGTGCCCGTGTATCGTTTCTATGCTGACTGGTTGGCACGCAACAAAAGCTCGGTGCAGGGTCATGGGGAGAAGGCAGGAGAATGGGGTTAGGAGGGAGAGGTAGACCAGCCATGATTGAATGGCGGAGTCGACGTGATGGGCCGAATGGCCTAATTCGGCGCCTATCACAAGAACTTATGGACGTGACAATGAACTACACTAAATAAAGAGCAGCACAATAAGTGAGTTCGGTATTCCGACTGCGCATGCCCAGGTCCAGTGACGGTTCGGCAGCGCTTGCGACGCCGGGGACCCGGGTTCGATCCTGGCTGCGGATGAGGCCGCGGGTCTGTGTGCGCGCAGCTGCCGAGAATGTCTCTCCGCCGGCCCAGTCTCCCCCCCCACCCCTGTCTCCCCCCCTCTCTCGCTGTTACACCCCTACCTGGCTCTCCCGCTACCTGGCACCCCCGTTCCTCAGATTAAATATATTTTTACACATAAATCATGAATAAAGATAAGAATTTTTTACGCAGTTTATACAGTCAGCGCTTTGTTCGTTTTTTCTTTACAGCGAGTGACCTTTGACAAATCCCATGATTCCTTGCGTTTTTCGGAATACCGAACTCACTTATTGAGGCATGTAAATGATTGCTTCTCTCTTGATAACTAAGTTGTGATTTCCCAAGTTACAAAGTTATGTTACGAATCAATAACCACTCCACATACAAATGCTGGTGGCTTCTCCCCACGACATCGGCACAATGAAAGCCTTGCTCCTGAACCATCGAGCACGCCGGCTATTTAAAAAGTAGATTGGCAATTTAGAGCTTTATTGGTGTACAGCTAGAACACAAGCCTTTAAACAGATCTCCAGTTATGCTTTATTATCTTCTCAAATTGGGCGACTCAGAGCGTAATTATAGATTTCTTACCTTCGCTCCTTCAAGAGAATTGCTTCCATTGCTGAGCCTCCTCCAGAAGATTGCAGGAGTCGGTTCTCCATCTGCGTCGCAGGTAATCTCCACTTGTCCGTTCTCCGTGGCTGTCTTGTTCTCCAGGAACGTTATACGTGGTTGTACTGCGGAGTGTGAAGGAGAAGGAGCAACTATAGTACAGGGCTTCTTAATGGTGGCACGGGCAGCGCCAGAGACCCCGGGATCCATCCCGGCGACGGGTTGCTGTCCGAACAGAGTCTGCGCGTTCCCCCCCGTGACCCTCGTGGGCTTTCTCCGGGCGCTCCGGTTCCCTCCCGCGCTCCAAGGACGTACAGGTTTGTAGATCAATTGGCTTGGTGTAAGTGTAAATTGTCCCCAGTGTGTGTGGGATAGTGTTATGGGGCTGTCCCACTGTACGAGCTAATTCAAGAGTTCTCCCGAATTACGGTAATGGCCGCTTGTAGGTACTCGGGGCTCTCGTGGACATTTCTCAACATGCTGAAAAATCTTCACGAGTCTTCATGAGCTTACCGCATTTCCTGAGTACCTGCCGTTAGCGTTACGAGTCGCTAAGAGACGTCCCCGAGCTCCGACGTACCCGCTACGTACATTCTACGTGCTTACCACGAGTTTGATTTTTTTTTTAAACTCGGGAAACTCTTGAATTAGCTCCTACAGTGGGACGGCCCCATAAGTGTGCTGGTCGGCACGGAATCGGTGGGCCGAAGGGCCTGTTTCCACACTGTATTTCTAAAATAAACTAAAGTAAACTAAATTATCCCATTTTCAGGTGAGGAAAGATTTAATAATCACAATCACAATCAGACTTTATTAGCCAAGTATGTTTTGCAACATACGAGGAGTTTGATTTGCCATACAGTCATACAAATAAAAAGCAACGGAACACACAAAATACATTTTAACATAAACATCCACCACAGTGGCTCCTCCACATTCCTCACTGTGATGGAAGGCGAAAAAAAGTTCCGTTCTCTTCACTTCTTTTAGAACCTTCCGTTGACGGGGCGATCTTGACTCCCATAGCCGGCGGCGTTTGGGCCCTCTCGATCGGGGCGATCAGCTCCTGCATCGGGGGGATCTCAGCTCCCCTGCGCCGGCGATCGGACCCCGCGTCGGAGCTGGTCAAACCTCTGTGTCGTTGGAGCGTCCCGACATCGGCCTCTTCCGAGACTGCGAGCTCTCGATGGCAAAGTCCACGGGCTGTTGGAGTGATCCCAGGCGAGGGATGGGCTCCGGAGTTAGGTCCAGGCCCCGCGGTGCGGCTCAAGTCAGTCCGAGGAGGCCTCCACCTCTATCGATGTTAGGCCGCAGAGTGACCGGGGAATGCGATCCGCAAAACAATCGCATCTCCGGCAAGGTGAGAAACTGAAAACAAGTTTCCCCAGACCCCCTCCCCCTCCCCCCCACATAAAACAAACCGGAGAACATTTACACAAACTTTTAACACACTAAAAATTAAAAAAAAGACGGAAAAACACACAGACTGTTGGCGGGGTTGCCATCATGCGACGCCCCCTGGTGGTAATCTGAAGGGCAACTTTTTCACAAAGCGGGGGATGTGCTCATGTTTGGTGATAGTTTTGCTAAGCTGTATGTGGAGGCCAAGGCAATGGATATTTTTACAGCAGAGATAGATAGATTCTCGATTAGTACAGGTGTCAGAGAAGGCAGGTGAATGGGGTTAGGAGGGAGAGATAGATCAGCCATCACAGAATGGCGGAATAGACTTGATGGGCCGAATGGCCTAATTCTGCTCCTATCACGTACGACCTTCTGTACTTCAAAGTTTCTCGTTGGAGAGTCATTGAATGATGCAGCGTGGAAACAGGCCCTACAGGCCAACTTGCCCACACCGGCCAACATTGTCCCAGCTACAATGTTGGATAGAGCTCTAGGGGCTAGTGGAGTCCAGGGATATGGGGAGAAGGCAGGCACAGGTTATTGATAGCGGACTATCAGCCATGATCATATTGAATGGCGGTGCTGGCTCGAAGGGCCGAATGGCCGAATGGCCTACTCCTGCACCTATTTTCTATGTTTCTATGTTTCTACACTAGTCCCACCTGCCTGCGCTTGGTCCATATCCCTCCAAACCTGTCCAACAAAGTACCTGTCTCACTGTTTCTTAAACCATGGGTTAATCCCAGCCTCATCTACCTCCTCTGGCAGCTCGTTCCATGCACCCATCACCCTTTGTGTGAAAGAGTTACCCCTCGGATTAGACAATAGACAATAGACAATGGGTGCAGGAGTAGGAATTCGAGCCAGCACCGCCATTCAATGTGATTATGGCTGATCATCCCCAATCAGTACCCTGTTCCTGCCTTCTCCCCATATCCCCGACTCCGCTATCTTTAAGAGCCCTATCTAGCTCTCTCTTGAAAGTATCCAGAGAACCTGCCTCCACCGCCCTCTGAGGCAGAGAATTCCACAGACTCACAACTCTCTGTGAGAAAAAGTGTTTCCTCATCTCTGTTCTAAATGGCTTACCCCTTGTTCTTAAACTGTGGCCCCTGCATCTGGACTCCCCCAACATCGGGAACATGTTTCCTGCCTCTAGCGTGTCCAAACCATTAATAATCTTATATGTTTCAATAAGATCCCTTCTCATTCTAAATTCCAGAGTGTACAAGCCCAGCCGCTCCATTCTCTCAGCATATGACAGTCCCGGGAATTAACCTTGTGATTCCTATTGAATCTTTTCCCCCTTCACCTTGAAGCTATGTCCTCTGGTCCTCGATTCCCCCACTATGAGCAAAAGACCCCGTGCATCTACCTGATCTATTCCTCTCGTGATTTTATACACTGAGAGAGGGTTAGAAATGAATCAAAATAACACCCAGCATTAGAAATGCAGAGATAATTTGTTCAAGGAACGTGACTGAGATGTGGTGTGACTTGAGCGGAGAAATAAATGAGGTGGCATATTCATTTCCAACGTTGGCAGCTCCTCACGGAGGCTCCGAAGATTTTGTTTGCACTAGAGACAGCACGCAGAGTGACAGATCAGGCCGACATCATAATCTGCTGCTCACGCTGACTATGCCACGGCCCGTGGGCTAATGTCACTTCATTCTCAGCTGGGACGTTCAAACGGCTCAGCATGGACAGTGTTTAATGAGGTTGAGGGTAAAACACATTGTGAATCCCTCTCTCTCCCCTTCTCACCCCCTCCTCCTTTCTCCCCTCCTCCTCTCTCCTCCTCCCCTTCTCTCTCCCCTTCTCTCCCCCTCCTCCTCTCTCCTCCTCCTCTCTCCCCTCCTCCCCTCTCCTCCTCTCTCCTCTCCCCTTCTCCCCCCCCTCCCCTCTTCTCTCCCCCTTCCTCTCTCCCCTCCCCTCTCTCCTCCTCTCCCCCCTTCTCTCCTCTCTCCTCCTCTCTCCTCCTCTCTCCTCCTCTCTCCCTCCTCTCTCTCCCCTTCTCTCCCCTTCTCTCCCCTCTCTCCCTCTCTCTCTCCTCTCTCCTCCTCTCTCTCTCTCTCCTCTCCCCTTCTCTCTCCCCTTCTCTCTCCCCTCTCTCTCTCCCCTTCTCTCCCCGTCTCCTCCTCTCTCCTCCTCCTCTCCCCCATCCTCCTCTCTCCCCTCCTCCTCTCCCCTTCTCTCCCCCTCTCTCCCTCCCCTTCCCCTTCTCTTCTCCTATCCCCTTCTCTCTCCCCTTTCCCCATCCTCCTCTCTCTTCCTCTCCCCTTCTCTCTCCCTCTCCCCCTCCTCCTCTCTCCCCTCCTCTCTCCTCCTCCCTTTCTCTCTCCCCCTCTCTCCCCCTCCTCCTCTCTCCTCCCTGTGACCTGTGTGGGTTTCCTCCGAGTTCTTCGCTTTCCTCCCACACTCCAAAGACATAAATCTCCAATAGTTTGCAGATTCATTGGATTTGTGTAAATGTAAAATTGCCTCCAGTGCGTGTGGAATAGTGTTAGTGCGCGGGGATCGCTGGTCGACGCGGACTCGATGGGCCGAAGGGCCTGTTTCCGCGCTGTATCTCTGAAACCAAACAAAACTAAACTAAACTGTTTAACTCCAACAACCTAACCTGAATTTCTTTTCCTGATAATATTCAGGATGAAAGGGGGCTCATTCTGCAGAAAAATCAGCCCATTCAGAGTAGTTTCTCTCTTAGCAAAGGAACAGAACTTGGCCAAACTCGCCGTCCGTTTGGTTTGATTCAACAATTTGCATCTAAAAAACATTATTTCGAAAAAAATATTCAAAAGAATGGGTCGACTGTGGGCTTGCATTCACTGGAATTTAGCATGAGAGGGGATCTTATAGAAACATATAAAATTCTTAAGGGATTGGAAAAGTGTTTCCCGTGTTGGGAATCACTGTTTAAGAATAAGGGGAAGGACATTTCGGACTGAGATGAGGAAAAATCGTTTTCACCCAGAGAGTTGTGAAGCTGTGGAATTTTCTGCCACAGAAGGCAGTGGAGGCCAATTCACTGGATGTTATCAAGAGAGAATTAGATTTAGCTCTCTGGGCTAAATGAATCAGGGGGAAAAAGCGGGAACGGGGTACTGATTGGGGATAATCAGCCCTGGTCATATTGAATGGTGGTGCTGGCTCGAAGGGCCGAATCGCCTACTCCTGCACCTATTTTTCTATGTTTCTATGAGTTACTCCAGCATTATGTGTCCATCTTTGGTTTAAACCAGCATCCGCAGCTCCTTCCTATTCATTCTTTATGACTTATTGCCTTAGATTTAGCTCTCCGGGCTAAAGGAATCAAGGGATATGGGGAAACCAGGAACGGGGTACTGATTTTGGATGATCAGCCATGATCATATTGAAGGGCTGAATGGCCTACTCCTGCACCTATTTTCCTTTGTTTCTCTGATTCTATTCCAGCTGACTACCGATGCTGAGAGGTTCGCGTTTTTTTGAATATGGGTGCCAAAGAAACAGCGGGCTTCAGATTGATGATAAACAGCGCTCCAAGGATGAAAACTGTATCCCTGGGATCCACGTTTAACAAGCTGTTGAAATTGGTGTAGGCACAAAAGACTAAACCAATTTTAAATTGTTTTAACAAAGAATGTATGTTAAAAAAGAAGTGGGTGCTGTTTTATCAGCTTCTTATTTGTATATTGGGGTACGGAGAAGATTTACGAGGATGTTGCCAGGACTAGAGGGTCTGAGCTGTAGGGAGAGGTTGAGCAGGCTGAGTCTCTATTCCTTTATAGCGCAGGAGTATGAGGGGTGATCTTATAGAGGTGTGTAAAAATCATGAGAGGAATAGATCGGGTAGACGCACGGAGTCTCTTGCCCAGAGTAGGGGAGTCGAGGGCCAGAGCACATAGGTTCAAGGTGAAGGGGGAAAGATTTAATAGGAATCTGAGGGGTAACCTTTTCCACACAGAGGGTGGTGGGTGTATGGAATGAGCTGCCAGAGGAGGTAGTTGAGGCTCGGACTATCCCAACGTTTAAGAAACAGTTAGACAGGTACACGGATAGGTCAGATTTGGAGGGATATGGACCTAGATTCAAGATTCAAAATTCAAGAGAGCAGGCAGGTGGGACTAGTGTAGCTGGGACATGTTGGCCGGTGTGGGCAGGTTGGGCCGAAGGGCCTGTTTCCACACTGTATCACTCTATGATTCTGTTGATGTACAAAGATATGTCACATTGTCCACAACATAACACCAGGTCACATAAGCGCCAATGTTTATC
This sequence comes from Okamejei kenojei, assembly GCA_035221665.1. Taxonomy (NCBI): domain Eukaryota; kingdom Metazoa; phylum Chordata; class Chondrichthyes; order Rajiformes; family Rajidae; genus Okamejei; species Okamejei kenojei. Next base: position 66,545,752 of record CM069142.1, on the reverse strand, counting down.
CAATACTATAACCATATTACTAAAGTGGTGCAGCACTGACCCAGGCCATTCGGCCCTTCATGTCCCTGCTGACCAGCAAGTACCCCCCTTCACCACTGACCAGCACTTGTAGTTCAGGTTTAGTTTTGTTTGGAGATTCAGCGCGGAAACAAGCCGCTCAACCCACCGTGTCCACGCTGACCAGCGATCCCCGCACATTAACACCACCTCACGCCCAGTTTACAATTTTTACCGAAGCCAATCCACCTCCAGACCTGCACGTATATTTGGAGCGCGGGAGGAAACCGGGGCACCCGGAGTAAACCCACGCGGGTCACGGGGAGATGGTCCGTGGTCAGGATCGAACCCGGGTCTCTCGCGCTGAGGGCCAGCGACTCTACCCCTGCGCCACCGCGTCACCGGGCAACGTGAGGGACCGCGCAGTCTCTGACAAGAGACACAACAGCCCAGAGCAGCAACGTACCGAAGACGTTCAGGAACAATTCCTCCTCTGTGCTGCCTGCTTTGTTCTCTGCTCTGCAGATGTACGGCCCAGTATCTTCTCGAACGATGTCCCTCACTGTCAACTCGGTGCTTTTCCTCAACGAGTATTTATCGCCATCTTCCACCAGCCTCCCGCTTCTGTAACAACAAGATTCAGGTTTGCAGTTTGAGTTTAGTTCACCGTCACGTGTACCGAGGTACAGTGAAAAGTGTTGCGTGCTAACCAGTCAGCGGAAAGACAATACATGATTACAATCCAGCCATGCACGGTGTACAGATACACAATAAAGGGAATAATGTGAATAACGTTTAGTGCAAGATAAAATAAAGTCCAGTTAAATGAATAAATAATAGACAATAGGTGCAGGAGTAGGCAATTCAATGTGATCATGGTTGATCATCCCTAATCAGTACCAGACGACAATAGACAATTTCAATGTGGACCAATTTCATACGTGTCACACTGGTCGGAAATGTGTGTCCATACTTACTGCCTTCATAAGTTCAAAGGTTTTAGACAATAGACAATAGACAATAGACAATAGATTTCGTTACGGTTGCCGACCCCTGAGTTAGACAATAGACAATAGGCAATAGGCAATAGACAATAGGTGCGGGAGTAGGCCATTCGGCCCTTCGAGCCAGCACCGCCATTCCATGTGATCATGGCTGATCATCCCCAATCAGATCCCCGTTCCTGCCTTCTCCCCAGATCCCCTGACTCTGCTATCTTTAAGAGCCCTATCTAGCTCTCTCTTGAAAGTATCCAGAGAACCGGCCTCCACCGCCCTCTGAGGCAGAGAATTCCACAGACTCACAACTGTCTGTGTGAAAAAGTGTTTCCCCATCTTCGTTCTAAATGGCTTACTCCTTCTCCTTATTCTTAAAAGCCCAATCAAAGATAGTCCGAGGGTCTCCAATGAGGTAGATAGCAGCTCAGGACTGCCCTCTAGTTGTTGGTGGGATGGTTCAGTTGCCTGATAACAGCTGGGAAGAAACTGTCGCTGAATCTGGAGGTGTGCGTTTTCACACTTCTATATGGGTGCAGCGGTAGAGTTGCTGCCTTATAGTGCCAGAGTCCGAGATCACCAAATTCAGAATTAAAGGATGTTCTTTTAGGAAGATGAGGAGACATTTCTTAATATTATAATTTTTGCCTTTTACCTGCAGAAGCTCCTCATGATTTTATATGGAAGGTAGACTCAAAATGGTGGAGTATCTCAGCAGGACAGGCAGCATCTCTGCATAGAAGGAATGGGTGATGTTTCGGGTCGAGACGTTTCCTGGAGTTTAGAAAGATGAGGGGGGAACCTCATCGAAATGGACCGAATAGTGAAAGGCTTGGATAGAGTGGATGTGGAGAGAGGATGTTTCCACTAGTGGGAGAGTCTTGGACCAGAGGTCATAGCCTCAGAATTCCTTTAGATTTTACAGAATTCCCGACGTTCCTTTAGGAAGGAGATGAGGAGGAATTTCTTTAATCAGAGGGTGGTAGATTTGTGGAATTCCTTGCCACAGAAGGCTGTGGAGGCCGTCAATGGATATTTTTAAGGCAGAGATAGATCCTTGATTAGTACGGGTGTCAGGGGTTATTGGGAGAAGGCAGGAATATGGGATTAGGAGGGAGAGATTGATCAGCTATGATTGAATGGCAGAGTAGACTTGATGGGCTGAATGGGCTAATTCTGCTCCGATCACTTATGCCTTATGAGACGTCACCCATTCCTTCTATCCAGAAATGCTGCCTGTCCCGCTGAGTCTTACACCCCAGCGGTATGAATATCGACTTCTCTAACTTCAAGTAACCCTTGCTTTCCCTCTCTCTCCGTCCCTCCCCTTACCCAGTTCTCCAACTAGTCTGGCTGTCCTCGTTTACATTTTATCCCTATTTGCTTTGTCCTTACCTTCTGGCTAAAAATGATCTATTCTATATTTTCCTTAATCGCCATCCCCTTCGTCTCCCTTTCACACCTAACGTTTCCTTATCTCTGTACCTCCCACTCCCCTGATTCAGCCTGAAGAAAGGTCTCGACCAGAAACGTCACCCATTCCTTCTTTCCAGAGATGTCAAGTCAAGTCAAGTTTATTCGTCACATACACATACGAGATGTGCAGTGAAATGAAAAGTGGCGATGCTCGCGGAATGTGCAAAAAAACTACAAAACAGAATGGGACAGAATCACATACTCACATATTACATATTCGTGGGAAAAAAACGAAAAAAACAGCAATTTTAAAACGACACTACACAACAGTAAAATGGTACAGTAAAGTTAATCCCTGGAGTTTACAGCCCTAATGGCCTCTGGGAAGAAACTCCTTCTCATCCTCTCCGTTTTCACAGCGTGGCAACGGAGGCGTTTGCCTGACCGTAGCAGCTGGAACAGTCCGTTGCTGGGGGGAAGGGGTCCCCCTTGATCTTGTTGGCTCTGGATCTGCACCTCCTGATGTATAGGTCCTGCAGGGGGGCGAGTGTAGTTCCCATAGTGCGTTCAGCCAAACGCACTGCTCTCTGCAGAGCCTTCTTGTCCTGGGCAGAGCAGTTCCCAAACCAAATGGTGATGTTTTCGGACAAGATGCTGCCTGCCCCGCTGAGTTACTCCAGCATTTTCTTGTCTATTTTCGGTTTAATCCAGCATCTGCAGTTCCTTCCTACAACATTTTGGGTTCTATCCTCAGTGTAAATCCTCAGCATCTACAGTTCCTATCCTACACATGGTTTTATAAATCGTATATTAAGTAGAAAATCCCTACACTTCCCCTCAACCTCTGGTATTCCTAAGAAAACAATCCAAGTGGGAGGATCCAACAATCCAATTTAGAATAAAGGGGAGGTCATTAAGACCGAGGTGAGAAAAAACTTTTTCACCCAGAGAGTTGTGAATTTGTGGAATTCCCTGCCACAGAGGGCAGTGGAGGCCAAGTCACTGGATGGATTTAAGAGAGAGTTGGATAGAGCTCTAGGGGCTAGTGGAGTCAAGGGATATGGGGAGAAGGCAGGCACGGGTTATTGATAGCGGACGATCAGCCATGATCACAATGAATGGCGGTGCTGGCTCGAAGGGCTGAATGGCCTCCTCCTGCACCTATTTTCTATGTTTCTATGTTTCTGTTCAAACTCTCCCTGCAGCTAACACCTTACAATTCAGTAAATTAACATATTAATCAGCACCATTAATAATTAAGCCTTGATCTTCATAAATTAAAGTTTTAAATCAATTAATACGAGCTACTGATTTGTATCAATTATTGTTCCTGACTGATATCCATCATTGAGTGTTTAATTTTCTGATATGTCAGTTATTGTGCTAAACACAAATATGAATAAATTAAACTCTCATGATTAAATTAGATTTTTTTTCCTACTCTCTGATTAATTACTGATATCAATTAATTAACACAATAATTACTGGTGCAAATGAATTAATATAAATTATTAACATGATTCATGTATATTGCCAAGTAATGCATGTGACTCAATTAAAGTTTTCATTACCGATTCAAATAAATTAAAACATTATTTAAAGTTATGTCTTCATTAAATTGTTAATTACTGATATGTCTATTAATACATTAATCATTTGTGTGAACATCCAAAGCATTTAGAATTTAGACCTCAGAGATACATCGCTCCAACCAGCGACCGCCCGTACACTAGTTGTATCCTACACACTAGGGACACTATTGTGTACAGTTTTAGTCCCCTAATTTGAGGAAGGACATCCTTGCTATTGAGGGAGTGCAGTGTAGGTTTACAAGGTTAATTCCCGGGATGGCGGGACTGTCATATGCTGAGGGAATTAAGCAGCTGGGGTTGTACACGCTGGAGTTTACAAGGATGAGAGGGGATCTCATTGAAACATATAAGATTGTTAAGGGTTTGGACACGCTAGAGGCAGGAAACATGTTCCCTATGTTGGGGGGGAGTCCCGAACCAGGGGCCACAGTTTAAGAATAAGGAGTAAGCCATTTAGAACGGAGCTGAGGAAACACTTTTTCTCCCAGAGAGTGGTGAGTCTTGTGGAATTCTCTGCCTCAGAGGGCGGTGGAGGCGGGTTCGCTGGATGCTTTCAAGAGAGGGCTAGATAGGGCTCTTAAAGATAACGGAGTCAGGGGATATGGGGAGAAGGCAGGAACGGGGTAGTGATTGGGGATGATCAGCCATGATCACATTGAATGGCGGTGCTAGCTAGAAGGGCCGAATGGCCTACTCCTGCACCTATTGTCTATTGTCTATTATGACAATTTACTGAAGCTAATTAACCTACAAACCTTGTACTCACCTTAAACCTATGGTTCTCGATTCCCCTACACTGGGCAAAAGACTTTGTGCATCTACCCAATCTCTTCCCCTCATGATCGTGTACACCTCGAAATGATCACCCCTCATCCTCCTGCGCTCCAGGGAGTAAAAAGTCCAATCTCTCCCTATAGCTCCGGTGCTTGAGCCATGGCAACACCCTGGTAAATCTTCTCTACACCCTTTCCAGCTTGACCACATCTTTCCTATAACATGGTGAGCAGAACTGAACACTGTCCCTTGATATGTGGCCTCACCAACGTCTTATACAACTGTAACATGACCTCCCAACCTCTATACTCAATACAGTCAATACAGTGTTGACCCTTCGGCCCAACTTGCGCACACCGGCCAACATGTCCCATCTACACTAGTCCCACCTGCCTGCGTTTGGCCCATATACCTCCAAACCTGTCCTATCCATGTACCTGTCTGAATGTTTCTTAACCGTTGGGATAGTCCCTGCCTCAACTTCCTCCTCTGGCAGCTCGCTGAAAACTCTATGAAGGATTTGTTTGGAGGATCTCAATGCTTCCTCCTCCATTTTGGTTAGTCATGGGCCAGGAATTCCTACGTTAGAATGTTAGTGTTAGTTTAGTTGGTGCAATTTTAGTTTATTAAGGAATGCAGCACGGAAGCAGGCCCTTCAGCCCATCGATTTTGCATCGACCAGCGATCCCCGCACACTAATACTATCCTACACACACGAGGGACATTTTTACGTTTACACCAAGCCAATTAACCTACAAACCTGCACGTCTTTGGAGCGTGGGAGGAAAGCGAAGATCTCGGAGACAACTCATGCAGGTCACGGGGAGAACGTACAAACTCCGTACAGACAAGCACCCGTAGCCGGGATCGAACCCGGGTCTCTGGCGCTGTGAGGCAGCAACTCTACCGCTGCGCCACCATTACACTCTTTGAAGGGATGTTTGGAGAACAACTCTGATGGGCTTCCTCCATCCGAGCAATCTCTTGCCAGGAAAGAACTTGGAGTAGATTGCCGACTCCAAGAAACTACCACGACTACAATGGGGCGGCACGGCGGCGCAGCGGTAGAGTTGCTGCCTTACAGCGAAAACAGCGCCAGAGACCCGGGTTTGATCCCGACTACGGGTGCTGTCCGTGCACACACTTTAGCCCAGTCCTGATGGTGGAGCACAGCCATTCAGTTGGCTGAGATGACTAACTATCTCATTGTTGCCAACTTTCTCACTCCCGAATAAGGGACAAAAGGTCAAAGTAAGGGACAAATTCCCAACAGCAATTCGTTGACCGACTCGGCCGTGGCTGGGTGAATGATGAGTTGGGCCCGGGTGCTGGACACACAAAGCCCAGCCGGCGGGCCAGCTGAGGAGTTTTGGCCCGGGCCGCGCGATGTCGCTCGCAAAGTCCGGCGCCCCGTCCACCTCATGAACCGATGATCGGCCATGAGAAGGAGGGGTGGTAACATACAAACATCTGTAATTCTCTGCCACAGAAGGTAGTTGAGGCCAGTTGATTGGCTATATTTAAGAGGGAGTTAGATGTGGCCCTTGTGGCTAGAGGGATCAGGGGGTATGGAGAGAAGGCAGGTACGGGATACTGAGTTGGATGATCAGCCATGATCATAGTGAATGGCGGTGCAGGCTCGAAGGGCCGAATGGCCTACTCCTGCACCTATTTTCTATGTTTCTATGTTTCTCTGACCCGCCAGCCCCCTCAACCCGAGTAGTAGCAGTCAAATACAGGGCAAGGGAGGTCCCGTACGGGACAAACCAATTTAGCCCAAAATACAGTTGGCAACCCTACTCATTGGTGACCCTCGGACTATCTTTGATCGGACTTCACTGGCTTTACCTTGCACCAAACGTTATTCAGTGATCAGGTATCAACACACTGTGAAAGGCTCGATTGTAATCACGTCTTTGTCTTCCCGCTGACTGGTTAGCACGCGACAAAAGCTTTTCGCTGCACCTCGCTCCACGTGACAATAATACACTGAACTGGAAAGAGACAGTGTTCTGTTTAAACTATTTCTGCCAAAGCTTACATTGAAACGACACTGCGAGCAGTTACATTTATTACCAAGTGTCTGTGGGTAATGCTGCCAGATTTATCTAACTGACTGCACAATTGAATATTCTTATCCCAATAAAAACACACATAGATTGTACATTCATTTACAAATGCAGTTGGCGCTTGTATTAGCTTTATGATACGTCTGCGCTCCTTCCGTTGCACCATGTGCATAAAACCAAGTGACACCTATAAAAAATATAGTGAAACTGTCCAACAGTGTGGCATGAAATGACTGCTTAATATTTCTGTCACTTGACTTTTCTATGGAACATCTGAATAATTCCTGAATCCATTCAGTTTTATTAACTTCCAGTATCCGTACAGATTGCTTCATATGTTCTCATCGACTCGAACAGTGAAAGGCCTGGATAGAGCGGATGTGGAGAGGATGTTTCCACTAGTGGGAGAGTCCAAGAGCAGAGGCCACAGCCTCAGAATAAAGGGAGGCGCCTTTAGAAAAGAGATGAGGAGGAAAACCAAGCTAGACGAAAAATGCTGGAGAAACTCCGCGGGTGAGGCAGCATCTATGGAGCGAAGGAATAGGTGACGTTTCGGGTCGAGACCCTCCTTCACCATTAGATCTACCTCGTCGGAGACCCTCGGAGTTTCTTTGACCAGACTTTACTGGCCTTACCTTGCACTAAACGTTATTCCCTATCTATACACTGCACGTGGCTCGATTGCAATCGTGTATTGTCTTTCTGATGACTGGTTGGCAGGCAACAAAAGCTTTTAACTGCAGCTCGATACAGGAGACAATAAACTAAACTGAACTAATCAGATCAACTTCTTTCGTCAGGGCCTGTACTCACTGGAGCTAAGAAAGATGAGGGGGGACCTCAATGAAACGTACAGAATAGTGAAAGGCTTGGATAGAGTGGATGTGGAGAGGATGTTTCCACTGGTGGGAGAGTCTTGGACCATAGGTCACAGCCTCAGAATTCCTTTAGAATTTACAGAATTCCAGTCATTCCTTTAGGAAGGAGAAGAGGAGGAATTTCTTTACTCAGAGGGTGGTGAATCTGTGGGATTCATTTCCACAGATGGCTGTGGAGGCCAAGTCAATGGATATTTTTGAGGCTGAGATACTTAATTAACCTACAAACCTGCACGTCTTTGGGGTGTGGGAGGAAACCGCAGCTCCCGGAGAAAGTCCACTGAGGTCACGGGGAGATGGTGCAGACAGCACCTGTGGTCACTTTTAAGAAACAGTGAGACGGGTACAGGGACGGGACAGGTTTGGAGGGATGTGGACCAAACGCGGGCAGGTGGGACTAGAGTAGCTGGGACAAGTTGGCCGGTGTGGGCGAGTTGGGCCTGTTTCCACACTGCATCACTCTACGACTCCAAGAAGAAGGAGATACAAAGGTCTTACCTGTACCAGCTGATGTCGGGTTGTGGCGAGCCGGTGGCGGTGCACGTCAGTGTCACGGACTCGTGCCGCTCTGCCGTTGCATTGCCGGACCTTACGGGCACGTGGATGATGGGGGGCACTATGGCGGGTGGAAGGGAAAAACAGTAGGGAAAGGGTGAGTGAGCACCAAGTGTAGCTTTAGGTTTATCATTGCCCCCCCCGTGCCGAAGCACTTAGAGGACCTTGGTTTTGCACGCTGTCCAAACAGATCAGGTAACACTGCACGTCAAGTCAAGTCACGTTTTATTCGTCACTTGCACATAAAGTGCAGTGAAATGAATTTGCCAGCAGCGGTGCAATGTAAAAGAACACACAATACACAATCAAAAAAATGTAACACAAACATCCACCACAGCATTCATCACTGTGGTGGAAGGCACAAGGTTTGGCCAGTCCTCCTCCACATTCCCCCGTGGCCGGGACCTCCACCCTCCGCAGCCGCCGCTGCGGGCGCCCAGATGCTCAGACAAGGTAAAAAGTCCAGGTAAGTCCTGAATCGGTGCCTCCCCACCGGAGACCGCGGCTTCAAGGTGGTGTAGGCCGAGGGCCGGCGGTCGAAGCCCCTCTCCAGGGATCCCCGGCGAGCGATCCCGCTCCGGATGGTAAGTCCCCGCCGCGCATAAATGCACATGAAGCCCGCCTCAAGAACAATAGGTAGCGCAAAGGGGGAGATAGAGAGTGCGAAATATAGTTCTCAGCATTGCAGCGCATCAGATCCCAGGTAATGCAGACGGCTGTGGAGGCCAAGTCAACGGATTCGACCTATTCCTATACCTGCGCCACCGTGCCTCCCTTAATTATCAACTGTTAATTATGCCATTGGTTTTTGAATCATATTTCAGTTTTCACAACGAGAACAGGGTGGCACGGTGGCACAGCGGTAGAGTCGCTGCCTCACAGCGCCAGAGACCCGGGTTCAATCCTGACTACGGGTGCTGTCTGTACGGAGTTTGTACGTTTCCCCCCGTGACCTCCATGGGGTTTTCTCCGGGGGGGTGGGGGGGGGCTCCGGTTTCCTCCCACACTCCAAAGACGGGCAGGTTTGTAGGTTAATTGGCTTTGGTAAAATTGTAAATTGTCCCTAGTGCGTGTGGGATAGTGTCAGCGTGCGGGGATCGCTGGTCGGCCCGGACTTGGTGGGCCGAAGGGCCTGTTTCCGCGCTGTATCTCTAAACTAAACTAAAGACAATACAAATGCAATGAAGTCTCTTCCGAAGTGGGCAAAATTGGCCAATTTGGAGCAAGGAGGAGGATGGTTCCAGGGTGCATGTAAAATTAAAGAAAAGTCACCTGAAAACATTATGTAGATCAGTGATCTGTGAATAGCAAATGCTTTTAATCCAGAGGGAGTGTCTATCAATTTTTTTTTCACGTGCCACAGTTGACGTTAGGAATTCAGATAAGCAGCGGGGACAGACAGGAGAACAAAATGCCTGTAACATGAATAATATGAATTGTTCAGTGGCCTGCAGGAGGTTAGGCTAATTATTTAGTTTGAACAGATGGTCGGAACATAAGGGCAGAAATAAGAGCAGGTAAAAAGGCCCAATTGACTGCCCTTATAGCCTGCTGTAGAGTCATACAGCGTGGAAACAGGCCCTTCGGCCCAACTTGCCCACACCGACCAACAAGTCCCACCTGCCCGTGTTTGGCTCAAATTCCTCCAAACCTGTCCCTGTCCCGCTGACTTACTCCAGCTTTTTGTGTCCATCTTCGGTTTAAACCGGCATCTGCAGTTCCTTCTAACACGCTATCCATGTACCATGTCTAATTGTTTCCGAAACATTGCAATAGTCCCTGCCTCAACTACCTCCTCCGGCATGTCTGAAGAATGGTCTCGACCCGAAAAGTCACCTGTTCCTTTCCTCCAGAGATGCTGCCTGACCCGCTGAGTGACTCCAGCTTTTCATGCCTTGCTCGTTATGTAGACCCAGACCAGGAGTCACACAACACACAAACAGGCCCTTTGACCCAACTTGCCCATGCCAACCAAGATGCCCCATCTAATCTGGTCCCATTTGCCCATTTGGTCAATATCCCTCTGAACCTTTCCTTCCCGTGCACCTGTACAAATGTCTACCTGCCTCAACTACCTACCTCCGGTTGTCAAACACTGACCTTTCTGTCCTGGGCCTCCTCCATTGTCAGAGTGAGGCCCAGCACAAATTGGAGGAGCAGCCCCTCATATTTCGCTTGGGCATCTTACAACCCCAGGGCATGAACATTCATTTGTCTAACATCGAGTAACCCTGGTTGGTCCCTCTCTCTCCATCCCTCCCCCACCCTCGTTCAACGACTAGTTTCACTGTCCTCCTGATTAATGTTACTGTTCATAAGGTCACAAGGAATAGGAGTAGAATTAGGCCATTCGGCCCATTAAGTCTACACCGCCATTCAATCATGGCTGATCTATCTCTCCCTCTTTCACCCCATTCTCCTGCCTTCTCCCCATAGCCTCTGACACCCGTACTAATCAAGAATCTATCTATCTCTGCCTTCAAAATATCCACTGGTTTGGGTGTGGCAAATTCCACAGACAATAAACAATAAACAATAAACAATAGACAATAGGTGCAGGAGTAGGCCATTCGGCCCTTCGAGCCAGCACCGCCATTCAATGTGATCATGGCTGATCATCCCCAATCAGTACCCCGTTCCTGCCTTCTCCCCATATCCCCTGACTCCGCTATCTTTAAGAGCCCTATCTAGCTCTCTCTTGAAAGCATCCAGAGAACCGGCCTCCACCACCCTCTGAGGTAGAGAATTTATGTTTGTATGCCTCGTTGCTTTTTAGAAGGATGAGAGGGGATCTTATAGAAACATATAAGATTATTAAGGGTTTGGACGTGCCAGAGGCAGGAAATATGTTCCCGATGTTGGGGGAGTCCAGAACCAGGGGCCACAGTTTAAGAATAAGGGGTAAGCCATTTAGAATGGAGATGAGGAAACACATTTTCTCACAGAGAGTTGTGAGTCTGTGGAATTCTCTGCCTCCGAGGGCGGTGGACGCTAGTTCTCTGGATGCTTTCAAGAGAGTTAGATAGGGCTCTTAAAAATAGCGGAGTCAGGGGATATGGGGAGAAGGCAGGAACGGGGTACTGATTGGGGATGATCAGCCATGATCACAGTGAATGGCGGTGCTGGCTTGAAGGGCTGAATGGCCTACTCCTGCACGTATTGTCTATTGTCACCTTCCCATCAGATCGTGATAAACCATTCTTCATTTCCTTGAGCATCCTCTGCTTTGAACTGCAGTTTTCACACTTTACCCCCTCCGTGTCTGTAGACTCCCTCTCCCCTGACACCCAGTCTAAAGAAGGGTCTGGACCCGAAACGCCACCCATTCCTTCTCTCCAGAGACGCTGCCTGTAGCCCTCTGAGTCACTCCAGCATTTTGTGTCTGCCAAACTCCCTGAGCCTTCTGAGGAAGTGCGCTTTCTGGCCATTGCTTCGAATTGGCTGCACCAGGACAAATCGCTGGTGATATTTTCTCCAAAGAACTCGAAACTTTCAACTGCCTCGACAATTTACAACACAGCCACAGGCTTTATTGAGTTTGTTGCGGGATAAATAAACACACTTTCATCCTGCGCTCGACACAGAGATGAAGCATCGACTTGAACTTCCTTTCCCATTCCAATCCTGGAACACTAATGGCTATGAGAAGAAACAAATCCTGGAGTAAAGGGTTCAGCCAGAGAAATAAAACAAATTCTGTCATTCGTAGCTTGCTGGGTGTTCGCAGTGACAGTGAACACATCACTCTGTAGCTACCCAAGTTATGTTGAGCCTAACTGCCAACACGCCATTTCGAGGGCACTATGCCCTTGCTAGCAACCTTTATGTATTAACTCCAAAGGGGCTGTCCCACTGCGGCGACCTAATCCGCGAGTTCGGACGAGTTTGCCCTCGACTCATACTCGCAGCATGGTCGACACGAGGTCCTAGGAGGTCTTTGTAACTCTCCTTCATGCTCGAGAGTGGTCCACCGCGTACTCGAGGCCTCAGCTAGGTTGCGGCGTATTTTTCAACATGCCGAAAAATGCCCGCGAGTAAAAAAAGGTCGCCATGGAAAGAAATCGATATTTTTTTTACTCGTAGGTTTAGACGAAGTAAGTCGTAGTAGGTCGGCATGTTAGTCGTAGGTAATCGAGGGTAGTCAAAGGTAGTCGTAGATAGTCTTCATCATAGTCGAAGGGAGGTCGAAGGGAGGTCGTCTTCACTCTCCACTATTCAGTGTCCAATTTTCCCGAAGCTAGTTGAAGCTGGTCTTCAACATAGCCGAAGGAGGTCTTCAACATGACACTTTTTCAAACTCTCCTAAACTCTTCTAAACTCGCCAATTCGGTCGCCGCAGTGGGACAGCCCCTTAAAGGAGCAACAAAGTCATTGTAAATGGTCACTTTGGTTGGCGTTTATTAAATGGCACCCAGGATTATGGAGTTCAAACATTACCGAAAGGGTCTTTCTTGTACAGTTTCCTTTGCCCAATGTATTGAGTATAGAATTTGGACCGGGGGGGGGGGGGGGGGGGGGTTATGCTGCAGTTGTATAAGACGTCGGTGAGGCCGCATATAGAGTAATGTGACTATTGGGTCTGAAGAAGGGTCTCGACTGGAAATATCCCCCATTTCTTACAAGGTACAGGAGCCTGTAATCTGTAACATCCAGGTTCAGGGACAGCTCCTTCCCCACAACATCAAAATGGCTCTGAACAATAACAGTCTATTATTATTATTGCACTATATCTGTTTATTTATTGTATATGTAAATTCTATAGACACACTGAACTTTTATCTCCCGTTTTGTACTGTGTTTACATATTCTGTTGTGCTGCAGCAAGTAAGACTTTCATTGTCCTATCTTGGGACACATGACAATAGAACTCTCTTGACTCTTGGGCAGACAAAAGTGCTGGAGAAACTCAGCGGGTGCGGCAGCCTCCATGGAAGGAAGGAAATACATTGCCTATTTCATTCGCTCCATAGGTGCTGCCGCACCCGCTGAGTTTCTCCAGCACTTTTGTCTACCTTCGATTTGCCAGCATCTGCAGTTCCTTCCTGAACATCGCTTGACCCTCTTGAGATGCTGCCTGTCCCGCAGGGTTATCCCTGCTTTTTTGTGTCTATCTTCGGTTTAAACCAGCATCTGCAGTTCCTTCCTGCAGTTCTGGGCACCGTGTTATAGGAAAGATGTTGTCAAGCTGGAAAGGGTGCAGAGAAGAGTTACCATGTGCACACAATTCCACCAACGCACGAAATAGACCTGTGCATCATCTGTATACTAGTGTACAGACAATAGATAATAGACAATAGGTGCAGTAGGAGGCCATTCGGCCCTTCGAGCCAGCACCGCCATTCATTGTGATCATGGCTGATCGTTCCCTATCAATAACCCGTGCCTGCCTTCTCCCCATATCCCTTGACTCCACTAGCCCCTAGAGCTCTATCTAACTCTCTCTTAAATCCATCCAGTGACTTGGCCTCCACTGCCCTCTGTGGCAGGGAATTCCATAAATTCACAACTCTCTGGGTGAAAAAGTTTTTCCTCACCTCAGTCTTAAATGACCTCCCATTTATTCTAGGACTGTGGCCCCTGGTTCTGGACTCGCCCAACATTGGGAACATTTTTCCTGCATCTAGCTTGTCCAGCCCTTTTATAATCTTATATGTTTCTATAAGATATTCCCCTCATCCTTCTAAACATCAGTGAATACAAGCCTGGTCTTTTCAATCTTTCCCCGTGTGACAGTCCCGCCATCCCAGGGATCGATCTCGTCATGGCTGATCATCCCCAATCAGTACCCCGTTCCTGCCTTCTCCCCATATCCCCGTCCGTGTAGATGGGGCATGTTGGTCGCGGTGGGCCAGCTGGGCCAAAGGGCCTGTTTCCTCGCTGTCTCGCTCTACGACTCGGATCATTGACTCATTGAAAAGGCAACATCTAAATCGTGCTTCACGGGTCCTGTCAACTCAGCAAGCTGTTGCAACAAAAGGCACCTCATTAAAATGTGAAGTTGATTGGACAAATTAATGGCGTGCAGTGGAGATTCATGTCCCTGACTGAATGCAATATGGCAAAATCAATCCCCGTACGACATTGGCTCAAAAGGTAATTTAATGAATTTTACAAGCAAATTATACCCGAAGATGATCAAATTTTAATCTGTTCCATCTCAACTTGATAGGAATGATCTGCCTAACCAAATGAAGACGGACACTTAGTATTTTGAATTTAATCAATGAAATTACAGAAAGCAGGAACTGAATTAGCTCCTCTTTATATTCATAGAACAGTCCAGCTTAGGCCAAGGCCCTTCAGCCCACAATGTTTGGAACATATAAGATTACTGTACCAATTCATTGTTGTGTTGTGTATTTTTAAAATTGCAGTTTTTTTCCTCACAAATATATAATTACTGATTCTGCTGGGGTGGGAGATTGCAACCTTCGCGTGGTCCGCCCCGTTTCGACTAATGCAATCAACTCGACGCGCACAAACGGAAGATCAAATAGAACAAGTTGGTCGACAACTTTAGGCTGTGTACGCCACACGAAAGAAGAAGAAGACTGATTCTGTTCTATTTTGTTTTGTAGGTTTTTTTGCACAGTACGCGAGCACTGCCACTTTTCATTTCACTGCACATCTCGTGACAAATAAACTTGACTTGACTTGATTATTAAGGGATTGGACACGCTAGAGGCAGGAAACATGTTGGAGGAGTCCAGAACCAGGGGCCACCAGTTTAAGAACAAGGGGTCCAAGGCCTTTAGAACGGAGACGAGGAAACACTTTTTCTCACAGAAAGTGGTGAATCTGTGCAGTTCTCTGCCTCAGAGGGCGGTGGAGGCAGGTTCTCTGGATACTTTCAAGAGAGAGCTAGACAATAGACAATAGGTGCAGGAGTAGGCCATTCAGCCCTTCGAGCCAGCACCACCATTCACTGTGATCATGGCTGATCTTTCCCAATCAGTTCCTGCCTGCTCCCCATATCCCCTGACTCTGCTATCTTTAAGAGCCCAATCTAGCTCTCTCTTGAAAGTACCCACAGAGCTGGCCTCCGCCGCCCTCTGATGCAGAGAATTCCACAGACTCACAAGATAGGGCTCTTAAAGATAGCGGAGTCAGGGATATGGGGAGAAGGCAGGAACGGGGTACTGATTGTGGATGATCAGCCACGATCACATTGAATGGCGGTGCTGGCTCGAAGGGCCGAACGGCCTACTCCTGTACCTATTGTCTATTGTCTATTGTCTAAACTAAATGTGGTATAATTGCAAATACAGTGATTTTGCCTCAGTAATGCCGTTCCCCATTAGTTTTGTGTAGAGTAGAGAGACACCGCGGAAACAGGCCCTTCGGCCCACCCAGTCCGCGCCGACCAGTGATCCCCAGTACTATCCTTCACACTAGGGGCAATTTGACAGAAGCCTACAAACCTACAGACCTGTATGTCTTTGGAATGTGGAAGGAAACCGGAGCGCCCGGAGAAAACCCCCGCGGGAAACCCTAACAAGTTTTGTGAAGATTACTCCATGGTACAGATATCACTACACTGAGATACGGTAAAGGAAATTTGGCGCAACCACTGTGGATGGAAGGAGTTTCCCTGACCACAGCAACTGTTTTTCTGTAACACTGTCAATGCAGTATAAGATCCTGAGGGTTAGTTTAGTTTAGTTTACAGCTACAGTGTGGAAACAGGCCCGTCGGCCTACTGCGTCTGCGCCAACCAGCGATCCCCGCACATTAACACCATCCTAGGGACAATTTACATTTATACCAAGCCAATTAACCTACAAACCTGCACGTCTTTGGAGTATGGAAGGAAACTAAAGATCTCGGAGAAACCCCACGCAGGTCACGGGGAGAACGTACAAACTCCGTACAGACAGCGCCCGTAGTCGGGATCGAGCCCGGTTCTCTGGCGCTGCAAGCGCTGTAAGGCAGCAACTCTACCGCTGCTCCGCCGGGCTGGTGGAGCGTATTTATAACCCATCACCATTCTGAGTCAGTTTAGTTTGGAGGTACAGCATGGCAACAGGCCCTTCAGCCCATCAAGTCCACACCGACCAGCGATCAAGCGTTCCCAATAGTTCCCTGTTATCCCGCTCTCTCAGCCGCATCCCTACACACTAAGGGCAATTTACAGAAGCCAATTAACCCACAAACCCTCGTGTCTTTGTAACGTGGGAGGAAACCAGAGCACCCGGAGGAAACCCACGCAGGTCATGGGGAGAACGTGAAAACTCTGTACAGACAGCACCCGTAGTCAGGATCGAACCCGGGTCTCCGACGCTGTGAGGCAGCGACTCTACCGCTGAGCCGCTGATGTGGAGAAATGCTCAGCAAGACAGCCTTCTGCTCCAAGAATCTCTCTTGAGGAAGCTTTTGCGAGGAGTTTATCTGTACAAATGTTATTAAAATGTGGCTTGAGGGATGATTGCCATAAATATCACTGCAATAACATTCCCAGCTCCGAGTCCAGACTTGTGAGATAAGCCACGTTCAGAGATTTAAGGACTTAATTTGAGCAGTGCGGAGGGTTCCGTTTAGTTTGGTTTAGAGATACATGAGGCTTAGTTTAGTTTGGAGATACATGAGGGAAACAGGCCCTTCAGCCCATCGAGCCTGCGCCAACCAACGATTCCCGCACATTAACACCATCCTACGCACACTAGGGACAATTTTACATTCATAGCAAGCCAATTAACCTACGAACCTGTACGTTTTTGGAGTGTGGGAGGAAACAGAAGATCTCGGAGAAAACCCACGCAGGTCACGGGGAGAATGTATGAACTCCGTACAGACAACACCCAAAGTCGGTATCGAACCCGGGTCTCTGGCGCTGTGAGGCAGCAACACTACCGCTGCGCCACTGTGCCATCACTTACCGAAAAAAACAATTCCGGGTCAGGCAGCATTCCTGGAGAGAAGGAATGGGGGACAATTCGGGTCGAGAGCCTTCCTCAGACCTAACCCACTGATTTTCTCTGGCACTGGTGAGCGCTGTAAGGCAGCAACTCTACCGCTGCGCCAACATGCCGCCCATGGTTTAATACACCTGTAGAAGATCTTCACTTCACGGGCGGTCACGGTGGCGCAGCGGTAGAGTCGCTGCCTTACAGTGAATGCAGCGCCGGAGACCCGGGTTCCATCCCGACTGCGGGCGCTGTCTGTACGGAGTTCGTACGTTCGCCCCGTGACCTGTGTGGGTTTTCGCCGAGATCTTTGGTTTCCTCCCGCACTCCAGGGACGTGCAGGTTTTGTAGGTTAATAGCCTTGGTAAGCCATTTAGAACGGAGACGAGGAAACACTTTTTCTCACAGAGAGTGGTGAGTCTGTGGAATTCTCTGGAGGCAGGTTCTCTGGATGCTTTCAAGAGAAAGCTAGATAGGGCTCTTAAAAATAGCGGAGTCAGGGGATATGGGGAGAAGGCAGGAACGGGGTACTGATTGTGGATGATCAGCCATGATCACATTGAATGGCGGTGCTGGCTCGAAGGGCCGAATGGCCTACTCCTGCACCTATTGTCTATTGTCTATTGTCTAACTCAGGGGTCGGCAACCTACGGCCCATAACCCGAAATCTATTGTCTATTGTCTAAAACCTTTGAACTTATGAAGGCAGCAAGTATGGACACACATTTCCGACCAGTGTGACACGTATGAAATTGGTCCAGATTTAATGTTGACCACTTCAAAATTCAACACCCTTCCACATTCTGAAGATAAAGGGGGTGCACGGAGGCACGGTGGCGTAGCGGTAGAGCTTACTGCCCTACAGCGCCAGGGACCCAGGTTCGATCCTGACTGTCTGTACGGAGTTTGTACGTTCTCCCCGCGACCTGCGCGGGCTTCTTCCGAAATCTTCGGTTTCCTCCCACACTCAAGAGACGTACCGGTTTGTCGGTTAATCGGCTTGGTATAAAGGGTAACAGCCCGTAGTGTGTGCAGGGTAGTGTTAGGGTGCGCGGGGATCGCTGGTCGGTGCGGACTCGGTGGGCCGAGGGGCCTGCTTGCGCGCTGCACCTCTAAAGCTAAAAACCAAACTTGAAACACTGCATCAGATTCCTTACCGTTGACAATCACAGTGATGTCTCTGAAATCAATCTCTCCCCTTGCCTCCACTCGCCCTTCACACCTGTAGACGCCTTCGTGTTTCTTACTAATGCGGCGAATCCTCAGGTTGCCGTCGTCATCCGTCATAAAGTTGTCTAAGGAGCAAGGGAACAAAAGTATAAGGCCATGAAAGAAACAGGGAGACAGCGGCAAGCTCGGAGAGAGAGGCAGAGGCATTGCGCACACTCCTACGCAGCTTTGGCACGACTGATTCTTCAGATTTACCCGTAATCATAAGATAAGAAGTGATAGGAGTAGAATTAGGCCATTCGGCCCATCCCATCTATTCCGCCATTCAATCATGGCTGATCTATCTCTCCCTCCTAACCCCATTCTCCTGCCTTCTCCCCATAACCCCTGACACCCGTGCTAATCGAGAATCTATCTGTCTCTGCCTTAAATATATACACTGGCATTGCCGACCAGCATCTGTAGCTAGTCATCGAGTCGGAGACGAGGAAACACTTTTTCTCGCAGAGAGTTGCGATTCTGTGGAATTCTCTGCCTCAGAGGGCGGCGGAGGCCGGTTCTCTGGATGCTTTCAAGGGAGAGCTAGATAGGGCTCTTAAAGATAGCGGAGTCAGAGGGTATGGGGAGAAGGCAGGAACGGGGTACTGATTGGGGATGATCAGCCATGATCACATTGAATGGCGGTGCTGGCTCGAAGGGCCGTCTGGCCTACTCCTGCACCTATTGTCTATTGTCTGTTGTGACGTTCTTCAGTCTGAAGAAAGTGCCTCGACCCGAAACGTCACCCGTTCCTTCTCTCCAGAGGTGCTGCCTGGCCCGCTGAGTTACTCCAGTATTTTGTGTCTATCTGTCGGTAGAATTTGTCGCGTAGTGCTGTGTTGGTACATTTCACTTTGAAGAACGGTGTATTTCCCCCTTGAGGAGCGCTATCTTTAATTCTGACCATGGTCAGTCTAGTCAGTCAAGTCAAGTCACTTTTATTTCTATAGCACATTTAAAAAACAACTCTCGTTGGCCAAAGTGCTTTACATTGGTATAAGAATAGTATAACAAACAACAGTGGTTCATAGATTAAATACAAACATCACTACATACATATAGCCCTCGCTCAGAGGACGTCAAGAAAGGCTTGGGAGTAGAGATGAGTTTTTAGTCTCGACTTAAAGGAGTCGATGGAGGGGGCAGTTCTGATGGGAAGAGGGATGCTGTTCCACAGTCTAGGAGCTGCAACCGCAAAGGCGCGGTCGCCCCTGAGCTTATGCCTAGACCGCGGGATGTTCAGTAACCCCAAGTCGGCCGATCTGAGGGACCTGGAGGTGGTGTGGTGGGTGAGCAGACTTTTGATGTAGGTGGGGGCGAGCCCTTTGAGGGCTTTGGAGACACGAAGGAGAATCTTGACATTTATTCGGAGCCGCACAGGGAGCCAGTGGGGAGAGGCCAGTCTAGGCCGTGGCATTAAATATGGCAGCTAATGGTCAAATATGGTAGAGTGTTCATATGGGACAATGCTGGGAGGTATTGTCCCAATGTTGAAAAGTTGGCAATATCCTACACAACTAATTGCTTGATTTAACTTGCCTCATTGAACTTGATGTATGATGAAGACTGCTAACATAAGGCTAATTATACTCATTACAGTTGATCCTTTCAACACAGTGAAACAGATGGATATACATAATGGCATCATCCTTTTATTAAATTGATTTAGAGATTGGCTGAAAATATATTTTTTTTTCTTGAAAGGGGTGAGGCAAATCAGAGAACAATGACTAAGTGACTAAGTCAATCCTTTTCGTTGAGTCTGGAGATACAGAGCGGAAACAGGCCCTTCGGCCCACTGAGCATGCTGACCAGCGAGCAGTCTACACCAGCACTATCATAGAAACATAGAAACATAGAAAATAGGTGCAGGAGGAGGCCATTCGGCCCTTCGAGCCAGCACCGCCATTCATTGTGATCATGGCTGATCGTCCCCAATCAATAACCCGTGCCTGCCTTCTCCCCATATCCCTTGACTCCACTAGCCCCTAGAGCTCTATTCAACTCTCTCTTAAATCCATCCAGTGACTTGGCCTCCACTGCCCTCTGTGGCAGGGAATTCCATAAATTCACAACTCTCTGGGTAAAAAAGTTTTTTCTCACCTCAGTCTTAAATGACCTCCCCTTTATTCTAAAACTGTGGTCCCTGGTTCTGGACTCGCCCAATATTGGGAACATTTTTCCTGCATCTAGCTTGTCCAGTCCTTTTATAATTTTATATGTTTCTATAAGATCCCCCCTCATTCTTCTAAACTCCAGTGAATACAAGGCTAGTCTTTTCAATCTTTCCTCATATGACAGTCCCGCCATCCCAGGGATCAATCTCGTGAACCTACGCTGCACTGCCTCAATCACAAGGATGTCCTTCCTCAAATTAGGAGACAAAAACTGTACACAATACTCCAGATGTGATCTTACCAGAGCCCTATACAACTGCAGAAGAACCTCTTTACTCCTGTACTGAAGTACTCTTGTTATGAAAAGGATCCTACACACGCTAGGGGACAATTTACTATTTTTACCGAATCAAAACAACCTATAAACCTGAAGGAAGACAAAAATGTTGGAGAAACTCAGCGGGTGCAGCAGCATCTACGGAGCGAAGGAAATAGGTAATCTATTTCCTTAGCTCCATAGATGCTGCCTCACCCGCTGAGTTCATCCAGCATTTTTGTCTACCTTCGATTTTCCAGCATCTGCAGTTCCTTCTTAAACATATAAACTCGCACGTCTTTGGAGTGTGGGAGGAAACCGGAGCACCCGGAGGGAAAACCCGCGCGGGTCACGGGGAGAA
>CM069142.1:66509570-66519570 GCA_035221665.1 Okamejei kenojei | reverse complement strand
AGGTGGAGGCAGGTATTCCGGGAAGATGGCTGCCCTGCCGGCAGTCTGTTTGTCTTTCCACTCTTATGTTATTTTTTAGTTTGTTAAAAGTTTTGTTTTAATGTTCTTCAGTTTGTTTTATGTGGGGGGAGGGGATTGGGGGAAACTTTTTTTATAAGTTCCTACCTTGCCGGAGATGTGATTAATTCTCCGGGCTCTGCGGCCTACCATCGATGGAGCTGGAGGCCTCCTCGGACTGTCGTGAGCCCCACCGCGGGGCGCGAACTTAACATCGGCGCTGACCCCTTGCCTGGGATCGCTCCCACCGCATAACCAACACCAAGGGCTCGCAGTCTCGGGAGAGGCCGAGTCGGGGGCTCCAACGCCGCGGAAGGTTCACCAGCCCCGACGCGAGGATCGATCGCCCGGCGCGGGGAGCTGACATCCCCCCGATGCGGGAGCTGATCACCTCGATGCGGAGGGCCCGAACGCCGCCGGCTACGGGAGTCACGATCGCCCCATCAACGGGGCCTCGAGGCCCACGACCGAGGAAGAACTAAGGGAAGGACTTGAACTTTATTTCACCTTCCATTACAGTGAGGAATGTGTAGGAGTCACTGTGGGGGATGTTTGTGTTAAAGTGTGTTTTTGAGTGATCTGTTGCTTTTAATTGTATGACTGACCTGGCCAATGAAATTCCTCGTATGTTGCAAAACATACTTGCCGAATAAAGTGTGATTCTGATTCTGATTCTGAGATATGATCGTGGCGTTTAAGAGACGTCTAGATAGGTTACATGGATACGCAGGGAAGAGGGGCATATGGATCGCAAGCAGGCAGATGGGAGTTAGTCTTGGCATCATTCCCAGCATGGATATTGTGGGCCGAAGGGCCTGTGCTTGTACTGTCCTGTTCTATGTTCTGTGATATGCAGGGAATGGAAGGATATGGATTATGTGCACGCCCATAAGACTTGGTCTTGGCCTGAAGTTTGAAGAAGGGTCTCGACCCGAAACGTCACCTATTCCTTCGCGCCATAGACGCTGCCTCACCTGCTGAGTTACTCCAGCATTTTAGTCTACCGGCACTTTGTGTCGATCTTGTTCTTGCCATTATGTTCGGCAGGGATCATGTGCAGGGAGATTAAATAACTTTATCTTGGCATCAGGTTCGGCACAGGCAATGTGGGCCGATGGGCCTCTTGCCCTGCTGCACTGCTGTATGTTCTATCGATGACGCAATGCTCTAATTGAAGGGACAGCATCTCATATTTCGCTCGGGCAGCTTACAATCCAGTGGTATGATTACTGTTTCATCCAACTTCAAGTAACCCTTGCATCCCCTCTATCTTTCCATCGCTCGCCCACCCAAGATGTACCAGCATCAACGTTGTCTTGTTCAGTCTCCTTCATAACAAGAGGATTCCAGTACAGGAGTAGAGAGGCTCTTCTGCAGTTGTATAGGGCTCTGGTGAGATCACATCTGGAGTATTGCGTACAGTTTTGGTCTCCTAATTTGAGGAAGGACATCCTTGTGATTGAGGCAGTGCAGCGTAGGTTCACAAGATTGATCCCTGGGATGGCGGGACCGTCATATGAGGGAAGATTGAAAAGACTAGGCTTGTATTCACTGGAGTTTAGAAGGATGAGGGGGAATCTTATAGAAACATATAAAATTATAAAAGGACTGGACAAGCTGGATGCAGGAAATGTTCCTGCATCCAGCTTGTCCCAATGTTGGGCGAGCAGGGGCCACAGTCTTAGAATAAAGGGGAGGTCATTTAAGACTGAGGTGAGAAAAAACGTTTTCACCCAGAGAGTTGTGAATTTATGGAATTCCTGCCACAGAGGGCAGCGGAGGTCAAGTCACTGGATGGATTTAAGAGAGAGTTGAATAGAGCTCTAGGGGCTAGTGGAGTCAAGGGATATGGGGAGAAGGCAGGCACGGGTTACTGATTAGGGACGATCAGCCATGATCACAATGAATGGCGGTGCTGGCTCGAAGGGCTGAATGGCCTCCTTCTGCACCTATTTTCTATGTTTCTATGTTTCTATGTCTATAGCTCGTTTCCACCCAGCCCAAGGCTAACAACGGCCAGTTTAATTCATCATGGTTACCCTTCTCAGTATCCTTCATTCATTTGTTCTGCATCTCTCGACATAATCATCTCTATCTCTCGTTTCCCACGCCCCTGACTCTCAGTCTGAAGAAGGGTCTCGACCCGAAATGTCACCCGTCCGTTCTCCCCAGAGATCACGCAGATGGCGCGAGAAGATTTTGTACGTCCCAAAATCCTGGAACGCCACGCTTGACCGCGCGTCACTGGCTACGTCACCACGCACCACGCCGGGCGTAACGCGCACCACGCGTAAACGATGTCGCGTAAAATGACGCGCAAGTGGGACAGGCCCTTGACCCGCTGTGTGACTGTAGGTTTTTGTGCGTCGATCTTTGGTGTAAACCAGCATCTGCAGTTCCTTCCTAAAGCTAACTAAAAAATGAATTTGTTTAAGAAGGAACTGCAAATGCTGGAAAATCGAAGGTGGACAAAAGTGCTGGAGAAACTCAGCAGGTGAGGCAGCATCTATGGAGCGAAGGAAATAGGCAACGTTTCGGGCCGAAACGTTGCCTATTTCCTTCGCTCCATAGATGCTGCCGCACCCGCTGAGTTTCTCCAGCACTTTTGTCTACATTAGAAAATGTATTTATCCCTGCAATAAAAACACAAATCTATCGCCAAAAGAGGCTGCACTCCCTCTGCGCAGAGTAACCACTGGCAGATTACAGTGATTAAAATGATGAAAGGCCTCACGTAATTAGCAAATCATCATCAAAATCTCGCAGTTTGCGGTTATTTCTGGAGCTGCTATGATCAGTTGGACAATAAAAATGATTATTCTAAATACACGCTCCGCCTGTTTGAAGTGCGGGCCACAACATTCAGTTTAACCCGTCCAAGGGCGGCGCGCTGGCGTAGCGGTAGAGTTTCTACCTCACAGCGCCAGGGACCCGGGTTTGATCCCGACTGCGGAATTTGTACGTTCTCTACCGTGATCTGCGTGGGTTTTCCCGGGGGGGGGGGGGCCCTTCGGCCCACCGAGTCCGCGCCGACCAGCGATCTCTGCATATTCACACTATCCAACAAGCACGAGGGACAATTTACCCCCTTTACCGAAGCCAATCAGCTTCCAACCCTGTACGTCTTTGGGGCGCGGGAGGAAACCGGAGCGCCCGGAGGCAAACTCACGCAGGACGCGGGGGGAACGTACAAACCCCGTACAGACAGCACCCGTGGTCTGGATCGAACCCGGGACTCTGGTGCTGCACAATCTGCCAGCCAAAGGAAGTACAGGAACCAACTTGGGGCAACCCCGTTCCCTGCTGAGAATCGGATGGTGCCATGGGCTTACTGTAGATTTCCACCAGGACGGTGGCTTCCTGAGAATTCCCATCGATGTCGGTCACTTGGCAATGGTAGATGCCGGCATCCTCCTCGTTGGCGTTGTAGATGGTCAGCCTTGATCGCACGCCCTCCGACTGCACCACCACACGCTCGTTGGAGACAACCTTCTCCCCATCAGGGCTGTACCATTCTATGCTGATGGGTTCTCCGATAGCTGGAAGGACAAAAGAAAGTAAGTCAATGCAATGAGCCATAACAAACGAGGGCTGTCACGGTGGCGCAGCGGTAGAGTTGCTGCCTTAGAGCGCCGGAGACCCGGGTTCGATCCCGACTACGGGTGCTGTCCGTACGGAGTTTGTACGTTCTCCCTGTGACTTGCGTGGGTTTTCTCCAAGATCTACGGTTTCCTCCCACACTCCAAAGACATACAGGTGTGTAGGTTAACTGGCTTGGTGAATGTAAAAATTGTCCCTAGTGGGTGTAGGATAGTGTTAGTGTGCGGGGATCGCTGGTCGGCGAGGACCCGGTGGGCCGAAGGGTCTGTTTCCGCATTGTATCTCTAAACGAAAATAAACTAAAGTCGAGAATATGAGAAGTTTATCCCAGTGTGAAGAAGGGTCTCGACCCACGATGTCATCCGTTCCTTCTCTCAAGAGATGCTGCCTGTCCCTCTGAGCTTTGCCAGCTTTTTGAGTTATTAACCAGCAGTTTCGTTTGGTTTAGAGATACAGCGTGGAAACAGGCCCTTAGGCTGGCCGAGTCCAGGCCGACCAGCGATCCCCGCGCATTAACGCTACCCTACACACACAAGTGTGTCCAAGTCAAATACACCAAGTCAATTAACCTACAACCCTGGACGTCTTTGGAGTGTGGGAGGAAACCGAAGATCTCGGAGAAAACCCACGCAGGTCACAGGGGAGAACGTACGAACAAACTCCGTACAGACAGTGCCCGTGGTCAGGATCGAACCCGTGTCTCTGCCGTCGCTTACAGGAAACAGCACAAAATGCTGGAGTAATTCAGCGGGTCAGGCAGCATCCCCGGAGAGAAGGAACGGGTGGGTCGAGACCCTTCTTCAGACCTGTCCCGCTGAGTTACTCCAGCATTATGTGTCCATCTTCGGTGAAAACCTGCACCTGCATTTCCCGCCTACACAAAAACATAGAGCTCTTCAGGAATAACGTGAAAGGCTGGAGTGTCTCAGTGGATCAGGCAGCATCCTTGGGGAACATGGATAGGTGATGTATCGGGTCCGGGCGCTTCTTCGGAAAGAGCAGCGGTAGAGTTGCTGCCTTACAGCGCCAGAGACCCGGGTTCGGTCCCCACTGTGGGTGCAGTCCGTGCAGAGTTTGTACGTTCTCCCCGTGGCCTGTGTGGGTTTTCCCCGGGTGCTGCGGGTTCCTCCCACACTCCAAAGTCGTGCAGATTTGTAGGTTAATTGGCTTGGGTGACAATGGGAAAGTGCCCCTAGTGTGTGTGTCGGATAGTGCTAGTGTGCGGGGTGATCACTGATAGGCCCGGACTTGGTGGGCTGAAGGGCCTGTTTCCGCTCTGTATCGCTTTAAAAAGGGATGTTGCTGCATCGACATCCTCTGCCACAGAGCTGCTGATGGAACAGTTTGTTCCTGGTGAAGACCAATTGGCTTAATTCCAGCAGATAATTAGGTCTATTGATCTCACTTGTCGAATATTTTGTTAGAACTTCAGGCAATACGTGGTCAGGGACAATCTAACACATTGTGGCCAATATTTTAAGTGCCTCTGACTTCCCCTAATGGATATCCGGCCTCTTCCTTCTATTGGGGGAAGGTTTATTCTCTCTCTCGGCTAATTACCTCTTACGGTAATTACGGTAATTTCTTGCAACAAGGGCATTTTCTGCAGGCTAATTGTTCCAAGTAGCAACAAGAAAAATCGTCTGATTTGTTCTCGGAGGGCAGTTTACTGTCAGTCCGAAACATTGAAGCAGGAATTTCATTGTCCTATCTGGGACGGGTCCTATCCTTCTGCAGTTGTACAGGGCCCTAGTGAGACCACACCTGGAGTATTGTGTGCAGTTTTGGTCCCCTAATTTGAGGAAGGACATCCTTGCTATTCAGCGAGTGCAGCGTAGGTTTACAAGGTTAATTCCCGGGGTGGCGGGACTGTCATATGCTGAGAGAATGGAGCGGCTGGGCTTGTACACTCTGGAGTTTAGAAGGATGAGAGGGGATCTCATTGAAACATATAAGATTGTTAAGGGTTTGGACACGCTAGAGGCAGGAAACATGTTCCCGATGTTGGGTGAGTCCAGAACCAGGGACCACAGTTTAAGAATAAGGAGTAAGCCATTTAGAACGGAGACGAGGAAACACTTTTTCTCACAGAGAGTGGTGAGTCTGTGGAATTCTCTGCCTCAGAGGGCGGTGGAGGCCGGTTCTCTGGATGCTTTCAAGAGAGAGCTAGATAGGGCTCTTAAAGATAGCGGAGTCAGGGGATATGGGGAGAAGGCAGGAACGGGGTACTGATTGGGGATGATCAGCCATGATCACATGGAATGGCGGTGCTGGCTCGAAGGGCCGAATGGCCTACTCCTGCACCTATTGTCTATTGTCTAAATAAATAAGTTAATAAATTCCACAAATTCACGCACACACACACACACACGCACCTATTGTCTATTGTCTATTGTCTATTGGGACACATGACGATAAACTCTCTTGACTTGACTTATTTAGTCAACTGAAGGCATGTGAGTAAGCAAGCAACAATATCCAACAGAAATTTAAACAACAAGGGCGGCACGGTGGCGCAGCGGTAGAGTTGCTGCCACACAGAGACCGTGCTTTGTTCCCGACTCCGGGTGCCTCCCGTACGGAGTTTACACTTTCTCCCTGTGACCGCGTGGGTTTTCTCCGGGTGTTCTGATTTCCTCCTTCACGTTTCAGAGACGTGTAGCTTGATTGACTTCAGTAGATTGTCCCCAGCGTGTGTGGGATAGAACTAGTGTGTTGGTGATCCTCGGTCGGCGCGGACTCAGTGGGCCGAAGGGCCCGTCTCCACGCTGTTCTCGAAAGTAAACTGAACTCAAAAGTCTGAAGAAGGGCCTCGAGCCGAAACGTCGCCCATTCCTTCTCTCCGGAGATGCTGCCTGTCCCGCTGAGTTACTCCAGCGTTTTGTGTCTACCTTCGGTAAAAAGCCAGAGGGGATTTTTTTGTACTTTTGTATAGAACTGACAAGCATGGAAACAGGCCCTCTGGCGTAATAGTTGATGGGCCCAGTATCTTGTTTCTGTATTATCCACACTAGTTCCATATTATTACTAGTTCCATATTAAACTATTTTTGCATTGTACGCACTGGGGATAATTTACAAACCTACACGTCTTTAGAGTGTGAGACTAAACAGGAGCACACAGAGACAACCCACGCAGGTCACGGGGAGGAACGCACAAACTCCGTACAGACAAGCACCCATAGCCAGGATCGAACCGGGGTCTCTGGCGCTGTAAGGCAGCGAATCGACTGCTGCGCAACTGTTTCGTCAATGCGTGGGTACCGCACCAGTTTAGCTAGAGCGAGGGGCAGGAAAGACCAGTCTGAAGAAGGGTCTCGACCCATAACCAGAGTCCCCACCATCGACTCCATCTACACTTCACGCTGCCTCGGAAAAACCGCCAGGGTCTCCACCCGAGACGTCACCTATTCCTTTTCTTCAGAGATGCTGCCTGTCCCGCTGAGTTACTCCAGCACTTTGTGCCTATCTTCAGTGGGTAGTAGTTAACAGGACTCTTAACTGTAATTGTGGTTTTAGGCAGAAACTAAATGAATATTTGAGAATATTCAGATTACAATATTCATATCAGTAATCAAGGTCCACATTAATCTATATATTCGCTGTGAAAACAATTTTTTTAAGCAATAGTCTGGAGGTTTAAGTGTTAAAGAAGGAACTGCAGATGCTGGAGAATCGAGGGTACACAAAAGGCTGGAGAAACTCAGCGGGTGCAGCAGCATCTAAGGAGCGAAGGAGATAGGCGACGTTTCG
The DNA here is from genome assembly GCA_035221665.1 of Okamejei kenojei. Taxonomy (NCBI): domain Eukaryota; kingdom Metazoa; phylum Chordata; class Chondrichthyes; order Rajiformes; family Rajidae; genus Okamejei; species Okamejei kenojei. The sequence continues at coordinate 66,512,161 of CM069142.1, read as the reverse complement.
GGTCGAGACCCTTCTTCAGACTGGTCAGGGATCAGGGAAACGAGAGATATAGACGGTGATGTGGAGAGATAAAGAACAATGAATGAAAGATATGTAAAAAAGTATCGATGATAAAGGGAACAAGCCATTGTAAGCTGTTTGTGGTGTGAAAATGAGAAACTAGTGCGACCAGGTTGGGGGAGGGAGATAGAGAGAGAGAAGTCGGATACGGAATGGGAGGGGGAGTTGAAGTGCTGAGCCATCGGGAGGTCGGGTTGGTTATTGCGGACCGAGCAGAGGTGTTCAGCGAAACGATCGCCAAGCCTCCGCTTGGTCTCACCGATATAGATCATCTGGCATCTGGAGCAGCGGATGCAGTAGATGAGGTTGGAGGAGGTGCAGGTGAACCTCTGTCGGACCTGGAAGGACTGCTTGGGTCCCTGAAAGGAGTGGAGGGGGGAGGTGAAGGGACAAGTGTAGCATTTCTTGCGGGTCCCTGAAAGGAGTGGAGTCTGGAGGTTTAGTTTAGTTAATTGTCACGTGTACCGAGGTACAGTGAAAAGCTTTTGTTGCGTGCTAACCAGTCAGCGGAAAGACAATACAAGATTACAATGGGGCCATTTACGGTGTATAGGTACAGGATAAGGGAATAATGTTTAGTGTTAGGTAAAGCCAGCAAAGTCCGATCAAGGATGAGTTCACACCTGCATGATTGATCGACAACATCAGTGAGTTTGATCTGCTATTGTTCAAGGAGAGAGATAATGAATAACATAGCCAAGAAAGCTCTGGGGCAGAGTAATCATAATTTGATAAATGTTACTTTGAGTGTGTTATTTTCTGGAGTCCTCCACAAGTGAAGATTGAACGGGGTACTGGTTTTAGACGATCAGCCATGATCATATTGAATGGCGGTGCTGGCTTGAAGGGCCGAATGGCCGACTCCTGTACCTATTTTTCTTTCTTTCAAAGTTTCAGTGCAAAGGAATGAATTTAGCATATTTACTGCTTCTCTGTTTAGTGTAAGTCATTCACCAGCCTCGTACTCCAGACATTCCACATCGACCTCAGCCACTTTTGTCTCTATGTACACATCCATTGGAATTCTCACCGATTGTTTTGAAGTTACGCAAAAAAATTCCTCTCAAAATCAATGTTCATTTGTTCAGTTTATAGTGTATAGATACATGATTAGGAGATTAACGTTTAGTGCAAGGTAAAGCCAGCAAAATGCGACCAAAGATAGTCCGAGGGTCACCAATGAGGTGGATAGTAGTTCAGCACTGCTCTCTGGTTGTGGTAGGATGATTCAGTTGCCTGATAACAGCTGGGAAGAAACTGTCCCTGAATCTGGAGGAAGACAAAAGTGCTGGAGAAACTCAGCGGGTGAGGCAGCATCTATGGAGCGAAGGAAATAGGCAACGTTTCGGGCCAAAACCCTTCTTCAGCCTGAATCTGGAGGCGTGCACTTTCACACTTCTATACATTTGCCCGATGAGAGAGGGGAGAAGAGGTAGTGGCCAGGATGCGTCCTTTGATTATGCTGCTGCTGAAGGGAGGTCGGTCTGTGTGATGGTTCTGGGCTGCGTCTGCAATTCGCTGCAATTTCTTGCGGTCTTGGATGGAGCTGTTCCCAAACCGGGCTGTGATGATAAAGTGCTTTCCACGATAAAATGCTTTCCACGGCGCATCTGTAGAAGTTGGTGAGAGTTGTAGGGGACATGGCGAACTTTCTAATGGGGCTGTCCCACTGTACGAGCTGATTCAAGAGTCCTCCCGAGTTTCCCCTGATTCGAACTCGGAGAATTACGGTAATGGCCGCTCGTCGGTACTCGAAAAATCTTCACGAGTCTTCACGAGCTTACCGCGTTTCCCGAGTATCTGCTGTTGGCGTTACGAGCCACTAAGAAACGTCGTACCCCGAGCTCCGACGTACCCGCCACGTACATTCTACGTGCTTACCACGAGTTAGATTTTTTTTTTAAACTCGGGAGAGCTCTCGAATTACCTCGTACAATGGGACAGGCCCTTTAGCCTTCCAATGGAGGTAGTGGATGAAGAGCTGCTGTTGGAGGAGGTGCTAATGGAAGGGAGGTTCTCCCTTCTTATGAGCGTTGGATCCTAAAAAACTTCCCAATCCTTTGGCCCACTGTCAACCCCTGCCACTTGGTGTGGCTGGCTGTTCAGTGTAAACAGGGGGCTGTGATTACATCCTCAAGTGGCTTCGGTGAAGAGCACCTAACAACCTAATGGCATGAATTTTGAAGGTAGACACAACATGCTGGAGTAAGGGGCCTATCCAACATGGTCATTATTTGCGCCTCATTTTCGTGTCATATGTAAAATAGGGCGACCCGTGATGTCATTAGCAAACCCTGCGCTGCTCGGTGACGCATGGTTACGGACGTTCACGCATGGTGACGTAACAATACGTCCCCACGCGATACACGTGAGATGTCGGGACGCCGGCGTGCGACACCATTGCGTTAGCGTGCGTGCACGATACGTCACGAAGGTGGCACGCGAGGATTCCGTTACACTACGAAATCCTGGAGCGCCGCGTGATACCGCGCGCCACCGCATGCGATTCCACGCCTCACCATGCGAAATGC
>CM069142.1:66449570-66504570 GCA_035221665.1 Okamejei kenojei | reverse complement strand
CTATTTGTTTATCCATCTTTTCATGTATCTATTCATCCATTGATGAATTTACCAAGCCGATTAACCTACAAACCTGCACGTCTTTGGAGTGTGGGAGGAAACCGAAGATCTTGGGAAAAACCCAGGCAGGTCACGGGGAGAATGTACAAACTCCGTACAGGCGGCAGCCCGTACTCAGGATCGAACCGGGGTCTCTGGCGCTGTAAGGCAGCGACTCTACCGCTGCGCCACCGTAACTGCGTTGCATGAAAATGATGACACACCTGGAGTATTGTGTGCAGTTTTGGTCCTCTAGTTTGAGGAAGGACATCCTTGCTATTGAGGGAGTGCAGCGTAGGTTCACCAGGTTAATTCCCGGGATGGCAGGACTGTCATATGCTGAGAGAATGGAGCGGCTGGGCTTGTATACACTGGAGTTTAGAAGGATGAGAGGGGATCTTATTGAAAGATATAAGATTATTTTGGGGTTGGACATGCTAGAAGCAGGAAACATGTTCCCGATGTTGGGGGAGTCCAGAACCAGGGGCCACAGTTTAAGAATCCGTGCTGTAATTGTTATATGGTTATATAGGTAGATGGGACTAGGGGAAAACAAATGGTCGGCACGGACTGGAAGGGCCGAGAGGGCCTGTTTCCGTGCTGTAATTGTTATATGGTTATATGGTTATAATAAGAGGTGGGACATTTAGAACAGAGATGAGGAAACACTTTTTCTCACAGAGAGTTGTGAGTCTGTGGAATTCTCTGCCTCAGAGGCAGGTGGAGGCCGGTTCTCTGGATACTTTCAAGAGAGAGCTAGATAGGGCTCTTAAAAATAGTGGAGTAAGGGGATATGGGGAGAAGGCAGGAACGGGGTACTGATTGGGGATGATCAGCCGTGATCACATTGAATGGCGGTGCTGGCTCGAAGGGCTGAATGGCCTACTCCTGCACCTATTGTCTGTAATGACCTTTTCCATTGCTCACCTCTGTACTCTGAGTTGTGTATTGAATCTGATTAGAGTTTCTCTCATGAAACAATACCCAGCGATGAACAAAGGACTTTTCAAAATTGAATCTAATCTCTGATGCGTAACAATGATATTAACAAAACACTGCCCGCCTGTGGGTGTCAGAGACTGAATACCATTGTCTACCTCCATCAAGTGCATTAACCTCATCCTTCATGTAATAGTCTCCTCCTTTTGTCTTGACGTCAGGCACATAACGCTGGAGTAACTCAGCGGATCAGGCAGCATCCCTGGAGAGAAGGAAGGGGGCGACCTTTTTCGGGTCGGGACCGTTTGTCGGAGTGAGAGTCAGACAGTAGACAATAGATGTGTGAATAGGCCATTCGGAGAGATATGGAAGGGTAAGGTGTGAAAACACAGATCTAAAGCAGACAGTGTTCAAGGACGGTTCGTTGCGCACAGCGGGGGAGGTGACAAGGCGGCTGACAATCAGTACTATTTAATCTGGAGGACAGTGATTCTCCTGTCTTCCAGCATTACACTAGAGATTAAAATTCCTTTTTCGGCTTGGTCTGTATCAGTCACTCATGGTCAGAGAGTCGTCGAGGCTTACAGCACGGAAACAGGCCCGTTGGCCCAAATTACCCACACCGGCCAACGTGTCCCAGCTACACTATTCCCAAAATTGTAGTCGCACCCCCAATGTCCTTAAGGCTGAAGTTTTCAGCGAGCATTAAAAGAGAAAGGCGCTGGAAACATCCAGCCGGTCAGGCAGCATCTGCGGGGAGAGAAACCTTTCAGGGGAGGGCGGCACGGTGGCGCAGCGGTAGAGTTGCTGCCTCACAGCGGCGGAGACCCTGGTTTGACCCTGACTTCGGGTGCTGTCTGTGCGGAGTTTGTACGTTCTCCCCGTGACCTGTGCGGGTTTTCACCGGGTGCTCCGGTTTCCTCCCGCACTCTGAAGACCTGCAGGTTTCTAGGTTAATCGGCTTGGTGAAAATGTAAAAATTGTCCCTAGTGTGCGTAGGATAATGTTAGCATACGGGGGGGATCGCTGGTCGGCGTGGACTCGATGGGCCGAAGGGTCCGTTTCCGCTCCCCATCTGCAGTTTTGGTCTCCTAATTTGAGGAAGGACATCCTTGCGATTGAGGCAGTGCAGCGTAGGTTCACGAGATAGATCCCTGGGATGGCGGGAATGTCATATGAGGAAAGATTGCAAAGACTAGGCTTGTATTCACCGAAGTTTAGAAGTATGAGGGGGGATCTTATAGAAACATATAAAATTATAAAAGGACTGGACAAGCTAGATGCAGGAAAAGTGTTCCCAATGTTGGGCGAGTCCAGAACCAGGGGCCACAGTCTTAGAATAAAGGGGAAGCCATTTAAGACTGAGGTGAGAAAAAACTTTTTCACCCAGAAAGTTGTGAATTTGTGGAATTCCCTGCCACAGAGGGCAGTGGAGGCCAAGTCACTTGATGGATTTAAGAGAGAGTTAGATAGAGCTCTAGGGGCTAGTGGAGTCGAGGGATATCGGGAGAAGACAGGCACGGGTTATTGATTGGGGGCGATCAGCCATGATCACAATGAATGGCGGTGCTGGCTCGAAGGGCCGAATGGCCTCCTCCTGCACCTGTTTTCTATGTTTCGATGTTTCTATCTCCAAACTTAACAAAACAAACTCAGTCCTCCGCCTCGTGAAGTCTTGATTGAGAAGTTGTCTCCTTGAAACAACAATAAGTAAAGAATCTGCGAGGTATAATGTTGGGAGACGGCAAGATTGAAGCAGACAGAAGGATCAGCAGAAGAGGATGGAATAAGTCCGTGTGAAGCAATTAAAGGGACAGATGAAGATTCTTCATAACAAGTGTTCTTCACGGTCACTGATCTGGATAGATCAGCTCATATGTTTTTTTGAAAATAGCTTGAATTTGTTAAATTTCATTTTTAACCGAATCCCTAAACAATGATTGTGTGTGTCTTTTTTTTTAGGATTTTGGCTTTATCAAAGTGATTATCTTTACAAGCTAGCTGTTTGTTTCATTAAAATCGGCTGCTTCTAAAGTCACCGCGGGGAGCTGAAGTGCAAGGTAACGTTCACGACACAATCTCATAAATAGAAACTGCACAGTGGGAAACGGAGCTGTGAGAGCAAGCTCATTACAGCGCACCGCGCAGGCAGGAATTGAAATGTGTGCAGCGTGTGACAGAGGGGGAGAGGAGACCAGTGTTTACCCCCCTGAGTCTGTCTCTTCGGTGTTTGGCCTGTGTCCTGGGCCTGTCCCACTTTCACCACCTAATTCACGACCTCTGCCGAGTTTGCCCTTGACTCATACTCGCAGCATGGTCGTCAACGTAGGTAGGTCGTAGGTAGGTCGTAGGTGGGTCGTGATGCTAGTCGTAGGTACTCGTGGCATCAAGTAGGTCGGGGCGTTTTTTCTAGCCTGATGAAAAATGTCCACGAGTAAAAAAGGGGGTGAATTAGGTCGTGAAAGTGGGACAGGCCCGAGACACTCTCTTCACCGATCGGAGATGCTGTTTATTAATCTACTGAAGTAAATCCTCAGGGTTAAAATTACATCCTCAATGCTGAGACTCGATAACATACAAAAACATCAAAACATGGGACAATAGGTGCAGGAGTAGGACATTCGGCCCTTCGAGCCAGCACCGCCATTCAATATGATCATGGCTGATCATCCCCAATCAGTACCCACCCCCCCCCCCCTCCGTTCCTGCTTTCCCCCCCATACCCCTTGATTCCGTTAGCCCGAAGAGCTATGTCCAACTCTCTCTTGAATACATACAGGGAATTGGCCTCCACTGCCTTCTGTGGCAGATAATTCCACTGATTCACAACTCTCTGGGTGAAAATGATTTTCCTCATCTCAGTTCTAAATGGCCGACCCCTTATTCTTAAACTGTGACCCCTGGTTCTGGACTCCCCCAACATCGGGAACAATTTTCCTGCGTCTAGTCTGTCCAATCCTTTAAGAATTTTATATGTTTCTATAAGATTTACAAGGTTAATTCCCAGGATGGCGGGACTGTCATATGCTGAGAGAATATAGCAGCTGGGCTTGTACACTGAGTTTAGAAGGATGAGAGGGGTTCTCTTTGAAACATATAAGATTGTTAAGGGCTTGGACACGCTAGAGGCAGGAAACATGTTCCCAATGTTGGGGGAGTCCAGAACCAGGGGCCACAGTTTAAGAATAAGGGGTAAGCCATTTAGAACGGAGACGAGGAAACACTTTTTCTCACTGAGAGTTGTGAGTCTGTGGAATTCTCTGCCTCAGAGGGCGGTGGAGGCCGGTTCTCTGGATGCTTTCAAGAGAGAGCTGGATAGGGATCTTAAAAATAGCGGAGTCAGGGGATATGGGGAGAAGGCAGGAACGGGGTACTGATTGTGGATGATCAGCCACGATGACATTGAATGGCTCGAAGGGCCGAATGGCCGACTCCTGCACCTATTGTCTATTGTCTATTGTCTATTGTCTATAAGATCCCCTCTTATCCTTCTAAATTCCAACGAATACAAGCCCAGTCGACCCATTCTTTCATCATATGGGGCTGGTCAGGTGCATTTGGAATCTTGTGAGCCGTTTGGGCACCGTAGAGGAAGGATGGTGCTGGCTCTGGAAGAGGAGGTTTACAAGAACGATCCCAGGAATGACAGCGGTTAACCTATGATGACCGTTTGTCGGCACTCGGTCTGCACTCGCTGGAGTTTAGTGGGGGGGGGGGGACTTCATTGAAACGTGCAGAGAGTGAAAGGCTTGGATAGAGTGCCACTAGTAGGAGAGACTGGGTCCAGAGGTCATAGCCTCAGAATTAAAGGATGTTCTTTAGGAACCTGTAGTCAGAGGGTGCTACCTGTGGAGGCCAAGTCAGTGGATGTTTTTAACGCAGAGATGTATAGATTCTTGATTAGTACGGTTGTCACAGGTTTTGGGGAGAAGGCAGGAGAATGGGGTTAGGAGGGAGAGATAGATCAGCCATGATTCCATAGCGGAGTAGACTTGATGGGCCGAATGGCCTAATTCTGCTCTTAGATCAAATGATATTTTGATAGTGGCAGTATACGGGGATCACTGGTCGGTGGGCCAAAGGGCCTGTTGCCGCGATGTATCTAAACTAATATCTAACAGGCCCTTCTGGCTGGGCGGTTACTCAGATGCACACTACCTGATGCACTAGCAATTTTACCTTTGGAGAAAACACAAAGTGCTGGAGTAATCAAGTGGGGTCTGTTGAGAACCTGGGAAAAGGTGACATCTCGGGTTGCCTCGTGTGTATGTCGAATTGGGTGGCACGGTGGCGCAGCGGTCTGCCTCGCAGCGCCAGAGAATCTCGATCCTGACAAGTCTGTACGGAGTTTGCACGCTCTCCCTGTGACTGCGCGAACCAGTCTCCTGCCACATCACAAAGGCGTGCGGGTTTGTAGGTGATTTGGTTTCTGTAAAGTTTACCCCAGTGAGTAGGATAGAAATAGTATACAACAGACAATAGGTGCAGGAGTCGGCCATTCGGCCCTTCGAGCCATTCAATGTGATCGTGGCTGATCATCCCCAATCAGTACCCCGTTCCTGCCTTCTCCCCATATCCCCTGACTCCGCTATTTTTAAGAGCCCTATCTAGCTCTCTCTTGAAAGTATCCAGAGAACCGGCCTCCACCGCCCTCTGAGGCAGAGAATTCCACAGACTCACCACTCTCTGTGAGAAAAAGTGTTTCCTCGTCTCCGTTCTAAGTGGCTTACTCCTTATTCTTAAACTGTGTGTGCCCCCTGTTTCTGGACTCCCCCAACATCGGGAACATGTTTCCTGCTTCTAGCGTGTCCAAACCATTAACAATCTTATATGTTTCAATAAGATCTCCTCTCATCCTTCTAAACTCCAGAGTGTACAAGCCCAGCTGCTCCATTCTCTCAGCATATGACAGTCCCGCCATCCCGGGAATTAACCTTGTAAACCTACGCTGTACCGTATGAATCTACAACTCTAGGTTCGACTGGGGAATCAATGCCAGTGAATTTCAGTTAAACGTGGGTAATGAGAGTGGGAATCGCTGGTGGGCTCGGACGGGGTGGGCTGAAGGGCCTGCTTCCACGCTGTCTCTAAAACTAAAAACTAAAGGACACCCCACCATTTTCCTCTTCCCGTTGCCGATTGCTCTCACACTGATTTGTGTGCAAGGACACCCTTACCACTGAACAGCTACGACCTTGTCCAATTCCTTGCCGTTTGATAAAGTGGATGGTCTTGTATTTTTAATGCAGCTGTTCTTAATTAAAGCACAAATGTATGTAGCATATTCAATGTCGTGCGATCTGCAATGACACTTCACAAGAACACTAACGGACAAAATCTCGGGCTGAGCTGTGTAAGTACAAATTAGATTAGATAACATAATTCCCTTTCAGAACTAGCCGCTGAAACTGTTTCCATTTCACTCCCAGACAATAAATTCCAGTTCTCACACACGAACGCTACAGAAAGATAGACAATAGGAGCCGGAGTAGGCCATTCGGCCCTTCGAGCCAGCACCGCCATTCAATATGATCATGGCTGATCATCCAAAATCAGTGCCCCGCTCCCCATTTCCCTTGATTCCGTTAGCCCCAAGAGCTCTATCTAACCCTCTCTTGAAAACATCCAGTGAAATGGCCCCCACTGCCTTCTGTGGCAGAGAATTCCACAGATTCACAACTCTCTGGGTGAAAAGGTTTTTCCTCACCTCAGTCTTAAACAGCCTACCCCTTATTCATACACTGTGTGCCCCTGGTTCTGGACTCCCCCAACATCGGGATTTTTTTTCCTGCATTTAACCTGTCCAATCCCTTAAGAATTTAATATGTTTCAATAAAATCCCCCCTCATCCTTCTAAATACAAGCCCAGTCGCTCCATTCTATGAATGATGATTTCTCTAGTTTCAAGAAACTCCTGCATTGCGTCCCCTCCCCTCCCCCTCCTCCCCCTCTCCCACTCTTAATGTTACCCGCAAAATCGGACTCATAGGACCCTATTATTCCTTTATTATACTGCTGTTATACTCCTCCTATTATCATTCTCCTATGCTCAAAAGACAATAGACAATAGGTGCAGGAGTAGGCCATTCGGCCCTTCGAGCCAGCACCGCCATTCAACGTGATCATGGCTGATCATCCCCAATCAGTACCCCGTTCCTGCCTTCTCCCCATATCCCCTGACTCCGCTATTTTTAAGAGCCCTATCTAGCTCTCTCTTGAAAGCATCCGGAGAACCGGCCTCCACTGCCCTCTTGAGGCAGAGAATTCCACAGACTCACCACTCTCTGTGTGAAAAAGTGTTTCCTCATCTCCGTTCTAAATGGCTTACTCCTTATTCTTAAACTGTGGCCCCTGGTTCTGGACTCCCCCAACATCGGGAACATGTTTCCTGCCTCTAGCGTGTCCAACCCCTTAAAATCTTATATGTTTCAACAAAAGATCTCCTCTCATCCTTCTAAACTCCAGAGTGTACAAACACAGCCGCTCCATTCTCTCAGCATATGACAGTCCCGCCATCTCCTATTATTAATATTATTATTATCATTGGTCAACCTGTGGAATTAATTGTTGAGGTAGCATCCATAGAGGTAGAAGCAGGAATTTCTGAGGAGGAACTTATTTTGTTAGAGGGTGGTGAATCTGTAGAATTCATTGCCACAGAAGGCTGTGGAGGCCAAGTCAGTGGATATTTTTAAGGTAGAGATAGATAGATTCTTGATTAGTACGGGTGTCGGGGCTATGGGGAGAAGGCAGGAGAATGGGGTTGAGAGGGAGAGATAGATCAGCCATGATTCTTCTTCTACTTCTTGCATGTGGCGTGCACGGCCTAAAGTTGTCGGACAACTTTAAGCATTAATGCCAGCTCTCAGGTCAATCCTATTCCCCCCATTTATTTCCTCATAACCCATTCTCTCTCACATGGCCACTTACTTTTAGCATGTTGGCCTTCATAACGAGAGGATTTGAGTATAGGAGAAAAGAGGCCCGCCTGCTGTTGTACAGGGCCCTGGTGAGACCACACCTGGAGTATTGTGAGCAGTTTTGGTCTCCCGATTTGAGGAAGGACATCCTTGCGATTGAGGCAGTGCAGCGCAGGTTCACGAGGTTAACCCCCGGGATGGCGGGACCGTCATATGAGGAAAGATTGGAAAGACTGGGCTTGTATTCACTGGAATTTAGAAGGATGAGAGGATATCTTATAGAAACATATAAAATTATAAAAGGACTGGACAGGCTAGATGGAGGAAAAACGTTCCCAATGTTGAGGGAGTCCAGAACCAGGGGCCACAGTCTACGAATAAAGGGGAGGTCATTTAAAACTGAGATGAGAAAATACTTTTTCACCCAGAGAGTTGTGAATTTGTGGAATTCTCTGCCACAGAGGGCAGTGGAGGCCAATTCACTGGATGGATTAAAAAAAATTATGGCCCTGTCCCATGGTACGAGTTCATTCCAAGAGCTCTCCCGAGTTAAAAAAAAATCAAACTCGTGGTAAGCACGGAGAATGAACGTAGCGGGTACGTCGGAGCTCGGGGACGTTTATTAGCGGCTCGTAACGCTAACGGCAGCTACTCCGGAAGACTCGCTAACGGCAGTTAAGCTCAGGAAAACTCGTGAAGATTTTTCATTATGTTGAAAAATGTCCACGAGAGCCCCGAGTACCGACGAGCGGCCATTACCGTAAATCTCCGAGTTCGAATCAGGGCAAACTCGGGAGAGCTCTTGGAATGAACTCGTACCGTGGGTCAGGGCCATAAGATAGAGCTCGAGGGGCTAACGGAATGAAGGGATATGGGGGAGAAGGCAGGCCCGGGGTGCTGATTGGGAATGATCAGCCATGATCACAATGAATGGCGGTGCTGGCTCGAAGGGCTAAATGGCCTCCTCCTGCACCTATTGTCTATGTTTGTAAAGATTGTCTCCAGCATAGATTTGGTTGGCTAAAGCGCACTGTGACTGATTTTAGCAGGTGGAATATTATTTGTGACAAAATGCAAATCGCTGCCTTGTGTCCCATTGTTCACACAGCTGCCCTGATTTATTAAATCTGCTCCGCGATGCCTTAACATGTTCAGTGAAACATCTCGCAACTCTGCGAGTAAAAAGCCGCTTTGTAAATGCTGCGACTGTAGGTTAATGGCAGCCATTTTCCAATCCGCATGATGCTACCTTCCAAACATAGGGTCATAGGGTCGTGGTGCGTGGAAACGGGCCCTGTGGCCCAGCTTGGCCACGCCGACCAACATCCCCCCATCTACACTAGTCCCACCTGCCCGCATTTGGCCCATATCCCTCCAAACCTGTCCTACCCATGGATGTACCTGCCTAATTTTTTCTCAAACATTGCAAGAGTCCCAGCCTTGACTACCTCCTCCAGCAGCTCGTTCCATACACCCACCAAACCCTTTCTGTGCCAAAAGTTACCCCTCAGGATCCTGTTGAAACCTTTGTCCCTTCACCTTAAACCTATGTCCGAAGGAATAGGTGACGTTTTGGGTCGAGACCCTTCTTCAGACTGATGTGGGGGTGGGTGGTGGGGGGGGGGGGGCAGGAAGAAGAAAGGCAGAGGCAGAGACTGTAGACTATTGTCTCCGCCTCCTCCTTTCTTCTTCCCACCCCCCCCCCCACCCCCACATCTGTCTGAAGAAGGGGCTCGACCCGAAACATCAACCATTCCTTCGCTCCGTAGATGCTGCCTCACCTGCTGAGTTTCTCCAGCATTTTTGTCTACTTTGGATTTTTCCAGCATCTGCAGTTCCCTCTTAAATATTAAACCTATGTCCTACGCTTCACGATTTAGATGTTGCCTTTTCAGTGATTCAATGGCTGGAGTCATACAGTGTGGAAATAGGCCCTTCAGCCCAACTTGCCCACACCGACCAACATGCCCCAGCTACACTAGCCACACCTGCCTGTAATTTGCCCATATCTTTCCAAACCTGTCTTTTCCCTGTACCTGTCCACTTTTTTCTTAAACATTGCAATGTTCCCTGCCCCTGGCAGCTCGTTCCATACACCCACCACCCTTTGTGTGAAATGGTTACTCCTCAGGTTCCTAATAAATCTTTCTCCCCTTCACCTTGAGCCTATGTCCTCTGGTCCTCGATTCCCCTACTCTGGGCAAGAGACTCTGTGTGTCAACCTGACCTATTCCTCTCAAGATTTTAGACACCTCTATAAGATCACCCCTCATCCTCCTCACTCAAGGAACTTTCCTATCCACGTACTTACCCAAATGTGTTTCCAATGTTGTTCTAGTACTTTAGCACAGTGCTTTAGTCGGAGGATGGTGAACCTGTGGAATTCATTGCAGTAGAGGCCAAGACAATGGATATTTTTAAGGCAGAGATTGACAGATTCTTGATTAGTACGGGTGTCAGAGGTTATGGGGAGAAGGCAGGAGAATAGGGTTAGGAGGGAGAGATAGATCAGCCACGACTGAATGGCAGAGTTAGACTTGATGGGCCGAATGGCCTAATTCTGCTCCTATCACGTATGACCTTATGACCTGTACCTCAAAGATTCTCGTTGTTGGAGAGTCATAGAGTGATACAGCGTGGAAACAGGCCCAACTTGCCCACACCGACCAACATTGGTAGGTCCGCTATCGTTGAGTGGTGGAGTAGACTTGATGGGCCGAATGGCCTATTTCTGCTTCTTATAACGTATGAATAACCATTCTGTTCACGTGTTTGGAAGACCAGCGGGATGGATATTCAGGCTACCGTGGGGCCGTGGGCATCTTCTGACCATCGGCCTATGAACAGTTCTCAGGAACAGAGCCCTGCCCAAGACCTGCATCGGCCAAAACACTGCCAGGATCTCTCGATAAATGGTAGGGCAGGACATCATTCCTTGTAGTGCAGCAGGCTGAGGGGTGATCTTATAGCGGTGTACAAATTCATGAGGGGAATAAGTCAGGGATCGGGAGATCACACGAGGGACTGTGTGCAAAATCTAGAGTGGAATGGATCGGTTATGCACACAGAGTCCTTTGCCCAGAGTAGGGGAGTCGAGAACCAGAGGTATAAGGTGAGGTGGGGGGGGGAAATTTAATAGAAATCAGAGGGATAACTTTTTCACACTAAAGGTGGTGGGTGTACGGAACGAGCTGCCAGTGGAGGTAGCTGAGACAGGCACTCTCACAATATTTAAGAAGCATTTAGACAGGTACATGGATTGGACAGGTGTGGAGGGATATGGGCCTAACGCAAGCAGGTGGGACTAGTGTGGATGGGAGCATGTCGGTCGGCATGGGCAAGTTGGGCTGAAGGGCCTGTTTCCACTCTATACGACTCTACCACTCTCTGTGTAAGAAAGAACCGCAGGTGCTGGTTTAAATCGAAGGTAGACTCAAAATGCTGGAGTAACGCGGCGGGTGAGGCACCATCTCGGGAGGAAAAGAAATGGGCGACGTTTCGGGTCGAGACCCTTCTTCAGACTGATGTCAGGGGAGGGGGCGGGACAAAGATAGAATGTAGTCGGATTCAGGAAGAACTGGGAAGGGGAAGGGGATGGCGAGAGAAAGCAAGGGCTATCTGAAGATGTTCATATCAATGTTCCAACCTCATCTACTGTATCCGCTGTTCCAGGTGTCAACTTCTCTACATCGGTGAGACCAAGCGTACCTGATCACCTCTGCTCAGTCCGTCTTAACCTACCTGATCTCCCGGTGGCTTATGCAAGTAAACGTATGCGCGCAACGGAGCGGAACGTGGAACATTTTTTCATCCATTTCAGTAACCGGACCCAACCCGACCCGACCCGACCCGACCCGACCCGACTCGCAGTGTAATCAACGTTGCGGGGGAACAGTTTGTGTTAATAAATTATAATTCTGAAAATGAGGAGAAGATTTTTCCCAAAGAACTTTAATTTTTACGAGGATGTTTCCGTAACCGGCTTCCGTCCCCGCACTAGTTATCTTTGCTCCGCTGTGATGGGATCTTTGGTGCGGAGACGGAAGCCGGTTACGGAAATGGGGCCGCGAATTACCCACGAATCTGCCCATGACCGTACTACGTCTTTTTCGTCGAGTGATCTGTCTTGCTCCGCTGTAGGATCTTTGCTTCGACTCCCCCTCCCATTCCCGATCTGACCTTTCCGTCCTGGGGCCTCCATTGTCCGAGTGAGGCCCAGCGCAAATTGGAGGAACAGCCCCTCATATTTCGCTTGGGCAGCTGACGCCCCAGCGGTATGAACGTTGACACCTCTAACTTTCCTACGCCTCTCTCTATGACTCTGTAACCGTGGTGAACTTTGCACCTACCTGTGCACGTGAAGAACTTGGATTCGCCCACACTGAGTTCCACTTTGCCCAGAGAAATTGTCACTTGAAGGACAGCTAGATAAAAGACGAGAGATACAAATCAATTCATTCGAAGATTTAATGGAGCCCAGATTGCAGTCTGGGCCTCATCCCCCAGCCATTGATCTTGCTTCCATCCACCCTCCCTCTCTCTCTCTCTCTCCCGGTTCAAACAAACCTAACACAAAAGTCAATAATACACTGTGACAATCTACTTGTGCTGCTCGGAGGACAGGAGGCAAGCAGAGCGCTTGCACCGAGATAGAGATAAATGGAATTTGTTGAAATTGTTTTTTTCGACACACACAAGGGCTGGGGCTGAAATGATCGCCAGCTGTTACCCAGATTGATTCGCCAATGCAGCCTGAAGATTAAGACAAAAAAAAAACCACACACAATCCGAGTCTGTAATCAAAGATGTCTTTCATTCTCTGTCAGGGCCCACTGTGTTCACTATTTTTAATCAGGGTACCTGCAAACGCTTTTAGATGTTACACGTGAAAATGATCAATGGCACGCTCCGGGTTCGGCCACGGTGGCGCAGCGGTAGAGTTGCTGCTTTGCACCGCTCGCAGCGCCGGAGACCCGGTCTGTATGGAGTTTGTACTTTCTCCCCGTGACCACGAGATCTGCGGTTTCCCCCCGTACTCTGAAGACGGATATCGGTTTGTAGCTTCACTGGCTTTGGTGTAAATGTAAATTGTCCCTCGTTTGTGTGTGTGGGATGGCGTAGGGTACAGGATAGTGTTAGTGTGCGGGGATCGCTGGTCGGCACGGACTCGGTGGGCCGAACGGCCTGTTTCCGCGCTGTATCTCTAAACTAAAAATCTAAACACTGCATAGCAATGATATTACAACGGGAGTCTGGAGATTGTTAAGGAGTATTAAGCTAAGTTGAGTTTAATGTAAAAGCCCTGTCCCACTGTACGAGTTCATTCCAAGAGCTCTCCCGAGTTTGCCCTGATTCGAACTCGGAGATTTACGGTAATGGCCGCTCGTCGGTACTCGGGGCTCTCGTGGACAATTTTCAACATGTTGAAAAATCTTCACGAGTCTTCCCGAGCTTACCTGCCGTTAGCGAGTCTTCCCGAGTACCTGCCTTTAGCGTTACGAGCCGCTAAGAGACGTCCCCGAGCTCCGACGTACCCGCTACGTTCATTCTCCGTGCTTACCACGAGTTTGATTTTTTTCTTAACTTGGGAGAGCTCTTGGAATGAACTCGCATCGTGGGACAGGGACATGCACAAATAGGATGCGGTATACTTTTTTTAATTTTTTGTTTTGTTTATAGAGATACAGCATGGAAACAGGCATTCCCCTTCGGCCTGCACCGCCATTCAATGGCTGATCACCAGCGATCCCCAGCACAAGGGCACAGCAGACATCCTTACCTGGGGGCAATCTAGATTATACCAAGCCAATTAACCTACAAACCAGTACGTTTTTGGAGTGTCGGAGGAGACCGGAGCAGATCACAGAGAGAACGTGCAAACTCCATACAGAGAGCACCTGTCAGCAGGATCGAACCCGGGTCTCTACCGTGTTACACCCAGTGTAAGTGACAGTGTAAGTGTGTACGTTAGGCACAGTAACATAGCAGCGGAGCTGCTGCCCTAGAGCGCCAGAGACCTGGGTTTGATCCTGACTACGGGTGCTGTCTGTACGGAGTTCTCCTTGTGATCGCGTGGGTTTTCTCCTGGTGCTCTGGTTTCCTCCCGCACGCCAAAGCCGTGTGGGGTTGTGGCTTTGGTAAAATTGTAAATTGGCCCCAGTGTGTAGGTTGGGGGTACAGGGCGATCGCTGGTCGGCACGGACTCTGTGGGCCAAAGGGCCTGTTTCCACGCTGTATCTCTTAACTAAACTAAAATATAAAATAGTGACCATAGACGAAATGGCTGAATGTTTAATTGTGACGAGCCTGCCATGGATTAGAATATCAGCAAAGGGCAGAGTGAATGAAAAAAAATGTAACCGGTTCTGTGGTTGTTGCCAAAGCACATCAAGTGTCACCTATCCAAGTTTAGTTTAGTGTAGTTTATTTTTTATTTATTGTTTTAAAATATTTTTATTAGAAGCATATGCATATAATAGCCAAAACACAATTTGCTTACCAATATACAAAGCTTCTATTTTTTTTTTTTTTTTTTGAAAGATAGAACAATAGAGAGAAAAGAAATAATTAAAAAAAAAGGGAAACTATAAACTAATAGAGAGGGGAGGGAGAAAACAAAAGAGGTTACCAATACATTTTGGAGATAGGTCCGTAGATTATAAAGTGTAATTATTCATCAAGATTCAAGTTTCAGTTCAGCTTCCGTGTTGAACCAATTTGCCTTTTTAGAAAATCTATAAGTGGAGACCATATTCTAGCAAATAGTTCTGATTTGTCAATTAAGGCAAGTCTAATTTTTTCCAAGTGGAAAGTCTCAGACATTTCCGTAATCCACATTTTAATTGTGGGGGTTGTTGGATTTTTCCAAAATGTTAGTATTAATTTTTTCTCAATTATTATACTATAATCAAGAACATTTATTTGACTTATTATAAGTTTTATACTTTGTTCTGATATTCCTAATATTATTAGTTTTGGATCAGGATCCAATTGAATATTAACAACTAAGTGTAGTTTAGAGATACAGCGCAGAACCAGGCCCTTCGGCCCACCGAGTCCACACTGACCAGCGACCCCCGCACACTGGTCAAGGCATATGGGGAGAAGGCAGGCACGGGTTATTGTTTGCGGACGATCAGCCATGATCACAATGAATGGCGGTGCTGGCTCGAAGGGCCGAATGGCCTCCTCCTGCACCATTTTCAATGTTTCTATGTTTCTATGTTACTAACACTATCCTACACATTAGGGACAATTTACCTTTATACCTAGCCAATAAACCTACAAACCTGCACGTCTTAGGAGTGTGGGAGGAAACCGGAGCACCCGGAAAAAAAAACCCCTTGCAGGTCACGGGGAGAACGCACAAACTCCGTACAGACAGCACCTGTAGCAGGAGCGAACCCGGGTCACTGGCGCTGTAAGGCAGCAGCTCTACCACTGCACCACCTGCCGCCATGTACAGAGATGCCTGACCTGCTGGGTTACTCCAGCACTTTTGTGCCTTTTTTTAATCCCTCTCGTAACCTCGAGGGACCTGAGAGAATGGAGCAGCTGGGCTTGTACACTCTGGAGTTTAGAAGGATGAGAGGGGATCTTATTGAAACATATAAGATTGTTAAGGGTTTGGACACAAACATGGCAGGAAACATGTTCCCTATGTCGGGGGAGTCCAGAACCAGGGGCTACAGTTTAAGGATAAGGAGTAAGCCTTTTAGAACGGAGACAAGGAAACACTTTTTCACACAGTTGTGAGTTGTGAGTCTGTGGAATTCTCTGCCTCAGAGGGCGGTGGAGGCCGGTTCTCTGGATACTTTCAAGAGAGAGCTGGATGGGGCTCTTAAAGATAGCGGAGTCAGGGGATATGGAGAGAAGGCAGGAACGGGGGAACTGATTGTGGATGATCAGCCATGATCACATTGAATGGCAGTGCTGGCTCGAGGGGCCGGGTGGCCTCCTCCTGCACCTATTGTCTATTGTCTATTGTCTTGCGTACTGAATCAGTGGGTAGTGCGGGTGAGGACCAAGTCCTGATCTAGATGTCCCAGCTGCCATTCCAGGAAACTAATGAGGGATTGCTGCACTGACAGAGATTTGTGTATTGAATTGAATTGAATCCATTTTATTAGCCAAGTATGTACACATACAAGGAATTTGCCTCAGTGCGTTGCTCGCAAATAACAACGCGATTTACAGTAGACAATTAAAAATATAGCATTATAATTTAAACGTGTGAAGAATGAATTATGAAGTAAAACCTGTCTGAACGATCTGGTAGTTGCAAATAGGATTAGCCGAGGCAGGCATTATGTTCAGCATTGACACGTTCACAAGTTCACAAGTTATAGGAGTAGAATTAGGCCATTCGGCCCATCGAGTCCACTCCGCCATTCAATCATGGCTGATCTCTGCCTCCTCATCCCATTTTCCTGCCTTCTCCCCACAAACCTTGACACCCGTTCTAAGCAAGAATTTGTCTATCTCTTGCCTTGAAAAATATCCTCTCACTTGGCCTCCACAGCCCTCTGTGGCAATGAGTTCCACAGATTAACTACCCTCTGACTAAAGAAGTTCCTCCTCACCTCCTTTCTAAAAGAGCACCCTTTAATTGTGAGGCTGTGACCTCTGGTCCTAGACTCTCCCACCAGTGGAAACATCCTCTCCACATCCACTGTATCTATACCTTTCATTATTCTGTAAGTTTCAATGAGGTCCCCCCCCCTCAACCTTCTAAACTCCAGCGAGTAGAGGCCCAGTATGCTCATCATATGTTAACCCACTCATTCCTGGGTTCATTCTTGTAAACCTCCCTCAGGACCCACTCCAGAGCCAGCACACCCTTGCTCAGATACGGTGCCCTAAATTGCTCACAATACTCCAAATGCGGCCTGACCTGCGCCTTATAGAGCCTCAGCATTACATCCCTTTTTTTGTATACAAGCCCTCTTGAAATAAATGCTAGCAACGCATTGGTTTCCTCCCACACTCCAAAGACATCTAGTTTTGTTGGTTAGTTCGCTTCGGTAAAAATTCTAGATTGTCCCTTGTGTGTAGGATAGTGCTAGTGTACGGGGATCGCTGGTCGGCTTACGTCGGTTTTCGCAATGGCGCAGTGGTAGAGTGGCTGCAGGACTTGACTCGGGTTCGATCCTGATTATGGATGCTGACTATAGGTGTTGAGTAGTACGGGCGTCAGGGGAGAAGGCAGGAGAATGGGCTTGAGAGGGAGAGATAGATCAGCCATGATTGAATGGCGGACTAGACTAACTCTGCTCCTACAACTTACGAACGTATGAACTGTCAGTGTGGAGTTTGCACGTTGCCCCCTTTCTCTCCGTGGGTTCTCGCCGGGTGCCCCAGTTTCCTCCCGCATTCCAAAGGCGTACAGATTGATAGGTTAATTGGCTTCCGTATATTGTCCCTGGTGTGGCCGGCTCCGTCCTGGGGGCGGAGTTGGAGTTGGATTCACGGGAGGTTGGTCTCGGAGGGGAGGATGCTCCTCAAACTGCGGAGCATCCTGGACAATACAGCTCACCCCCTCCGTGACACACACTGGTCAACCTGAGGAGCACCTTCAGCAACAGACTGGTTCCACCAAGATGCAGCACAGAACGCCACAGGAGATCCTTCTTCCCCGTGGCTATCAAACTGTACAACTCCTCCCCCTTCTGTCGTGGGGTCGACTGAGACTGAGACTGACTCCCCCCCTCCCTTCCCCCTCCTCAATCTTTGCACATCCCCAAAGCCTTTGCACTCGTCACTTTAATCTCATGTTTCATGTATTTTGTGTTTTAATGACTGTTGGCAGATCAATTTCCCTCCTGGGATGAATAAAGTTCTATTGTATCGTATCATATCGTGTGCAGGGTAGAACTGGTGTGTGGGTGATCGCTGGTCAGAGCGGACTCGGTGGGCCCGAAAGGCCCTGTTTCCGCGCCGTATCTCCAAACCAAGCTAAACTAGACTGGACTTGATGGGCCGAATGGCCTAATACTTCTCCTACAACTTAGAAACTTACGAAGGTAGACACAAAATGCTGGAGTAACAAAGCGGGTGAGGCAGCATCTCTGGAGAGAAGGAATGAGCGACGTTTCGGGTTGAGACCCTTCTTCAGACTTATAAACTTATGAACTGTCTGCGCAGAGTCTGCACGTTCTCCCCGCCGCCCGGTTTCCTGCCACATTCCGATGGACTGGCAGGTTCATTGGCTTCTGTAGATTGTCCCTCGTGTGCGTAAGGTAGAACTAGTGTACGGGAGATCGCTGGTCGGCGCGGACTCGGTGGGCCGCAGGGCCTGTTTCCGCGCTGTGTCTCTGAAACTAAATAGAAAACGAAAGCGATATCGGAGCGGAGTTTCCAGAGTGACGTCTGGTCCAGCGACTTAAGGCCCTGTCCCACTTGGCCATCATTTGCACCTCGTTTACGCGTCATATGTAAAATAGGTCGATGCGTCGTGATGCGTGACGTCGCGCGCAAATCTTGCGCCAGCACAGCCGTCTGCTGAGCCTGACGTCATTAGAATACCCTGCGGCGTGCAGCGATGCATGGTTACGAACGTTGACGCATGGTGACGTAACCATGCGTCACCACGCGATATACGTGAGACGTCGGGACGCCAGCGTAGCCAATGCGTCAGCGTGGGTACACGATACGCCATGTATACGCCACGCGTGGGGTGTGTGCAGGTGACGCGCGAGGATTTCGTCACCC
The DNA here is from genome assembly GCA_035221665.1 of Okamejei kenojei. Classification (NCBI taxonomy): domain Eukaryota; kingdom Metazoa; phylum Chordata; class Chondrichthyes; order Rajiformes; family Rajidae; genus Okamejei; species Okamejei kenojei. Next base: position 66,485,962 of record CM069142.1, on the reverse strand, counting down.
GCACACACCCCACGCGTCACGATGCGTCGACCTATTTTACATATGACGCGTAAATGAGGCGCAAATGACGGCCAAGTTGGACAGGCCCTCTACTATCAACTATGAACATTACCAGCTTAGTTTGATGGCGGATGAAGTTTATGTTCTGTTTCACCTCTGCATTCCAGTCAAGACTTGGCAGGAAGAGAGATGCAGGAACATTAGTCCAAGGCTATTCCTATACTTTATTCCTGTAAATCGCTTTTAGATATCCTGGGGTCAAGAAGGTTGCCTTCTAAATACTTGTATGATTTTTTCGTGAAACAGCTGCACAGTCGCTTCTTAAAGTGGGCTAGTTAGATTAAAACGGTTTTAGATTGACTCAGAAAACTGAATTTTAGTCACAATTTTTATGGCTTATTTTATGATGCTCTAATTTCATTTTCCCGTTAACCTGACTGCTCGCCTTCCGTAGGGAGGCACGGTGGTGCAGCGGGCAGAGTTGCTGCCTCACAGCGCCAGAGACGCAGGTTCGATCCTGACTACGGCCGCTGTCTGTGCGGAGTTTGTACGTTCTCCCCGTGGCCCCCGTGGGTTAGCGAATGGTATGTTAGCTTTAATAGAAAATGGATTTGAGTACAGGAGCAGGGAGGTTCTACTTCAGTTGTACAGGGTCTTGGTGAGACCACACCTGGAGTATTGCGTGCAGTTTTGGTCTCCAAATCTGAGGAAGGACATTATTGCCATAGAGGGAGTGCAGAGAAGGTTCACCAGACTGATTCCTGGGATGTCAGGACTGTCTTATGAAGAAAGACTGGATAGACTCGGTTTATACTCTCTGGAATTTAGGAGATTAAGAGGGGATCTTAAACTTACAAAATTCTTAAGGGGTTGGACAGGCTAGATGCAGGAAGATTGTTCCCGATGTTGGGGAAGTCCAGGACAAGGGGTCACAGCTTAAGGATAAGGGGGAAATCCTTTAAGACCGAGATGAGAAAGACTTTCTTCACACAGAGAGTGGTGAGTCTCTGGAACTCTCTGCCACAGAGGGTAGTTGAGGCCAGTTCATTGGCTATATTTAAGAGTGAGTTGGATGTGGCCCTTGTGGCTAAGGGGATCAGAGGGTATGGAGAGAGGGCAGGTACGGGATACTGAGTTGGATGATCAGCCATGATCATATTGAATGGCGGTGCAGGCTCGAAGGGCTGAATGGCCTACTCCTGCACCTAATTTCTATGTTTCTATGTTTCTATCTCCGGGCACTCCAGTTTCCTCCCACGTTCCAAAGACGTGCAGGTTTGTAGGTAAATTGGCTTTGGAAAAAATTGTAAATTGTCCCTAGTGTGTTTGTAGGATAGTGTTAGTGTGCGGGGATCGCTGGTCGCTTATACGCCTCTACCCCCAACAGCAGCCCTTTATCCTCTAACTCCTTAGAAGGCTTTGGAAGTTCGGCATGTCCCCCTACAACTCTCACCAACCTTTACAGATGCGAGCCGTGGAAGGCATTTTATCGGGATGCATCCCAGCCCGGTTTGGGAACAGCTCCATCCAAGACCGCAAGAAATTGGAGCGAATTGTGGAAGCAGCCCAGAGCATCACACAAACCGACCTCCCTTCCATTGACTCCATTTATACCTCACGCTGCCATCAGAATCAGCTAGAAATAAAACTGATAGACACAAAGTGTTGGGGTAACTCGAGGTGGGTCAGGTAAGCATCTCTGGAGAAAAAGGTTCGGTGATGCTATGCGTCAGGAAAGAAAGATATCTTTGGCCATAAACCAGCATCTGCAGTTCTTTGCTTCTACAAGAAGTTTCTGTCCTCGTTCCATTCGTGCAGCCCGGCTGACTGTCCTGTTTGGAGACACAGCGTGGAAACAGGCCCTTCGGCCCATCGAGTCCGCCCCGACCAACCATCACCAGGGGTAATTCGCAGAGGCCAATCAACCTACAAACCTGCGTGCCTTTGGAGTGTGGGATGGTTCACTGGATGCTTTCAAGAGAGAGCTAGATAGGGCTCTTAAAGATAGCGGAGTCAGGGGATGTGGGGAGAAGGCAGGAACGGGGTACTGATTGGGGATGATCAGCCGTGATCACATTGAATGGCGGTGCTGGCTCGAAGGGCCGAATGGCCTACTCCTGCACTTATTGTCTATTGTCTATTGAAACCGGAGCACCCAGAGAAAACCCATGCGGTCATGGACAGAACGTGCAAACTCCATACAGACAGCGCCCGAGGTCAGGATCGAACCCAGGTCTCTGCTGCTGTAAGGCAGTAACTCTACCGCTGCACCACCGTGCCGCAGATGTCATGTCCCACTGACCAGTTATTAGCAACACGTAACGTTGACAAAGAACCATAATTGTCCTTTATTCTCTAACATTAACCTACTTGATTTGGTCTCACACTATCACTGATATTCTCCCTGTCCTATCCGTGCCTCCTCGCCCTCTACAACTTTAATGAAGGGTTCCGACCTGAAAGATTATCTTTCCTTTATAATTTCATAATTTCATAAGTGAGGGGTGCAGAATTAGACCATTCGGCCCATCAAGTCTACTCCGCCATTCAATCATGGCTGATCTATCTCTCCCTCCTAACCCCATTCTCCTGCCTTCTCCCCATAACCCCTGACACCTGTACTAATCAAGAATCTACCCATCTCTGCCTTAAAAATGTCCTCTGACTTGGCCTCCACAGCCTTCTGCAGCAAAGGATTCTACAGATTCACCACCCTCTGACTGAAGAAATTCCTCCACAGAAATTCCTGCTTCTATCTCTGTGGATGTTACCTGACTAAATACGCATTTCAAGCATTGAATAATGTGCAGTTTTGGAGGTTAATTGATCTGTTAATTGCTCCTTAAGGGCCTGTCCCACTTGGGCAATTTTGTCAGCAACCACAGATGACTAGGCTGTTGCCACATGGTCGCCGGGGTGTCGCCTGTTTGGTCGTGAGTCGCCTCCTCAGTCGCCCAAAGAGTTGTAGCCTCTTTCTGGATTTTCGGAGACAGTCGGCGACAGTGGGTTTGACGCCAATGTGCGTAGCGTGACTTCTCCTGACATAGGTGCTGTCGTTGCGGTTGCCAGGTGACGTAGGTTGTCGCCGGTGCTGACTTTGGTTTTTTTTTTTGTTGTTAAAGTAATGATTCTATTTCAAATTTTATGTCGAAGGGAGATCCAGTGGCCGTATTTTCGGCGACATGCTACGACTATGACAGTCGCCTAAAAAGTCGCCCAAGTGGGACGGGCCCGGGAGCGTGTTGAGGACTGGAAGTGAAGGTGGGATAACGTAGAACTAGTGTGAACTTGGAGGGCCAAGTGACCCCCATATATTAACACTATCCAACACAAGGGACTCTTTTTGTTACATTTACACCAAGCCAGTTAACCAACAAACCCGTGCATCTTTGGAGCGCGGCAGGAAAACGAAGAACTCGGAGAGTCATAACTTGTCGGAACAGAATTAGTCCATTCGGCCCATTAAGTCTACTCTGCCATTCACTCATAGACAATAGACAATAGGTGCGGGAGTAGGCCATTCAGCCCTTCGAGCCAGCACCGCCATTCAATGTGATCATGGCTGATCATCCCCAATCAGTACCCCGTTCCTGCCTTCTCCCCATATCCACTTCTTCCCCTATCTTTAAGAGCCCTATCTAGCTCCCTCTTGAAAGCTTCCAGAGAACCGGCCTCCGCCGCCCTCTGAGGCAGAGAATTCCACAGACTCACAACTCTCTGGGATGGCGGGACTGTCATGTGAGGAAAGATTGAAAAGACGAGGCTTGTATTCACTGGAGTTTAGAAGGATGAGGGGGAATCTTATAGAAACATATAATATTATAAATGGATTGGGCAAGCTAGATGCAGGAAAAATGTTCCCAATGTTGGGCGATTCCAGAACCAGGGGTCACAGTCTTAGAATAAAGGGGAGGTCATTTAAGACGCAGGTGAGAAAAAACGTTTTCACCCAGAGACTTGTGAAATTGTGGAATTCCCTGCCACAGAGGGCAGTGGAGGCCAAGTCACTGGATGGATTTAAGAGAGAGTTAGATAGAGCTCTAGGGGCTAGTGGAGTCAAGGGATATGGGGAGAAGGCAGGCACGGGTTATTGATAGAGGACGATCAGACATGATCGCAATGAATGGGCTTGAAGGGCCGAATGGCCTCCTCCTGCACCTATGTTTCTCTGGGTGAAAAAGTGTTTCCTCGTCTCCGTTCTAAATGGCTTACACATTCTTAAACAGTGGCCCCTGGTTCTGGACTCCCCCGACATTGGGAACATGGCTGATCTATTTCTCCCTCCTCACCCCATGCTCCCGCCTTTGCCCCCATAATTAGGGGGGCGGGGGGGGGGGGAGGGGGTCACGGGGAGAACGTGCAAACTCCGTGCAGCCAAGCGCCCCGTGGCCAGGATCGAACCGGGGGTCCCTGGTGACGTGAGGGCTGCAGAGCTGCGCTGCCGTGCCGCCCGCTTTCACAGGTGCGAAGGATCGCTGGTGTTCTTTGTGGTTCTCTATCTTCCCACTTATCTTCCCCTTCCATTTATCTCGTTCAGAAATGGAAAAAATAAATGAGCGGACTACTTTAATTTGTGAGCGGGGGCCTCCTGCCAGCAAATCCCTGGACTGTAGATTGGTTCTGCTGCTCTGCACAAATGAAAAGCATTTTCAAGATGTTAGCAGTGTACCGCAGAGGCTGAGCTGCAAGTGAGCCTGGTTATCAGCTTGTGGAGACTCTTGCCCTGCCGCACATTAGTGGGGCAGGATGGATGTACATGCAGATGGTGTTTGAATCCTCCTGGTAGCCAGCCAACGACACTGGGGCTCTCAGACAAGCAGGCACAACGGAAGAATGTTACGCTACCTTTCATGGTCTCAGGGTATCCTAGGGTATTTTGCAATGAAATATTAAAGGTATTTTGCAATGAAATAGTTCCAGGACAAGGGGTCACAGTTTAAGGATAAGGGGGGAATCTTTTAGGACCAAGATGAGAAAGACTTTTTTCACACAGAGAGTGGTGAATCTCTGGAATTCTCTGCCACAGAAGGTAGTTGAGGCCAGTTCGTTGGCCATATTTAAGAGGGAGTTAGATGTGGCCCTTGTGGCTAAAGGGATCAGGGGGTATGGAGAGAAGGCAGGTACAGGATACTGAGTTGGATGATCAGCCATGATCATATTGAATGGCGGTGCAGGCTCGAAGGGCCGAATGGCCTACTCCTGCACCTATTTTCTATGTTTCTATGTTTCTAAACGTCAGATTGTGGATTCAGTTTAGACAATGGACAATAGACAATAGGTGCAGGAGTAGGCCATTCGGCCCTTCAAGCCAGCACTGCCATTCAATGTGATCATGGCTGATCATCCCCAATCAGTACCCCGTTCCTGCCTTCTCCCCGTTATAACGTTAGTACCTCCACCAATGTAAAGCGCTTTGGTCAACGAGAGTTGTGTTTTAAATGTGCTATAGAAATAAAAGTGACTTGACTTGACTTGAGTTTATATCCTCTGACTCCGCTATCTTTAAGAGCCCTATCTAAGTCTCTCTTTGAGCAAAGGACACAGGTTAAAGTTGAAGGGGGAAAGACTGAATAGGAATCTAATGGGTAACTTTTTCTCACAAAGGGTGGTGGGTGTATGGAACGAGCTGCCAGAGGAGGTAGTTGAGGCTGGGACTATCCCAACTTTTAAGAAACAGTTAGACGGGTATATGGATAGGACAGGTGTGGAGGGATATGGGCCAAGTGCGGGCAGGTGGGACTAGTGTAGCTGGGACATGTTGGCCGGTGTGGGCAAGTTGGGCCGAAGGGCCTGTTTCTACGCTGTATCACTCTATGACTCTATGACTCTAGGTCTGGGAATCTCCCAGGTATACATCAAACAGAACATTAGTTTTGTTTTGGTTTGGTTTTCGGTTTTACACAAATGTTAAATTAGCTTCGCACACAGAAAAATAAAACAGGAGTTAGTGTTCAGAAAGATCCTCGTCATCAAATCATTTGTTCTTACAAATTTACGATCACAATTAATGTACCAGTTCAGCGAGCAGCTTTCAACAGGCTTTTCAACAAGGGAACATTTCCATTTATATTAAACAACAGGAAACTGGAGAAGTTAACATTTGAAAGACCAACAACCTTGTCAAGTGGAACAATGGCTTCATTCTGTTGACAAATATCATTTCCCATTTGGTTCAAATAGACTTGAAATGGATTACGGACTGAATGGTAAAATAACAATGAATTGGGGACAGTGTCTGATGAGATTTGACTCTACACTCCCCTCCTTTCTGTTTCATCCAACATAGAAGAAGGCCATTCGGTCCATTGAGTCTGTGCCAGCAGTCGGAACAATTGTATACCCTTATCCATTTACCTACATCAACTCCCGCTTCCCCTGATGAACATTTAGAACAGGGGTGGGCAACCTTGTTCTGCGTAGGGGCCGGGGCGCATGTCGGTGAGTGGATGGCAATAGACAATAGACAATAGGTGCAGGAGTAGGCCATTCGCCCCTTCGAGCCAGCACCGCCATTCAATGTGATCATGGATGATCATCCACAATCAGTACCCCGTTCCTGCCTTCTCCCCATATCCCCTGACACCGCTATTTTTAAGAGCCCTATCTAGCTCTCTCTTGAAAACATCCAGAGAAACTGCCTCCACCGCCCTCTGAGGTAGAGAATTCCACAGACTCACCACTCTCTGTGAGAAAAAGTGTTTCCTCGTCTCCGTTCTAAATGGCTTACTCCTTATTCTTAAACTGTGACCCCTGGTTCTGGACTCCCCCAACATCGGGAACATGTCTTTAAAATGATGAAAGGGAGAGACAGAGTTGACGTGGATAAGCTTTTCCCATTAAGGGTAGGGAAAATTCAAACAAGAGGGCATGACATGCGAATTAAGGGGCAGAAGTTTAGTGGTAACGTGAGGGGGAACTTCTTTACTCAGAGGGTGGTGGCTGTGTGGAATGAGCTTCCAGCAGAAGTGGTGGAGGCAGGATCGATTTTAACATTTAAGACTAAAGTGGATAGGTATATGGACGCGAAGGGATTGGAGGGGTATGGTCTGAGTGCAGGTAGATGGGACTAGGGGAAAACAAATGGTCGGCACGGACTGGAAGGGCCGAGAGGGCCTGTTTCCGTGCTGTAATTGTTATATGGTTATATGGTTTCCTGCCTCTAGCGTGTCCAAGCCCTTAACAATCTTGGCGGGCCACATCTATCACGTGTACACATGGATCCTGCCCCCATCCCATCCCGGATGGCAGGCATCAAATCACGTGTACACGTGGATCCCGCCCCTTCGAGGACGCCACCCGGAGCACTGGCCCCTAGTTACAGGCGCTCACCAACATGGCCTCCTACGGACCATTGCCTTGGCTCTGTCCTGAAGGCGGTGGCTCAAATACTCGCACTCACTCATCCCCGGCCTATTGACAACCCCGATCCCCACAGTGAATCCCAGACACAGAAGGGACCCAGGGGCCGTAGGTTGCCGACGCCTGATCTAGAACATCCAACAAAGTCTGTGTGGGAAAGAACTGCAGATGCTGGTTTAAATCGAAGATAGACACAAAATGCTGGAGTAACTCAGCTGGACAGGCAGCGTCTCTGAGAGTGGGAATGGGTGACGTTTCGGGTTGAGGCCCTTCTTCAGGCTGATGTCTGGAGAGGGGATGGAGTGAGAGGGAAAGCAAGGGCTACTTGAAGTTAATGTTCATACTGCTGGGGTGTAAGCTGCCCAAGCGAAATATGAGGTGCTGTTCCTCCAATTTGTGCTGGGCCTCACCCTGACAACGGTGGAGGCCCAGGACAGAAAGGTCAGGTTGGGAATGGGAGGGGGAGTTAAAGTGTGGAGCAACCGGGAGATCAGGTGGGTTAAGGCGGACTAAGCGGAGATGTTCAGCGAAACGATCGCCGAGCCTGCGCACGGTCTCGCCGACGTACAGGAGTCCACACCTGGAACAGCGGATACTGTGGATGAGAAGGAACAGTACAGCACAAGAACAGGCCCTTCGGCCCACAATATGCGTGCCGAACATGATGCCAAGTTAAACTAATCTCCTCAGCCAGCACGTCATCCACTTCCCTCCATTCCCTGCATGTCCATGTGCCTACCCAGATGCCTCTTAAATGCCACTGTCGTACCCGCCTCCACCACCAGCCCTGGCAGCGCGTTCCAGGCCCCCACCGGCACTCTGTGTGTAATAAAACCTGCCCCCCACATCTCCTTTAAACCTTGCCTCTCTCCCTTCAATCATGCTCTCTCATGTTGGGGAAAAATGTTCTGACTGTCAGAGTGTTCTGACAGAGAGTGGTGAGTGTGGAATTCTCTGCCTCACAGGGCGGTGGAGGCCGGTTCTCTGGATGCTTTCAAGAGAGAGCTAGATAGGGCTCTTAAAAATAGCGGAGTCAGGGGATATGGGGAGAAGGCAGGAACGGGGTACTGATTGGGGATGATCAGCCATGATCACATTGAATGACAGTGCTGGCTCGAAGGGCCGAATGGCCTACTCCTGCACCTATTGTCTATTGTCTATTGTCCACCCTATCTCCTGCCAACAAGCATGCCTGCCTTTGGGATGTGGATAGAAAACCGGAGCAGCCGGAGTCCTTGATTAGACGTCCCCTTGATTAAGTTGGCTGCTTTCCCGAGGCGGCGTGAGGAGTTGTTGGAGTCAAAGGCGAGGAGTTTGGACTCGGTAATGTTCCTCCTTCAATTAGGGGACCTCATAGAAACGTACTGAATAGTGAAAGGCGGTCAGCATTGTTCATGAGAGAGCATGCTGACCGGTCGCGTCGTGGCTTGGTTCGGCAACTTGAGCGCCCAGGAACAGAAAAAAGGCTGCAATAAGTCGTAAACACTGCCCAGTCCATCATCGCCTCTGACCTTCCTTCCATCGAGGGGATTTATCGCAGTCGCTGCCTCAAAAAGGCTGGCAGCATCATCAAGGACCCACACCACCCTGGCCACACACTCATCTCCCTGCTACCTTCAGGTAGAAGGTACAGGAGCCTGAAATCTGCAACATCCAGGTTCAGGAACAGCCTCATCCCCACAGCCATCAGACTATTAAACACAACTTCAAACAAACTATGAACTATAACAACCTATTGCACTTTATGTGTTTACTGATGTGTGTGTATACATATATTTTGTTATACGGACACACTGATCTGATCTGTATTTATGACTACAATATTCTGTTGTGCTGCTGGTTCATTGTCCTATCTAGAGCACATGACAATAAACTCTCTTGACTCTTCTCCTGAAGACCTGGAGAGGGATGGGGGGGGGGGTGGGGCTGTTTCCACTAGAGGGAGAGTCTAGGACCAGAGGTCATAGCCTCAGAATTAAAGGAAGGAGACGAGGAGGGTGGTGAATCATGTGGAATTCTTTGCCACAGAAGGCTGCGGAGGCCAAGTCAGTGGATATTTTTAAGGCAGAGATAGGCAGATTCTGTCAGGTCTCGCGTTTAATCTAGGTTCTGTTCCTTATTGGTTTTCAGTATTTGAGTTTGCATTCTTGTTTTATTTTGGTGCCTCATCTCCTCTTGTTTCAGGTGCCATTTCCTGTCAGGTCGTTTACCCTCATGTGATTGTTGACCCCGCCCTGGTGTGTTTCACCTGCGTCTCGTTATCCCCTGTTAAGTCTGTATTTAAGTCTTCGTGTGTTTTAGGTTTCTTTGCCAGTTTGTTTGTGTATGCTACCTGGTATCACCTTGTTCCAGCTCTAGAAATATTGTGACTTTGTGTACTCGACCACTGTTTTTGCCTGTTTTTCGACCACTGTTTTTGCCTGCTCCTAGATTACTGTTGCGTCAGTGTTTGCTTACCTGTGTACCGACTTGGACCGATTAAACTCTGAATACGGATCTGCCCTATGTCTGAGCCTGCATTTGTGTCCTCCTTGTTCAGTTCTGACAGTACGAACTGGCCAATAATGGACGCAGCGGGCTCTGATCCTTTTCGTGCAGTGCTCCAGAAGCAAGAGGAACGCATCCTGCATTACGAGGGTCAACTCACCTCGATCGTCGCTGGGTTCTGGGATCTCGGCGAGCGTCAGCAGGGGTTCCAGGCGGACATCGGTTCACAGGTGAACACTTTTAAGTTCTCGGTTTGAACACCTGGCTACTCGGCTGAATTCTGTTTCCTGCGGCTCCCGTGCCTGCCGAGTCTGTTTCCTTGTCTGTGTCTCCAGGGGCTCCGATGGCCACGGCTGCCGCAGCGTCTCCATTCGTCCACCTGGCAAGACTGGAACGCTTTTTGGGGGAATCGGAGAAGTGTAGACCTTTCTTGATTCAGTGTGGGCTGCATTTTGAACTTCAAGCGGCTTCCTTTCCATCAGAACGCTCAAAGGTAGCCTTTATCATCACGCACCTGTCGGGTAGAGCGGAGGCTTGGGCCACGGCGGAATGCTCTCGGAATTCTCCTGGTTGCCAGGCGTCGGTCCTGTTCATGGAAGCTCTGTCCCGCACGTTTGATCGCTCCAATCCCGGCCGAGAGGCTTCACAGAACCTGGTCTCCATGAAACAAGGTAGTCGCTCAGTTATGGATTTTGCTATTGAATTTCGAACTGTTGCTGCTAAGAGTGGATGGAATGAGTCTGCTTTGTTGGATGCTTTTCGCATTTCATGATTTCCCTGGCTGTCCAGATTGACGCTAGGCTGAGAGCGAGAGAGGAGATCGGCGGCAGGTCGGCCCTCCTCCCAACATGGCGGCCGCGTCGCCCTTCGTCCCTCTCGGCCGGTCCAGTCAGCCTACAGCGCCACCTGTCTCTTCCGAGGAGCCCATGCAGGTGTTTGTACTGTGGGGAACTGGGACATTTGTTGAACAGCTGTTCAGTAAAAGACAAGGCTCACCAATGAAAGAGAGGCCATTGGTGAGCTGTACCACTCCTATGAGCCGTTCCTCTCGTCAACCCACAACTGTACAATTGTTGGTGCATTCCCAGTGGCACTCCCTGCAGGCTTTGGTTGATTCTGGGGCAGATGAGAACTTCATGGACATTCGCTTGGCTAATGAATTGAAGCTGGAACGTGAACAGCTTCAAGATCCTCAGGAGGCTAGTGCACTGGATGGGCGCCTACTGTACTGGGTGATTCACCGAACTCAACCTGTTCAACTCATCGTGGCAGGTAATCACTTGGAGACCATCAGTTTTCATCTGCTCGACTGTTCTCTTCATCCTCTGGTTTTGGGGCTCCCTTGGCTATCTTACCATAATCCTCACATGAACTGGGGTACTGGGGAAGTAATTTCTTGCGGCAATAACTGTAAACTCATCTATCTACATGATTCCTGTCCTGAGTCTATGAAGGATCCACCAAGGAGCAGTTTGCTGGGATCTTCCAGGACCACCCTCCGGCAGCCTCTCCATTCTAAGGAGGGGGATTTTCCAGATCAAGACCTCGCGTCGGTCTGCCTTTGGCCTCTTGAATCCGCTGCCTGTCCCCTCACGCCCCTGGTCTGACATCTCCATGGACTTTGTCACGGGCCTGCCCTCTTCTGAAGGTAACACCACAGTCATGACTGTGGTGGACAGATTATCTAAGATGGTCCATTTCATTCCGTTGCACAAGCTTCCCTCCGCCAGGAAGACGGCAGAGGTCATGTCTCATGTTTTTCGAATTCATGGATTTCCCAGAGACATTGTGTCTGACTGGTGGCCTCAGTTCGTGTCCAGGCTTTGGAAGGAGTTTTGTTCTCTGTTGGACACCACGGTCAGCCTTGCATCTGGTTATCACCCGGAATCCAATGGACAGACTGAACGCCTTAACCAGGAATTGGAGACAGGCCTGCGGTGCTTGGTGGCTCAGAATCCTTCAACTTGGAGCAAACACCTTATTTGGGTGGAGTATGCACACAACACACTTCCTTGCTCATCCTCTGGTCTCTCTCCATTCCAGTGTGCCTATGGTTATCAACCGCCATTGTTCCCTGCTGTGGAGAAGGAGTCCAGTGTGCCCTCCGCTCAGGCTGTCATCCGTCGCTGTCGCAAGGTTTGGAATGGGGCTCGTCAGATGCTGTTGCGCAGTTCTGCGCGTTACAAGAGGATGGCTGATTGTGGAAGAACGCCGGCTCCAGTATACTCGCCGGGCCAAAAGGTGTGGCTCTCCACTCGAGACTTGCCTCTGAGGATGGAATCCCGGAAGCTGGCTCCTCGTTTTGTTGGTCCTTTCCCGATCTCGAAGGTCATCAATCCTGTGGCGGTTCATCTCAGACTCCCCCGTGCCATGAGGGTCCACCCCACTTTCCATGTCTCCCGACTGAAGCCATTTAAGGAGAGTTCTTTGGTCCCTGCCTCCACACCCCCTCCGCCCCCCCCCCGGTTCCTTGATGGGGGTCCAGTGTTGACGGTCAGCCGGTTGCTGGGGATGCGCCGTCGTGGTTGTCAGTATCTTGTGGATTGGGAGGGTTATGGACCTGAGGAGCGGTCTTGGGTGCCGGCTCGCAACATAGGCGACCCAGAACTTATCAGGGAATATCGGCGCCAACATCCTGAAGATCCTGGGCCGTCAGGAGCCGGCCGTGGAGGGAGGGGTACTGTCAGGTCTCGCGTTTAATCTAGGTTCTGTTCCTTATTCCTTATTTCAGTATTTGAGTTTGCATTCTTGTTTTATTTTGGTGCCTCATCTTCTCTTGTTTCAGGTGCCATTTCCTGTCAGGTCGTTTACCCTCATGTGATTGTTGACCCCGCCCTGATGTGTTTCACCTGTGTCTCGTTATCCCCTGTTAAGTCTGTATTTAAGTCTTTGTGTTTTAGGCCTGCTCCTAGATTATACTGTTGCTTCAGTGTTTGCTTACCTGTGTACCAACTTGGACCGATTAAACTCTGAATACGGATCTGCCCCATGTCTGAGCCTGCATTTGTGTCCTCCTCCTCGTTCAGTTCTGACAGATTCTTGATTAGTACGTGTGCCAGGGGTTGTGGGGTGAAGGCAGGAGAATGGGGTTGGGAAGGAGCGATAGATCAGCCCATGATTGAACAGCGGAGTAGACTCGATGGGCCGAATGGCCTATTTCCGCTCCAATCACTTATCAACTTACGAACTTAAACGCGAAGAAGGACCCCAACCTGGATTGTCACCTAGCCATGTGCAGGAAAGAACTGCAGATGCTGGTTTACACCGAACTTAGACACAAAATGCTGGAGTTACTTTGCAATTCAGGCAGCATCTCTGGAGGAAAGGAATAGGTGACGTTTCGGGGCTGAAGAGGTCTCGACCCGTAACGTCACCAATTCTTCTTTCTCCAGAGATGCTGCCTGACCCGCTGAGTGACTCTGGTAATTTGTCTTTTGTTGCCAGCCCAGCATCTTGTTCATTAACGATAGGTTCCTGTAACGTTTGCCAACACAACAGCACATCGATCGGAAGGTTTTCCTCAGCCTATTGGTCATAATGGATCTGCAAACAAAGACATTGGCAGAGGGATCATTAACCTCTGGACACTAAAGTAATCTGACAAAACCACCAGAGAAGACTTGAGATTTATTTCTGTACAGTGAGCCATGGGCTTGAGTGGTGTTGGGAGACAACTTCATAAGGTAAATAAGTGGAAGATCGGAGCAGAATTGGGCCATTCGGCCCACCAAGTCTACTCCGCATGGCCAATCTAGAAGCATAGAAAATAGGTGCAGGAGGAGGCCATTCGGCCCTTCAAGCCAGCACCACCATTCATTGTGATCATGGCTGATCGTCCCCAATCAATAACCCGTGCCAGCCTTCTCCCCGTATCCCTTGACTCCACTAGCCCCGAGAGCTCTATCTAACTCTCTCTTAAATCCATCCAGTGATTTGGCCTCCACTGCCCTCTGTGGAAGGGAATTCCACAAATTCACAACTCTCTGGGTGAAAACGTTTTTTCTCACCTCAGTCTTAAATGACCTCCCCTTTATTCTAAGACTGTGGCCCCTGGTTCTGGACTCGCCCAACATTGGGAACATTTTTCCTGCATCTAGCTTGTCCAGTCATTTATAATTTTATGTTTCCATAAGATTCCCCTTCATCCTTGGTCTGAGGAGGCCAAGTCAGTGGATATTTTTAAGGCAGAGATAGATAGGTTCTTGATTAGAATGGGTGTCAAGGATGATGAGGAGAAGGCAGGAAAAAGGGATTAGGAGGCAGAGATCAGTCATGATTGAATGGCAGAGTAGACTCAACAGGCCGAATGGCCTAATTCTACTCTGATAAATTGTGAACTTGTGACCCGCTGAGTTACTCCAGCATTTTGTGCCTCTTCCTTTCTTTGTTAAGGGCCTGCCCAACTTTCACGAGTTATTCACGAATATCCCGAGTTTTCCCCTTGATTCAAACTCGCAGAATTTTCGCAACGAGTCCGTAGGAGTCGGTAGATATATCGTCGCGGCTCGTTATGCCAGCCGTAGGTACACGTGGCACCAGGTGCGTCGGGATGGTTTTTCCAGCCGGGTAAAAAATGTCCACGAGTAAAGAAATGGTCGGGATGAAAGGAATTGAAACTTTTTACTCGTAATGAGGGCATCGAAATAGTCGTGGGAATTCGCAGACATACTCGTAAGAGATCGAGAACATAGTCGTGGTAGGAGTGCGTAGATTACCACGATCTTGATTTGTTTTTTTTATTAGGTCCGTTAAACTCGGCAGAGGTTTTGAATTAAGGGCCTGTCCCACTTTCACGACTTAAGTTTCTTTTATTGATTGGCTTTTGATGAATGTTGAAGTGCTGTTGAACGTTACTGAATGCAGCCGATTGTGTATCTTTCAGCTATCTGGCGAGACCAGCAATAAAGTGCCGTCAGTTTCCATCTCCACACCCGTCCCTCCACAGCTCGGCTTGGTCTCTGCACCCATCATCATAAATCTCGTCTCACTCCTGGTGCTAACGCCAACTACATTGGGTCTCTATTCCATGGAGCGCAGGAGGATGAGGGGAGATCTTATAGAGGTGTACGTAAACATGAGAGGGTAGGTGCACAGAGTCTCGCTGCCTTTTGCCCCGAGTAGGGGCAAACTAAGACCGGAGGACATAGGTTTCAAGGTGAAGGGAAAAGATTTAAATAGGAATCCGAGGGGTAACTTTTTCACACAAAGGGTGGTGGGTCTATGGAACAAGCTGCCAGAGGAGGTAGTTGAGGCTGGGACTATCCAGGGGCCACAGAAGGCTCAAAGGGCCGAATGGCCTAATCCTGCGTCTATTGTCTATTGTCTATTATCATTTAAGAAAGAGTCAGACAGGTACATGGATAGACAATAGGTGCAGGAGTAGGCCATTTGGCTCTTCGAGCCAGCACCACCTTTCAATGTGATCATGGCTGATCATCCACAATCAATATTCCGTTCCTGCCTTCTCCCCATATCCCCTGACTCCGCTATCTTTAAGAGCCCTATCTAGCTCTCTCTCTGAAAGTACCCAGAGAACCGGCCTCCACCTCCCTCTGAGGCAGAGAATTCCACACTCACAACTCTGTGAGAAAGTGTTTCCTCGTCTCTGTTCCAAATGCCTTGCCCTTTATTCGTAAACTGTGGCTCCTGGGTCTGGGCTCTCCCAACATCGGGAACATGTTTCCTGCCTCGATCATATCCAAACCCTTAACAATCTTATATGTTTCAATAAGATCACCTCTCATCCTTCTAAACTCCAGAGTATACAAGCCGAACTGCTCCATTCTCTCAGCGTATGACAGTCCCTCCATCCTGGGCATTAACCTTGTGAACCTACGATGCACTCCCTCAATAGCAAGAATGCCCTTCCTCACAAGTCCCTGCCCTCATTGCCACAGAGGGCTGTGGAGGCCAAGCCAGTGGATATTTTTAAGGCAGACACAGGCAAAATTTGTGATCAGAACGGGTGTCAAGGGGTATGGGAAGAAGGCAGGAAAATGGGATTAGGAGGCAGAGATCAGCCATGATTGAATGGCGGAGTCGACTGGTTGGGCGGAAAGGCCTAATTCTCTCCTAGAACTTGTGGCATAATCCTTGGAAACTGAGACTGTGGACGGATTCAGGGAACATAGACGCCATCGCGACGCAGTCTCACAAATCGCTGACAGAGGAAATAGCTTCTTATGGAAAGCAAACCAAGTGTTTATTTCCAGAGGACTGAAATTTAAAAAAAAACCAAAACTGCTGTTGGACACCACGTTTATTGGGCGGTACGGTGGCGCAGTGGTAGAGTTGCAGCCTCACAGCGTTAGAGACCCAGGTTCAATCCTGACTACGGGTGCTTGTCTGTACGGAGTTTGTACCTTCTCCCCGTGACCCGCATGTGTTTTCTCAGAGATCTTCGGTTTCCTCCCACACTCAAGTCGTACAGGTTTGTAGGTTAATTGTCTTGGCGTGAATATGAATTGTCCCTAGCGTGCGTTGGACAGTGTTAGTGCGCGGAGATCGCTGGTCGGTGCGGACTCGGTGGGCCGTACGGCCTGTTCCTGCGCTGTATCTCTGAACTAAATAGGAGACGGTCAGAAGCTTTTTATTCTGCTCTGGAGATGTCAAACACTAAATGGCAGAACTGAGATAAATATGAGAAGGGGAAAGTGTGAAGGAGATTTATGAGGCAAGTGTTTTCTTCTTCTGCTTCTGTCGTGTGTCTTTTAGACCTGCAGCTCCGTTGAGGCGAGCCAGGCCAACGTGTCATCGTCCAGGTCAATCAGACCTCGTTCACCATTCAGTGGCCAGTGTTTGGGGCAACTGGTGACGATGTGCTCCACTGTCTGTTGGGTCCCCACACTCGCAGGAGGCGCTGTCCACGAGGCCCCACCTCTTCATCGCTACTCCATAGCGTCCGACGCCTGTCCTCAAGCTGTCGAGGGTTGTCCACTGCTTTTGGGGCAGGTCCTGGCCAGGGACGTCCATGTGGTCATCGATGTGCTGGTGTAGCCTAGATGGTCTGGCAGTCGTCCGTAAGGCGGCCTTAGAAACGTTGCGTAAGTGGGACAGGCCCTTTACTCTCTCTTGAAAACATCCAGCCCGCGTTGGTTTATTTGGAAGAGAATTTTTCAGTCCTAGATTCACAACTCTCTGGGTGAAAACGTTTTTCCTCATCTCAGTCCTAAATGGCCTCCCCCTTATTCTTAAACTGTGACCCTGGGTTCTGGACTCCCCCCAACACCGGGAGCATATTTCCTGCATCTAGCCTGTCCGATCCCGTAAGAATGTTATATGTTTCTGTAAGATCCCCAGGTTAGTTAGTTTAAGAAGGAAACGCAAATGCTGGAAAATCGAAGGTAGACAAAAATGCTGGAGAAACTCAGTGGGTGATTTCTCCAGCATCTCTGTCTACCCTGGTTAGTTAGTTTCAGTTTTTGAGTTTAGTTCACTGTTGCGTGTACCGAGGTACACAGTGAAAAGGTTTTGCTGCGAGCCACCAGAGGAGAGCCGCGCGGTCGGTCACAGGGAGAACGTGCAGGCTCCACACAGGCAGCACCTTGCCGTCTTGGGCGGAGCTGCTCCCAAACCAAGCCGTGATGCAACCCTGAATGAGCTTGTGTAGAAAGCAAAGTAATAAAACGTGGTGGAACAAGATGCGTTTACCAGTCTGTGAACAGGAGCACTTGGCACAGTGCCGTTCCACAAGATGGCCAGAGGTTGAAGCATTTGTGCTTTGTTTAATTAAGCTCCAGTCAAATGGGCAAGAAAATGCCACGTCGCTCACCGCAGTAAATTACCAATGGGCTCATAATCATTGACAACAACATTGCACAAAGCCTCTGAAAGATGGCCCACCCCACTCCTTCCTCAGAACTCCCCACTCTCCAGAACTTCGTACTGGCAGAGAGTTGTGGTCCAAACCCAGATCATCAGCACAAGCCAACCTCTCTTCCATCGAAGGTGAACACAAAACGCTGGAGAAACTCAGCGGGTGAGGCAGCATCTATGGAGTGAAGGAAATGGGCAACGTTTCGGGCCGAAACCCTCCTTCAGACCGATGTGAGGGTGTGTGGGGGGGGGGGGGGGAAAGTAAGGAAGAGGTGGAGCCAGAGGGATGAGGGAGAGCTGAGAAGAGGAGGAGAAAGTAAAGGGCCTATCCCACTTTCCCGAGTTACTCACAAATTCTCCCGAGTTTTCCCCCTTGATTCAAACTCGGAGAATGTCCGTAGCGAGTCTGTAGGAGTCCGTACCGAGGCCGTAGGAGTCCGTATATATTACGTAGCGGCTCGTAATGCCAGCTGTAGGTACTCGGTGCATCAGGTAAGTCGGGACGTTTTCTCAGCATGTTGAAAAATATCCACGAGAAAGAAAATGGCTCCGAATTCCTACGGCTGGCATCTCCGAGTTTGAATCAAGGGGGAAACGCGGGAGAATTTGTGAGTAACTCGGGAAAGTGGGACAGGCCCTTAAGGACTACCTGAAATTAGAGAAGTCAATGTTCATACCGCTGGGGTGTAAACTGCCCAAGCGAAATATGAGGTGCTGCTCCTCCAATTTAGGGTGGTCCTCACTTTGACCATGAAGGAGGCCCAGGACAGAAATGTCGGATTCGGAATGGGAGGGGGAGTTGAAGTGCTGAGCCACCGGGAGCTCAGGTTGGTTGTTGTGGAACGAGCGGGGGAGTTCGGCGAAGCGATCGCCAAGCCTACGCTTGGTCTCACCGATGTAGAGCAGCTGACATCTAGAGCGACGGATGCAATAGATGAGGTTGGAGGAGGTGCAGGTGAACCTCTGCCGCACCTGGAAAGACTGCTTGGGTCCTTGGATGGAGTCAAGGGGGGAGGTAAAGCGACAAGTGTAGCATTTCCTGCGGTTGCAAGGGAAAGTGCCCGGAGAGGGGGTGGTGCGGCTGGGAAGGGACGAATTGACCAGGGAATTGTCCTTTCCATTGAAGATGGACACAGAAAGCTGGAGTAACTCAGCGGGTCAGACAGCATCTCTGGAGAAATCTCCCTTCCATTTAAACCTAATCCCATCTGCCTGCACACATGCGCCGATCCCCGCACATTAACACTATCCTACACCCACTAGGGACCTTTTTTTAGCCAATTAACCTACAAACCTGTACGTCTGTGGAGTGCGGCAGGAAACCGAAGATCTCAGAGCAAACCCAGGCGGGTCACGGGGAGAAAGTACAAACTCCGTACTGCGAGCGCCCGTGGTCGGGATCGAACCCAGGTCTCCAGCGCTGCATTCGCTGTAAGGCAGCAACTCTGCCGTTGCTGTCTAGCCTTTTGCTGACTGGAAACCAGCATCTGCAGTTCCTTGTTTCTATAATTCGATATAGTTTGTAGTCTGAAGAAGGGTTCTGACCCGAAACGTCACCCATCCAGTTCTCCAGAGATGCTGCCTGACCCGCTGAGTTACAATAGACAATAGGTGCAGGAGTAGGACATTTGGCCCTTCCAGCCAGCACCCTCATTCAATGTGAACATGGCTGATCATCCCCAATCAGTACCCCGATCCTGCCTTCTCCCCATATTCCCCGACTCCGCTATCTTTAAGAGCCCTATCTAGCTCTCTCTTCAAAGTATCCAGAGAACTGGTCTCCACCACCCTCTGAGGCAGAGAATTCCACAGACTCACCACTCTGTGTGAAAAAGGTGTTTCCTCACCTCCGTTCTAAATGGCTTAGCCCTTATTAGAAACATAGAAACATAGAAATTAGGTGCAGGAGTAGGCCATTCGGCCCTTCGAGCCTGCACCGTCATTCAATATGATCATGGCTGATCATCCAACTCGGTATGCTGTACCTGCCTTCTCTCCATATCCTCTGATCCCCTTAGCCGCAAGGGCCACATCTCCCTCTTAAATATAGCCAATGAACTGGCCTCAACTACCCTCTGTGGCAGAGAGTTCCAGAGACTCACCACTCTGTGTGAAAAAAGTCTTTCTCATCTCGGTCTTAAAGGATTTCCCCTTTATCCTTAAGCTGTGACCCCTTGTCCTGGACTTCCCCAACATCGGGAACAATCTTCCTGCATCTAGCCTGTCCAACCCCTTAAGAATTTTGTAAGTTTCTATAAGATCCCCTATCAATTTCCCAAATTCTAGAGAGTATAAAATGAGTCTATCCAGTCTTTCTTCATAAGACAGTCCTGACATCCCAGGAATCAGTCTGGTGAACCTTCTCTGCACTCCCTCTATGGCAATAATGTCCTTCCTCAGATTAGGAGACCAAAACTGTACGCAATACTCCAGGTGTGGTCTCACCAAGACCCTGTACAACTGAAGTAGAACCTCCCTGCTCCTATACTCAAATCCTTTTGCTATGAAAGCTAACATACCATTCGCTTTCTTCACTGCCTGCTGCACCTGCATGCCTACTTTCAATGACTGGTGTACCATGACACCCAGGTCTCACTGCATCTCCCCTTTTCCTACTCGGCCACCATTTAGATAATAGTCTACTTTCCTGTTTTTGCCACCAAAGTGGATAAACTCACATTTATCCACATTCTTAAACTGTGGCCCCTGGTTCTGGACTCCCCCAACATCGGGAACATGTTTCCAGCCTCTTGTGTGTCCAAACCCTTAATAATCTTATACATTTCAATAAGATCCCCTCTCATCCTTCTAAATTCCAGAGGATACAATCCCAGCCGCTCCATTCTCTCAGCATATAACAGTCCCGCCATTTCGGGAATTAACCTGGTGAACCTACGCTGCACTCCCTCAATGGCAAGAATGTCCTTCCTCAAATTTGGAGACCAAAACTGCACACAATACTTACTCAGAACTCCCACTCTCCAGAAGGAAGTCATTGCATAGAGCTGTGGTCGAAACCCAAATCATCACACTAACCAACCTCCTTTCCATTGTAGATGGACACAAAAAGCTGGAGTAACTCAGCGGGTCAGACAGTACAGTGGCTTGCAAAAGTATTCATACCCCTTGAACTTTTCCACATTTTGTCACGTTACAACCGCAAACATAAATGTATTTTATTAGGATTTTATGTGATAGACCAACACAAAGTGGCGCATAATTGTGAAGTGGAAGGAAAATGATACATGGTTTTCAAATCTTTTTACAAATAAAAAACTGAAAAGTGTGGCGTGCAAAAGTATTCAGCCCCCTTCACTCTGATACCCCTAAATAAAATCTAGTGCAACCAATTGCCTTCAGAAGTCACCTAAGTAGTAAATAGAGTCCACTTGTGTGTAATCTAATCTCAGTATAAATACAGCTGTTCTGTGAAGGCCTCAGAGGTTTGTTAGAGAACATTAGTGAACAAACAATGTTCCTTGGGCATCATGAAGCCCAAGGAACACACCAGACAGGTCAGGGATAAAGTTGTGGAGAAGTTTAAAGTAGGGTTAGGTTATAAAAACATATCCCAAGCTTTGAACATCTCACGGAGCACTGTTCAATCCATCATCTGAAAATGGAAAAGAGTATGGCACAACTGCAAACCTACCAAGACATGGCCGTCCACCTAAACTGACAGGCCGGGCAAGGAGAGCATGATCAGAGAAGCAGCCAAGAGGCCCATGGTAACTCTGGAGGAAGAGATCCACAGCTCACTGTCCACAGGACAAACTATTAGTTGTGCACTCCACAAATCGGGCCTTTATGGAACAAGAAAAAAAGCCATTGTTGAAACAAAGCATAAGAAGTCCCGTTTGCAGTTTGCCACAAGCCATGTGGGGGAACAGCATGTGGAGGAAGGTGCTCTGGTCTGATGAGACCAAAATTGAAGTTTTTGGCATAAATGCTATATTTGTGGTGGAAAACTAACACTGCACATGTCCCCACTGTGTGGCAGCATCATGCTGTGGGGATGCTTTTCTTCAGCAGGGACAGGGAAGCTGGTCAGAGTTGATGGGAAGATGGATGGAGCCAAATACAGGGCAATCTTGGAAGAAAACCTGTTAGAGTCTGCAAAAGACTTGAGACTGGGGCAGAGGTTCACCTTCCAGCAGGACAACAACCCTAAACATACAGCCAGAGCTACAATGGAATGGTTTAGATCAAAGCATATTCATGTGTTAGAATGGCCCAGTCGAAGTCCAGACCTAAATCCAATTGAGAATCCCTGGCAAGACTTGAAAATTGCTGTTCACAGACACTCTCCATCCAATCTGACTGAGCTTGAGCTATTTTGCAAAGAAGAATGGGCAAAAATGTCAGTCTCTAGATGTGCAAAGCTGGTAGAGACATACCCCAAAAGACTTGCAGCTGTAATTGCAGCGAAAGGTGGTTCTACAAAGTATTGACTCAGGGGGGCTGAATACTTTTGCACGCCACACTTTTCAGTTTTTTATTTGTAATAAAATTTGGAAACAATGTATCCTTTTCCTTCTACTTCACAATTATGCACCACTTTGTGTTGGTCTATCACATAAAATCCCAATAAAATACATTTACGTTTGTAGTTGTAACGTGACAAAATGTGGAAAAGTTCAAGGGGTATGAATACTTTTGCAAGCCACTGTATACACACATAAATAAACAGATAAAGTGCAATAGGCTGTTATAGTTCAGAGTTTGTTTGAAGTTGTGTTTAATAGTCTGATGGCTGTGGGGAAGTAGCTATTCCTGAACCTGGATGTTGCAGATTTCAGGCTCCTGTACCTTCTACCTGAAGGTAGCAGGGAGATGAGTGTGTGGCCAGGGTGGTGTGGATCCTTGATGATGCTGCCAGCCTTTTTGAGGCAGCGACTGTGATAGATCGCTTCGATGGAAGGGAGGTCAGAGCCGATGATGGACTGGGCAGTGTTTACTACTTTTTGCAGCCTTTTCCGCTCCTGGGCGCTCAGGTTGCCGAACCAAGCCACGATGCAACAGGTCCGCATGTTCTCTACTGTGCACCTGTACAAGTTAGAGAGAGTCCTCCTTGACAGACCGACTCTATCTTATATTTATCTTGCACTAAATATAATTTCCCTTTTATCCTGTACCTGTGCACTGCGCATGGCTCGATTGTAATTAAGCATAGTTTAGTTTAGAGATACAACGCAGAAACAGGCCCTTTCCGCCCACCGAGTCCTCGCCGACCAGCGATCCCCGAACATTAACACTATCCTACCCCCACTATTTTTTAGCCAATTAACCTACAAACCTGTACATCTTTGGAGTGTGGGAGGAAACCGAAGATCTCGGAGAAAACCCACGCAGGTCACGGGGAGAACGTGCAAACTCCGTACAGACAGTGCCCGTAGTCGGGATCGAACCCGGGTCTCTGGCGCTGCATTCGCTGTAAGGCAGCAACTCTACCGCTGCGCCACCGTTGCCATCTAGTCTTTCGCTGAGTGGAAACCAGTTCCTTGGTTCTATAATTCGAAACAGTTAGTAGTCTGGAGAAGGGTTCTGACCCGAAACGTCACCCATCCATGTTCTGCAGAGATGCTGCCTGACCCGCTGAGTTACTCCAGCACCTTGTGTCTTTTTCTTTGACTAAACCAGCATCTGCAGTTCCTTGTGCTTACATAAAGCAACAAAAGCAAGCAGTGTGCACTAAACTCGACCGCGCTGGCACATGTGCAGGTGTTTTACGGCAGGGAAACGCCGGCAGTGAGATTCTTCTGCGCTCTCCGCAGTAGATTGTTATTTTTCCCACGGCGGCATTCGATGGAATCAATGGAACCAGTTCTCCTTGATTTCCCACGGCTGTTTCCTGACATTGAATGAATGCTCTGTGCGCGCTCTGTCTCACACCTAGGCTCGGCTGTCTTCACAGATTCCCAGCGCTCTGTCAAACACAACGTGAATCCAGCTGTGTATCCACCTGTGCAACTGTCCATAAGACCCTGACGTAGGGGCTGAATGAGGCCACTCGGCCCATCGAGCCAACTCCCGCCATTCGATTGTGGGCGGCATGGTGGTAGAGTTGCTGCCTCCCAGTGCCAGAGAACCAGGTTCGATCCCGACTACGGGTGCTTGCCAGTACGGAGTTTGTACATTCTCCTCGTGACCTGCGTGGGTTTTCTCCAGGTGCTCCGGTTTCCTCCCACACTTCAAAGACGTACCGGTTTGGAGGTTAATTGGCTTGGTGCAAATGTAAAATTATCCCCAGCGTGTGTAGGACAGCGTTAATGTGCGGGGGTCGGTGAGGACTCGGTGGGCCGAAGGGCCTGTTTCCATGCTGTATCTCAAAACTAAATGGAACTAAATGAAACTAAAGTATTTGTATCTGTGTTATTTGGTGCTAGGAAGAATGTTGTGTCTTTCATATGGGATTATTTCGCCAGTACGGACAATACATTTCCCGTCACATGAATGACTATGAAGAATTCTCCAATGGATCGTTACAAAGATTCAACCGGGTGTAAACGGGGTGCAGGGAAGGAAACTAACATGATATGGGCGGCGCGGTGGCGCAGCGGTAGAGTTGCTGCCTTACAGCGCCAGAGACCCGGGTTCGATCCCGACTACGGGTGTTTGTCTGTACGCAGTTTGTACCTTCTCCCCGTGACCTGCGTGGGTTTTCTCGGGTGCTCCGCTTTCCTCCCGCACTCCAAAGACGTACCAGTTTGTAGGCTTAATTGGCTTGGTGCAAATGTAAAATTGTCCCTAGTGTGTGTAGGATAGTGTTAGTGTGCGGGCATCGCAGGTCGGCGCGGACTCGGTGGGCCGAAGGGCCTGTTTCCGCGCTGTGTCTCGAAACGAAAGTGAATGTTACACCATAAATGGAGACTGTAGTGTATTAGTGTAGTTGGTCTGCATGGGTAAGTTTGGCCGAAGGGCCTATTTCAATGCTGTACCACTCTACGATTCTACGACAATATACAAAAGTGACTGACATCGGTTAGTGCCCAGATGCATTTTCTGATGGACCTGGAATTCGCTGGCATTGAGTTCATTCCACTAGAAAAAAAATTCTCACAATGCTGAACACAGTGTCATCGATTTGAATTTTCAGCCAAGTCTACTTTAATGATACACTTTGAGATGCAAATATTGGCTAAGGCATTTTCCGCTTCGAATCACGGAATTAGTCATAGTCATAGTCATACAGTGTGGAAACAGGCCCTTTGGCCCAACTTGCCCACACCGGCCAACTACTCTACACTAGTCCCAGCAACACTAGTCCCACCTGCCTGCGTTTGGTCCATCCCCTTCCAAACCTGTACCTGTCTAACGGTTTCTTAAATGTTGGGATAGTCCCAGCCTCCACCACCTCCTCTGGCAGCTTGTTCCATACACCCACCACCCTTTGTGTGGAAAAGTTACCCCTCAGATTCCTATTCAATCTTTTCCCCTTCACCTTAAACCTATGTCTTTTTCTGGTCCTCGATTCACCTACTCTGGGCAAGAGACTCTGTGCATCCACCTGATCTATTCCTCTCATGGGATTGTCAGCATTCAGTTGAGATGGAGACACAAGGAACTGCAGATGCTGGTTTACCAAAGACAGGCGCAAAGTGCTGGAATCTTCTTGCTTCCAGCTCTTCACGCCACCCCCACCCCCCACCTTCAGCTGAAGAAGGGTTCCGATCCAAAACATCACCCATTCTTTTTCTCCAGAGATGCCGTCTGACCCGCTGAGTTACTCCTGCATTTGCAGGAAACATGTTCCCGATGTTGGGAGAGTCTAGAGCAAGGGGCCACAGTTTAAGAATAAGGGGTAAGCCATTTAGAACTGATACGAGGATACACTATTTCACACAGAGAGTTGTGAGTGTGGAATTTTCTGCCTCAGAGGGCGGTGGAGGCCGGTTCTCTGGATGCTTTCAAGAGAGAGCTAGATAGGGCTCTTAAAGATAGCGGAGTCAGGGGATATGGGGAGAAGGCAGGAACGGGGTACTGATTGGGGATGATCAGCCATGATCACATTGAATGGCGTTGCTGGCTCGAAGGGCCGAATGGCCCACTCTTCCTGCACCTGTTGTCTATTGTCTTTTGTCTGTTTTGCGTTTATCTTTAGCCTGAAGAAGGGTCCTGACCCGAGACGTCACCCATCCATGTTCTCCAGAGATGCTGCCTGACCCATTGAGTTACTCCAGCAATTTGTTGACAGGGTCATCTACTCTAGTTGACAGGGTCATGGTTTGATGTTTTCTCGGAGAGACACACAGTTGAACGAAAGCACTCCCTCAGCGCTGCACTGAGGCATCAGCCTAGCTCTCTCTTGCAATTGGAGTAAGATTCAACCCAATAACATATTGACCTACTGAAAAAATGTGGTGTCCATTTGGTCAGAGACATTATTGAGCGGACAAAGTGGGAATAGTCAGCAGAAACAACAGAGCGAGGCCCAGCGCATATTTAGGGTGGCACGTTGGCACAGCGGTAGAGTTGCTGCCCTGCAGTACTCGCAGCGCCAGAGACCCGTATTCGAACCCGACCGCGGGCGCTGCCTGTACGGAGTTTGTACGTTCTCCCCGTGACCTGCGTGGGTTTTCTCCGAGATCTTCGGTTTCCTCCCACACTCCCAAGACTTACAGGTTTGTGGCTTAATTGGCTTGGTGTATGAGAACAATTGTCCCTAGTGCGTGTAGGACAACGTTAATGTGCAGGGATCGCTGGTCGGTGCGGACTCGGTGGGCCGAAGGGCCTGTTTCCGCGCTGTGTCTCTAAACTAAACTAATCTAAGCACCTCATATTTCGCTTGGGCAGCTTACAACCCAGCGGTATGAATATTGACTTCTCTAACTTCAAGTAACCCTTGCTTTCCCTCTCTCTCCGTCCCTCCCCGACCCTAGTTCTCCGACTAGTTTCAATGTCCTCCAGATTAAGTTTTACTGTTTGTACGCCTCGTTGTCACCTTCCCCTCAGCAGATAAAAGCTGTCAACTCAACAGACTCGGTACTGGAGTTGGGCGTTTAACGCCAGCGTGAGCCCAGCCTGTGAATGCGGAGCAGAACAACAGACAGCCAACCATGTCATCTCTAGGTGCCCGCTCTAACACACCAAATGGAGCTCTGTCAGGGCAACTATTTCCTTTGGTTAATGCTTCATTCGCAAGAAGAGCCAACAATGAACCATTCTACATTTCCTTAATCTGTCGTTTTAAGGGCCTGTCCCACTTTCACGACCAAATTCACGACCTCTGCCAAGTTTGCCCTTGACTCATTCTCGCAGCGAGTTCGTCACGAGGTCGTAGGAGATCGTAGGTAGGTCGTAGCAGGCCGTGATGCTAGTCGTAGGTACTCGTGGCATCAAGTAGGTCGGGGCGTTTTTTTCTAGCATGACGAAAAATGTCCACGAGCAAAAAAGGTCGTGAATTAGGTCGTGGAAGTGGGACAGGCCCAGTTTCCCTCTCCCCTTGACTCTCAGCCTGAGGAAGGGTCTTGACCCGAAACGCCACCCATTCCTTCCCTCCTGAGATGCTGCCCGGCCTGCTGGGTTACTCCAGCTTTTCATGTCCGCCTCCGATCAAAATGCACCTCACATCTGCTCCTGTGCTCCTCCATTTAGAAGTACTTCATTATTTCATTTCCATTAACACATTATTATATCGCTAATACGCCTCATTTTGCAGCGAGTTTATTAGATATGCATTGGAGAATCGTTACAATTATAGCAGATGTTTAACAAAATTTCTGAGATTAGATTTGTCGGTCAAAGGTTCCAGCTGCCACAATACGTATATCAATACCGCGTTTAACGAGTATTAATTTAAGGAGAGAAAAATCCTTTTAGGTTTTTCAACATTAATTATCCGTGTGAAATAGGCAATGTTAAGCAGTACCATGATGTGATCTCCACTTGGGGATAACACCGCAGACAGTCTTATCTAAGTCCCTCACCTTTTGCTTACTTTGCAATCTTCAAAGACAGTCACTGAATCTACCCATCTAGAAGATTAAAAGCCATTACCTTGTGTCCTGTTGTTCATGGTCTGTGACAAAGATGCTGACTCGATACCACGCACAGAATCATCTTTCAACGATTTGTATGATCGCGGAGAATGCTAAGAAAAAGGTGAAGCCTATTTTGCCCGTTTGTTCTCGTCTGCCCACAGTTTATTCTTTAGTTTAGCGTCACGTGCACCGAGAGGTACAGTGAAAAACTTTTAGTGGAAGATAAAGTCCAGTAAAGTCCAATCAAAGGTAGTCCGGGGTGGGAGATTGCAACCTTCGCGTGGTCCGCCCTGTTTCGACGAACGCAATCAACTCGACGGGCACAAACGGAAGATCAAATAGAACAAGTTGTCCAACAACTTTAGGCTGTGCACGCCACACGAAGGAAGAAGATAGTCCGAGGGTCCCCAATGAGGCAGATAGTAGCTGAGGGCTGCCCTCTAGTTGGTGGGAGGATGGTTCAGTTGCCTATTGACAGCTGGGGGAAAAACTGTCCCTGAATCTGGAGGTGTGCGTTTTCAGACTTCGATACCGATGGGAGAGAGGAGAAGAAGGAGTGGCCAGGGGGCGACTCGTCCTTTATTATGCCAGTGACCTTGCCGGGGCAGCGTGAGGTGTAGACGGAGCCAATGGAAGGCAGGTAGACACCAAAAGCTGGAGTAACTCAGCAGAGTCAGGCAGCATCTCTGGAGAAATGGAATAGGTGGCGTTTTGGGTCGAGACCCTTCTTGGTTTGTGTGAATGCCTGGGCTGTGTGCAGACCAGAGCAAATGATCTGGCTGGACTAAAACGTCGATCCTTAAAAAAAAAACCTGCAGACGCTGGAAATCTGAAACGAAAACAGAAAATGCTGGAAATGCACAGCAGGCCAGGCAGCATCTGCGGAAAGAGAAACGGTTAACACCTCATGTCCAAGACTCTTTTCATCAGGACTAAGGGAAAGAGGAATTAAAGATAGGAACAAGTTGCTAGGGTAAAAAAAATTCTATTCCTCTGGGTTTCGGGTCGAGACCCTTCTTCAGTCTGAAACGTCACCTATTCCTTTTCTCCAGAGATGCCGCCTGATCCACTGAGTTACTCCTGTTTTTTGGGTCTTTCTCAGGTTTGTAGGTTAATTGGCTTCACGTCACTTTAATTTCATTTTTTCTTGTATTTGTGTTTTTATCATTGGGGGAGTCCAGAACCAGGGGCCACAGTTTAAGAATAACGGGGTAAGCCATTTAGAACGGAGACGAGGAAACACTTTTTCTCACAGAGAGTTGTGAGTGTGGAATTCTCTGCCTCAGAGGGCGGTGGAGGCCGGTTCACTGGATACTTTAAAGAGAGAGCTAGATAGGGCTCTTAAAGATAGCGGCATCAGGGGATATGGGGAGAAGGCAGGAACGGGGCACTGATTGGGGATGATCAGCCATGATCACATTGAATGGCGGTGCTGGCCGGAAGGGCCGAATGGCCTACTCCTGCACCTGTTGTCTATTGTCTGTTGTCAGACCAATTTCCCTCCTGGGATGAATAAAGTTCAATCGTATCGTATCATATCGTAAATTGTCCTTGGCGTGTTGGGGTGACCCCTGGTCGGCACGGACTCGGTGGGCCGAAGGGCCTGTTGCCACACTGCGTCTCGAAACTGAACTAACATGGTGGTGGGGCACAAAAGTCAGGAGTAACTCAGCGGGCCCCACAGCATCTCTGGAGAAAAGGAATAGGAGACGACTCAAGACGAAGAAGGGTCTCAACCCGAAACGTCACCCATTCCAGCTCTCCAGAGATGCTGCCTGTCCCGCTGAGTCACTCCAGCTTTTTGTGTCAATCTTCGGTTTTGACCAGCATCTGTAGTTCCTTCCTAACACGGTAGTGGATTCACTCTGAGTGTATGACTGAGGTTCCATGGAAAGTTTAGACAATCCTGTTTGCATTCACATACTCGATCCAATGTATTTATATTTCTAAATCCATTACGTTTATAATCAATATACCTGCACCCCCAGTGACTCATTGTAATTAAGTCTCTTCGGCTAAATTAAATTGAATTTTGAGAGCAAAATAAAATTGCAGTTGGCTGGTTTGGGAGGAACTGACTCCTGGGAGGAAGTTAGCGAGAAAGGTTTTATTATAATTTATTTGGCAGTTTCTAATTGCTTTCAAGTGCGCGTATGTGGTTTTTTCTCAGTGCATTAAACATAAAACGCTATTTTTATTAAATATCATTTTTTTTTTTTTTAACAGGTCTCTAGTGCATCTGCTTCTTGGTAAATATCAAAGATAAAAGTGTGTAACAAGACCAGCTTTGGATAGAAGACAGACACAAAATGCCAGAGTAGCTCAGCGGGACAGGCAGCATCCCTGGAGAGAAGGAGTGGGTGACGTTTTGGGTCGAGGCAGGTGACGCTTGGGGTCTTCTTATATACCGTTACCTACGTACTAATGGATCAGTACAGTTCCATCAAATATTATAAATTATAAAGAAAGTGGTTTTACCGAGCACTTTTCATAATGGCAACTTTGTATTTATCAGCTCCCTTGAGCAAGGACACTAAATTCAACCCTTAAAAATTATCATTTTGATTAACCCATTGCTGTTACATATGGTCCTATTCACTTTTTAGTTTAGATAGACACAAAATGTTGGAGTAACTCAACGGGACAGGCAGCATCTCTGGAGAGAAGGAATGGGTGACGTTTCGGGCCGAGACCCTTCTTCAGACTGAGCAACAGGCCCCTCAGCCCACCCAATCCGCGCCGACCGGCGATCCCGTCACACTAACCCACCTTCACACGCACGGGGACAACTTGCAGTTTTTACCGAAACCAATTAACCGGCAAACCTGCACGTCTTTGGAGGGTGGGAGGAAACCGGAGATCCCGGTGAAAACCCACGCGGGTCATGTGGAGACCGTATGAACTCCGTACAGACAGCGCCCGTAGTCAGGATTGAACCCGGGTGTCCAGCGCTGTGAGGCAGCAACTCTACCCGCAGCGCCATCGTTATTGAATGTGATTCCCATCTCATGTGATTGAGGAGCGGGGGGGGGGATTAAAAGAATCAGATTTTCCATTTTGCTCCACGTAACATTATTATTTTTTTTAATGAGACATAAATCAAATTCCCTTTTTCGAAGATTGCTGCTGAATCTCCCACTGCCATGCATTCGTGGAGAGCGTCCTGAACTATAACAACTCACCGCGTATGACAATTTAGTCTCATCTCCCTTCTGATTCCTTTGTCAATTGGCCTCAAATATTTAAAGACAGGAAAGAGTTGCCGCTCTGACTTCCCCGCCTCTTCTCGATGCGCACGGGTGTAGCGAGAATATTCCCTGGACTATTACTTAACCACTTTTCATGCTGCAAATTTTTTTCAGACACAAATCTGCCTTTTCCAGTTATCTCGTATGTTTTCTATTTCTCCTCACTGAACCATGACTTTAATTTTTAAACAGTGTTAGAAATTCATTCAATGTCACCCATTCCTTCTCTCCAGAGATGCTGCCCGTTCTCCCCAGAGGTCCCGCTGAGTTACTCCAGCATTTTGTGTCTACCTTCGATTTAAATCAGGATCTGCAGTTCTATCCTACGTATTATCAATTAATTATGTGCAGCTGCATCAATGTATTAAAGTTGACTTCCATAATTTTGTTCTGTTGATATCGACAGGGGAGTTTCGGAAGATAGGGCGGCACGGTGGCGCAGAGGTGGAGTTGCTGCCATCACAGCGCTTGCAGCGCCAGAGACCCGGGTTCGATCCTGACTACGGGTGCTTGTCTGTACAGAATTCTCCCTGTGATCAAGTGGGTTTTCTCCGGAATCTCCTGTTTCCTCCCACACTCCAAAGACGTACAGGTTTGTAGGTTCATTGGCTTGGCATAATTGCAAAGCGTCCCGACTAATGTGTTGATGTGCGGGGATGTGTCAGTGGTGGGCTGGAGGGCCTGCTTCTGCACTGTATCTCTCAACTAACAAAA
This sequence comes from Okamejei kenojei, assembly GCA_035221665.1. Taxonomy (NCBI): domain Eukaryota; kingdom Metazoa; phylum Chordata; class Chondrichthyes; order Rajiformes; family Rajidae; genus Okamejei; species Okamejei kenojei. The sequence goes on along the minus strand of CM069142.1, from coordinate 66,454,359 downwards.
AAGACCACAACATTCTGAGGTCACTCGGCGAGTCAGGGCAGCATCTCTGGAGAAAAGGAATAGGTGACGTTTCAGGGTCGCGACCCTTCTTCAGAGTGAGAGTCAGGGGAGAGGGAAAGGAGAGATATAGGAGAAATGAATGGAAGATATGCGAAAGCAACAGTTTAAACCAGCATCCGCTGATCCAACCCACACTCGGCGGAGTTTGAAGGTGGGATACCACGTGTGTTTGGAATTTATTGCTAGTTTAGAGCAACATTAGTTTAGTTCCGTTTAGTTTATTGTCACGTGTACCGAGGTACTGCGCAAAGCGTTTATGTTGCGTGCTTGTCCAATCAGGAGAGAATCAAAATGAATTATAAGAGGACAGCGCAATGGCACGCGTTACTGCCTCACGGCGCCAGAGACCCGGGTTCGATCCTGACTACGGGTGCTACCTACGTGGAGCTTACGCATTCTCCCTGTGACCGAGTGGGTTTTCTCCAGGTGCTCAGGTTTCCTCCCACATTCCAAAGACGTGCAGGTCTGTCGATTAATTGGCTTCCTTGAATCGTTCCGAGTGTGCAGGCTGGAGCTAGTGTACGGGTCGATCGCTGGTCGGCGAGGACTTAAGGGTCTGTCCCACGATGCGAGTTTACCCAAGAGCTCTCCCGAGTTTAAAAAAAAATCAAACTCTTGGTAAGTACGTAGAATGTACGTAACGGGTACGTCGGAGCTCGTGGACGTTTCGTAGCGGCTCGTAATGCTAACGGCAGGTACATGGAAATGTGAAAACTCGTGAAGTTTTTTCAACAGTGTGAAAAATTTCCAAGAGTAAAAAATACTCATTCCAAGAGTATGAGGTACCACGAGTTTGATTTTTTTTTAACTCAGGAGAGCTCTTGGGTAAACTCGCATCGTGAGACAGGGGCTTAAGTGGGCTGAAAGTCCTGCTTCCAAGCTGTATCTCTATCTCTAAACTGAACTAGGGACAAAGTGCTGGAGTAAGTCAGCAGGTCAGGCAGCATTTCTGGAGAACATCGATAGAAGTCAGGTTTCGGATCGAGACACCTTCTTCAGACCCACAAAGAGCTGGAGTAACTCAGCGGGCCAGGCAACATTTCTGGAGAACATGGATAGGTGACGTTTTGGGTCGAGACCCTTCTTCGGACTTATGAAGTGGGTGGGAGGGGAGGAGAGGAGAAAGTTGGACAATGGAAGAGGCAGGACAAAGCTCGACAGGTAATAGGTCGACACAGGCGAGTTAGGGTACATGGTGCAGCAGCATCTAAGGAGCCGACGTGGGTCGATAGGAATGGTCCTGACAAACATTACCTATTCATTTTCTCCAGAGATGCTGCTTTAGTTCAGTTTAGAGATACAGCGCCCTTCGGCCCACCCAGTCCGTGCCGACCAGCGATCCCAGCACACTAACACTATCCTACACGCACAGGGGACAATTTACATTTATACCAAGCCAATTAATCTACAAACCTGGACGTCTTTGGAGTGTGGGAGGAAACCGAAGATCTCGGAGAAAACCCACGCAGGTCACGGGGAGAACGTACAAACTCCGTGCGCAGACTCTTAAAAATAGTGGAGTCAGGGGATATGGGGAGAAGGCAGGAACGGGGTACTGATTGGGGATGATCAGCCATGATCACAGTGAATGGCGGTGCTGGCTCGAAGGGCCAAATGGCCTACTCCTGCACCTATTGTCTATTGTCTATTGTCTATTGCCAGCACCCAGAGTTGGGATCGAACCCAGGTCACTGGCGCTGTGAGGCAGCAGCTCTTCCGCTGCGCCACCGTGCCTCCGCTAAATACGCGATTTGTTACTAATGAAACAAAACCCATAAGACTCATATAATTATGCGCTAGCAGTCTGAAGAAGGGTCCCGACCCGAAACATTACCGACCCATTTTCTCCAGAGATGCTGCCTGACCCGCTGACTTACTCCTGCATTCCGTGTCTCCTGACGTGATTCGTTACTTAACTAACAATGCCCATAAATTCCTGCCAAGTGCGGACACTAATTTGAAGAAAGGCCAACAAAGAGTACAACCAACTAGGCGGAAAATGTAAAAAAAACTATGTATTTGGAACAAAAGAATTAGTATTCTGCAAGAATGGGCTGGTAATTACTCAACACCATTAATTCTGTAGTTAGATTATGATATAATTATCTAAAACCTTAATTGGCCGTTGAAATTGTCTTTGCAGAATGCAAGTGACTTCAATCTACATTATTTCGAACATAGGACTTCTAAAGATTAGCCATGTTTATAATCCATGTGTCTCCTTTTGCGGTAATTTTCTATACCCCGTCCAGTCTTAGGTAGGCCCCCTTCGGTCGTAGCTGACCATGGGTGTCTCCAAGGTGCTGCTATTCCCTATATGGAGGACGCCTGTGCGTGACTTTGTTTAACGTGGGGAGACTGGTGCACAGACAGCCACCCCACGGTCCTTAACAGATCTGGGTCGGGATCCAGTGGCATGGAGTCCAAGACGACCAGAGACCCTTTCCTGCTGCAGCCTTCATCCGCCTTCCCAGCCGTTGTGACGCTCCACTGAGGTCAGCCGTCGTCCTCCGCCTGTTCCACCGTTGATGTCATAGAATCATAGAATCATAGAAAATAGGTGCAGGAGTAGGCCATTCGGCCCTTCGAGCCTGCACCGCCATTCAATATGATCATGGCTGATCATCCAACTCAGTATCCTGCACCTGCCTCCTCTCCATACCCCATGATCCCATTAGCCACAAGGGCCACATCTAACTCCCTCTTAAATATAGTCAATGAACTGGCCTCAACTACCTTCCGTGGCAGAGAATTCCACAGATTCACTCTGTGTGAGAAATGATTTTGGTCCTAAAAGAAATCATCTTGGTCCTAAAAGACTTCCCCCTTATCCTTAAATTGTGACCCCTGAGGAATGACTTTTCTCAGATTAGGAGACCAAAACTGAACGCAATACTCCAGGTGTGGCCTCACCAAGACCCTGTACAACTGCAGTAGAACCTCCCTGCTCTTGTACTCAAATCCTTTTGCTATGAAAGGTCTTGGTTGTATTGCTCTTAGTCAGAGACCTCCCCCTCGACCGTACCGCCATGGGTGGCCCTACCAGGAGCACAGCTCCAGACGGCATCGCTCTCAGGATCTCAGGTCCACACAAGCTTCTCCACCACGACAAGGTGACAACCCCCAATCCTCACATAATCAGCCAGCTTCCATTCAAAGACTTTTATCAGGCAACTGAACCATCCTACCAACAACTAGAGAGTAACCTTGAGCTACTATCTACCTCATTGGAGACCCTCGGACTATCTCTGATCGGACTTGACTGGGAAAACACAAAATGCTGGAGTAACTCAGCGGGACAGGCAGCTTCCCTGGAGAGAAGGAATGGGTGACGTTTCGGGTTGAGACCCTTCTGACTGTGAGCCTCGCCCATAGCTAACAATGGCCTGTTTCCTTGATCATCATTCCTTGTTTGCATATCTTTCATTTGTTTGCACTATATCTCTCCATGTCATCATCTGCATCTCTCGCTTTCCCTTTCTCCTGACCCTCAGTCTGAAGAAGGGTGTCGGCTCGAAACGTTGCATATTCCATCTCTCCAGAGATGCTGCCTGTCCCGCTGAGTTACTCCAGTTTTTCTTCTGCTTAGAAACATAGAAAATAGGTGCAGGAGTAGGCCATTCGGCCCTTCAAGTCAGCACCGCCATTCAATATGATCATGGCTGATCATCCAAAATAAGTACCCCGTTCCTGCTTTTTACCCATTATCCCTTGATTCCGTTAGCCCAAAGAGTTAAATCTAACTCTCTCTTGAAAACATCCAGTGAATTGGCCTCCACTGCCTTCTGTGGCCGAGAATGCCACAGATTCACAACTCTCTGGGTGAAACGTTTGTCTTGATCTGAATCCAAAATGGTCGACCCCTAACTCTGCAGTTCCTTGTTCCTCTCTACCAATGTTCCTCAGCCACGTAATTCAAGACAATTCTCTTTCTGTTGTTTTGTTCTTTATTGCTTGAGGTCAAAACATGGTATTCTGAGCACATCGTATCAAGAAGCCATGGTGGTCAGGAGTCGAGAATGAAAGGAAACAGAATTAATATGTTCACCTTTGCCAAAGCCAACTTTCTCACTCCCAAATAAGGGACAAATTCCCGACGGCAATTCGTTGACCGACTGGGCCGTGGCTGGGTGAATGATGAGGTGGCCCGGGTGCTGGACTGCACACAAAGCCCAGCCGGCGGGCCAGCTGAGGAGTTTTGGCCCGGGCCGCGCGACGTCGCTCGCAAAGTCCGGCGCCCCGTCCAACTCATGAACCGATGATCGGCCATGAGAAGGAGGGGTGTTGGCGGTAAGCGAAAGTTCGAAGGTCGGACAGCTGGCCGGGCTGCCGACCGACGACGGGGCCACGGGCGAGGCGCTGCTACTGCTGCTGCACTCCATGGGCTGCACTATGTCAGGACGGGTGAGGCGGGGCCGGACACGGTGTTCCCGCCTGACAATCCCCTTGACCCGAGTAGTAGCAGTCAAATACGGGACAAGGGCGGTCCCGTACGGGACAAACCAAATTAGCCCAATATACGGGATGTCCCGGCTAATACGGGACAGTCGGCAACCCTAACCATGTCCCTGTGGTTAAATTCTGATCAGCAATCCTGACTCCATCGTCTGTCGATATTAATCCAGCTTCCGCACCCTGTCCGACCCGTTAGCGCATTCCTAGTCAGCACTGCAACATTACTGACTGCATCTCTATTGATACCCATAACGTTGTTTTCATCAGTCAGCTT
>CM069142.1:66359570-66444570 GCA_035221665.1 Okamejei kenojei | reverse complement strand
GTGCGTGGTTGCGCGCGCATGTGTGTGTGCGTGGTGTGCGCGCATGTGTGTGTGCGTGGTGTGCGTGTGTGTTGTGTGCGCGTGTGTGTATGTGTGCTCGTTTGTGTGCGTGTGTGTGCTCGTGAGTGTGAATTAGTGTGTGTGCATGTGCGCGTGTGTGTGCATGTGCTCGTGCGTGTGTTCTCGTGTGTGTGTGCTCGTGTTTATGTGTGCGTGTATGTGCATGTGTGTGTGTGTGTGTGTGTGTGTGTGTGTTCATGTGTGTGTGCATGCGTGCACGTGCATATGTGAGCAGAATGTAGTTCCATCATTGGAACGTTACAGCTCCAGAGAAAAAATTTCATGTCTGCAATGAGGTAGGTTGGAAGATCAGGGCCGCGCCCTAGCTTATGGAAGATGTACGTGAATCTGGCGGTTCATGCTTTCTAGCCCCTCTATCAATTGGGAGTAAGGAGAAGAAGGAATGATGTGGGAAGGAACAGCAGATGCTGGTTTAAACCAAAGATAGACCCAAAATGCTGGAGTAACTCAGCAGGACAGGCAGCATCTCTGGGGAGAAGGAATAGGTGGTGTTTTGGGTCGTGCCCCATCTTCATAGAAAGATAGAAAAATAGGTGCAGGAGTAGACCATTCAGCCCTTCGAGCCAACACCGCCATTCACTATTATCATGGCTGATCATCTAAAATCAGTACCCCATTCCTGCTTCCCCCCCCCATTATCCCTTGAATCCTTTAGCCCTAAGAGCTAAATCGAACTCTTTCTTGAAAACATTCCTCGGTCTTCAAACCGAGAGTCATGGGAGAGGAAGTCCAGAGATATGGAAGTGTGAAAATAATAGATCAAAGTGGATGCAGATAAAGAAATGTAGAACGGTTCATCGGTAGCTGAGGGGAAGGTGACAACGAGGCACGCAAACAGTAAAACTAAGCAGGAGAACTGTGAAACTAATCGGAGAACTAGGGTGGGGAGGGACGGAGAGAGAGGTAAAGCAAGATTTGAAACGCAATACTTTGTTGCTCTCTTCACATACGCTGCCTGAATTGCCGAGCAAAGGCTCCTCTAGTATCTTTGCTGCCGAGCATCTCCAGATTGTTCTGCCTTGTAAGGTCACAAGTGAAAAAAGGAGCAGAATTAGACCATTCGGCCCATCAAGTCTACCCCACCATTCCACCATGGCTGATCTATCTCTGCCTCCTAAACCCATTCTCCTGCCTTCTCCTCATAACAATAGACAATAGACAATAGACAATAGGTGCAGGAGTAGGCCATTCGAGCCAGCACCGCCACTCAATGTGATCATGGCTGATCATCCCCAATCAGTACCCCGTTCCTGCCTTCTCCCCATATCCCCTGACTCCGCTATTTTTAAGAGCCCTATCTAGCTCTCTTTTGAAGGCATCCAGAGAACCTGCCTCCACCGCCCGCTGAGGCAGAGAATTCCACAGACTCACCACTCTCTGTGAGAAAAAGTGTTTCCTCGTCTCCATTCGAAATGGCTTACTCCTTATTCTTAAACTGTGGCCCCTGGTTTTGGACTCCCCCAACATCGGGAACATGTTTCCTGCCTCTAGCGTGTCCAAGCCCTTAACAATCTTATATGTTTCAATGAGATGCCCTCTCATCCTTCTCATCCTTCCAAACTCCAGAGTGTACAAGCCCAGCTGCTACCTTCCCTCAGCATAACCTCTGACACCCGTACTAATCAAAAATCTATCTACCTCTGCCTTAAAAATATGAGAAGCATCCACTCCTTGATGAAAGGAGTCAAACGTTCGTAAGTGCTAGGAGCAGAATTAGGCCATTCGGCCCATCAAGTCTACTCTGCCATTCGATCATGGCTGATCTATCTTTCCCTCTCAACCCCATTCTATCTCTACCATAAAAATATCCACTGACTTGGCCTCCGCAGCCTTCTGTGGCAAAGAATTCCGCAGATTCACCACCCTCTGACTCAAGAAATTCCTCCTCATCTCCGTCCTAAAGGAACGTCCTTTAATTGTGAGGCTGTGACCTCTGGTCCTAGATTCTTCCACTAGTGGAAACATCCTCCCCACATCCACTCTATCCAAGCCTTTCACTATTCGGTATATAATCTGTGGGTGTAGAATGTTACTGCCGATGTATCAATGCTACTGGGAGATAGGAGCCAATTATGGATCGTGGTTGGACTGGCAACACAGCGACCACAATGAATGGGCGACCCGCGATTGTATTTGGAAAACTAGGAATAACTTCCATTCTTCTTCGAGTTAATGGGTTTTGCATTAGCTGAAAGGATAATCATTGAGATTCTGAAGCAGTATTTTTTTTTTAAATGTAAGGTATTTAAATCCGCACGGTTCCTACATTTCAAGCACTGCACAGATGATAAAAGGACGAGACAAGAGTCTCAGGATCACCGGAATGCTAATTGCACTTCACGTTGCAGCCGTATCAAAGATTTAAGCTGCTCCCCCCCCCCCCCCCCCCCCCCCTTCTCTCGCCACTCTCCTCAATGCATTTCAATTATTGAAGCTCATGAAAAATGCAGAGTGATTCGTATTCTTCACTTTGTCTCATGGCCGGACCCAGTTTTTCTTTGAGATACATTGTGGAAACAGGCCCTTCGGCCCACCGGGTCCGCGCCGACCAGCGATCCCCGCACGTTAACCCTATCCTGCATCCACCAGGGACAATTTTTTACACTTACCCAAGCCAGTGAACCTGCAAACCTGTACGTCTTTGGAGTGCCGGAGGAAGCTGAAGATCCCGGGGGAAACCCACGCGGGTCACGGGGAGAACGTTCAAACTCCGTACAGACAGCGCCCGTAGTCAGGGTTGAACCCGGGTCTCCGGCGCTGCATTCGCTTTAAGGCAGCGACTCTACCGCTGCGTCACCGTGACCGCCTGTTGCACTATTGAATCCTGGAAGTTGGTATCCGGAAAGCACAGCGCTGATATGACCCGCCATGGGCGCCATGGTGGCGAAGCGGTGGAGTTGCAGCCTTACAGCGCCATAGGCCCGGGTTCCATCCTGACTACGGGTACTGTCTGTCCGAACGATAGATCAGCCAATATTGAATGGCGGAGTAGACTTGATGGGCCGATTGGCATAACTCTGCTCTTGTGAACATAATGACATTATGAACAGCGAATATTGTGAGGTTTAGTTTAGTTCAGAGATACAGCGTGGAAACAGACCCTTCGGCCCACCGAGTCCGTGCCGTCTGGCAATCCCCCGCACACTAGCACTATCCCACACGCACCATGGACAACTTACAATGTCACCAAGTCAATGAACCTAGAAACTGCACGTCTTTGGAGCGCGGGAGGAAACCGGAGCTCCCGGTGAAAACCCAGGCAGGTCTCGGGGAGGAGATACAAACTCCGTCCAGGCAAGCACCCATGCCCGTCTGTGGCACTGTGAGGCAGCAACTCTACCGCTGCGCCGCCAGGCCAGTGAGCGCGGTGGAGGCCGGTTCTCTGGATACTTTCTCAAGAGAGAGTTAGACAGGGCTCTTAAAGACAGCGGAGTCAGGGGGTATGGGGGGAGAAGGCAGGAACGGGGTACTGATTGGGGATGATCCACAAAGTGACCCACAAACGTAAATGTATTTTATTGGGATTTTATGTGATAGACCAACACAAAGTGGTGCATAATTGTGAAGTGGAAGGAAAATTATACATGGTTTCCAAATTTTATTACAAATGAAAAACTGAAAAGTGTGGCGTGCAAAAGTATTCAGCCACTTTTGCAAGCCACTGTATATAAATGGTGTGTTGTTTCCAGGAATTTGCTCTCCACACTGCAATTGAAAGTTACTGCATGGTGGCATGGCGGCAGAGTTGCTGCCTTACAGCGCCAGAGACTCGGATCCGATCCTGACCTTGTTTGCAGCCTGTACGGAGTTTGTGCGTTCTCCCTGCGACCACGTACGTGGGTTTCCTCCAGGAGCTCCTTTTTCCTCCCACCCTCCAAAAGCGTACAGTTTTGTCGGGATGATCAGCCATGATCACATTGAATGGCGGTGCTGGCTCGAAGGACCGAACGGCCTACTCCTGCACCTATTGTCTATTGTCTATTGAAGTTCAGAGGAGCAGGTTGTGTGCGCGCGGATGTACAGCGAATGCTAACTCAGATACATGGTTATAAAATTCTATTCCATTCAGCTGAGTGGAGAATCTAAATGTTTGCGCACTTGCTGCCAGCAATAGTGATAAACTACAGTGAGTAACTGCTGTGACTCACCCATCGATTAGGCCCCACACTGGGCAGGCATGATAAATACCAGCAGTCGGTACAGTACGGTCATCAGTCTCATTGCAGTCCAGTGAAGTCGAATAACAATAATTCACTCCCATCTGGTATTGTACCTGTTTTTGTTTTTGTGTGTGTGCTTGCATCTCTATTTTAGTTTTGCATCTCTCTAATTTTGTGTGTACGTTCGAGGAGCAGAATTAGGCCATTCGGCCCATCGTCCACTCCGCTGGATGGAATAGAATTCAGACTTCTGCAGTTGTGTAGGGCTCTGGTGAGACCACATCTGGAGTATTGTGCACAGTTTTGGTCTCCTAATTTGAGGAAGGACATCCTTGTGATTGAGGCAGTGCAGCGTAGGTTCTACCCTCTTGCCTGATGGGAGAGGGTAGAAGAGTGAGTGAATTAAGATGCACTTAAGTTTTGTCAATGGAATAAGAATAAGGTAACTTTTTCACACAAAGGCTGGTGGGTGTATGGAACGAGCTGCAAGAGGAGGTGATTGAGGCTGGGACTATCGAACGTTTAAGAAATATTTAGGCAGGCACAAGGATAGGAAGGGTTTAGAAGGGCGTGGGCCAAACGCAGGCAGGTGGGACTAGTGTAGCTGGGACATGTTGGCCGGTGTGGGCAAGTTGGGCCAAAGGGCCTGTTTCCACGCTGTATCACTCTATGACTCTGTGGCTAAGAATGCTTATTGTGAGGAGAATGATAGGATGCTCCTTCTTTGCTCAGTGTGGGGTTGACAATTGCAGCAAAACGCCTGCCCGTTGCTGGCATCAATTTAATCCACCTGCGTTTAGATTTATTAGTCGTTTAGATCAGTAGGGGCATTCAACCACTCTGAACATGCCCGCAATACCCTTCCGATCATTGCACATATCTCAGATAACTCTACTGGTGACCTGCATGCAGTCCATTCAATAATCGGATGCAAAGAGAGAAACATAGAAAAATAGGTGCAGGAGGAGACCATTCGGCCCTCCGAGCCAGCACCGCCATTCAATATGATCATGGCTGATCATCTAAAATCAGTACCCCGTTCCTGCTTTTTCCCAATATCTCTTGATTCCTTTAGCCCTAAGAGCTATATCTAAGTCTCTCTTGAAAATATCCAGTGAATTGGCCTCCACTGCCCTCTGTGGCAGAGAATTCCACAGATTCACAACTCTCTGGGTGAAAAGGTTTTTCCTCATCTCAGTCCTAAATGGCCGATCCCTTATTCTTAAACTGTGCTTCTGTCTTTAATTGGGCGGTGCAGCGGTAGAGTTGCTGCCTTACAGCGCCAGAGACCCCGATTTGATCCTGACTACGGGTGCTGCCTGTACGGAGTTTGTACGCTCCCCCCGTGGGTTTTCTCCGAGATCTCCGGTTTCCTCCTGCACTCCAAAGACGTGCAGGTTTGCCGGTTAACCGGCTTGGTGTAAATGTAAAAAATTGTCCCTGGTGTGTGTAGGGTAGTGTTAGTGTGCGGGGATCGCTGGTCGGCGCGGACGCTGTGGGCCGAAGGGCCTGTTTCCGCGCTGCATCTCTGAACTAAACAAAACTAAATTGGAAAATTAAAGTTTCACCAGCGTATCTTTGACAAGTACGGAAGATTAACTCGAGTCACCCCATTCCGGTTTTATCCCTCGCTAATTGTGCTGCGTCAGTTGTCTCACCTCAGTCACATTCTATCAGGGCCTCGATCCTTTAGTCTCTCACGGTAGGTCTGACCGTTATGCTTGCAGGTACGACCAAACTCCTCAAGGTTCCAGTCCTGCCGTTTTCCACAGCAACTGACTTGATTATTTTTACCGAGTCCAACATTAACCCACGTCCGCCAACCAACACAAATAAACTGTTTATTTACGGTAAATGCTGCTGTGAAAAAAGGCAATGCGGGTGCTGGTTTCTGCCAAGGGTCGATGCAAAAGTGCTGGAGTGACTCAGCGGGTCAGGCAGCATCTCTGGCAGCAAAAAGGACGGGTGGCGTTTCGGATCGAGACTGAAGAAATGGCCCCAACCCAAGGTGACATCCATCATTTTCCCCCGGTGATGTTATTCGACCTGCTGAGTTTGAAACGTAGGAGCATTGAAATTAGGTGCAGGAGTAGGCCATTCGGCCCTTCGAGCCAGCACCACCATTCAATGTGACTGATCATCCACAATCAGTACCCCATTTCTGCTTTCTCCCCATATCCCTTGATTCCGTTTGCCCGAAGAAATAAATCTAACTCTCTCTTAAAAACATCCAGTTAATTTGGCCTCCACTGCCTTCTGTGGCAGAGAATTCCACAGATTTACAACTCTGTCAGGGTGAAAAAGTGTTTCCTCATCTCAATCCTAAATGGCTTACCCCTTATCCTTAAACTGTGGCCCCTGGTTCTGGACTCCCCCAACATCGGGAACATGTTTCCTGCATCCAGCCTGTCCAATCCATTAAGAATTTGATATGTTTCTATATGATCCCCTCTCATCCTTCTAAATTCCAGTGAGTATACGGCCAGTCGACCCATTCTTTCATCATGTGTCAGTCGCCAGCATTTTATATCTACAGTGGCTTGCAAAAGTTTTCATACCCCTTGAACTTTTCCAAATTTTGTCACGTTACAACCACAAGCGTAAATGTATTTTATTGGGATTTTATGTGATAGACCAACACAAAGTGGTGCATAATTGTGAAGTGGAAGGAAAATTATACATGGTTTCCAAATTTTATTACAAATGAAAAACTGAAAAGTGTGGCGTGCAAAAGTATTCAGCCCCTTTTGCAAGCCACTGTATATAAATGGTGTGTTGTTTCCAGGAATTTGCTCTCCACACTGCAATTGAAAGTTACTGCATGGTGGCATGGCGGCAGAGTTGCTGCCTTACAGCGCCAGAGACTCGGATCCGATCCTGACCTTGTTTGCAGCCTGTACGGAGTTTGTACGTTCTCCCTGTCACCATGTACGTGGGTTTCCTCCTTTTTCCTCCCACCCTCCAAAGACGTACAGTTTTGTCAGCTAATTGGCTTTGGTAAAGTTGTAAATTGTCCCTATTGTGTAGGGCAGTGCTAATCGCTGGTCGGAGCCGGATTCGGTAGGCCAAAGGGCTTGCTTCTGCACTGTATCTCTGATGTCTAAAGGTGGATAGGGTGGTTAAGAAGGCTTTCACCGCGTTGGCCTTCATCAGTCAGAGTTTTGGCTGTGGACGATGGGAGGTCACGTTACAGTTGTACAAGATGCCCTCTGGTTCTCGATTCCCCCGCCCTGGGCAAGAGACTCTGAACGTCCACCCGATCTATTCCTCTCGTGATATTATACACCTCTTCCTCAAAAGAAGATTATCAAAGCAGCTATGAATACACAAAAATATATAGAATCACTTAGCCGGTCAGGCAGCACTACAAAACCATATGGTTTTTTTTGTTACAACAATCCAGTAATGCCATTAATGATACCTGCTTTATTAAAAAAATTCTGAAAGTAGCTATTCTTTAACTGTCATGGTTTGTGACTAATACACATCGCACATTACTCGAGCACGCCTGTGGAATACTAACTCAGTGGAGCGATCATGTTACAGTCTGGATGGCCACAGAGAGTATCAAATCGATACAGGTTTCAGCATTCTTTAACAAAGGGGTGGAGTTAATTGTGTGAAGGACATGCATGGTTGGAAGCCTGACCTCTTGGGAATGTGTGTGTACGCACACGCACACGCACACGCAACACACATGCACACAAACTCACAGAGAGTGGCGAGTCTGTGGAATTCTCTGCCTCAGAGGGCAGTGGAGGCCGGTTCTCTGGATGCTTTCAAGAGAGAGCTAGATAGGGCTCTTAAAGATAGCGGAGTCAGGGGATATGGGGAGAAGGCAGGAACGGGGTACTGATTGGGGATGATCAGCCATGATCACATTGAATGGCGGTGCTGGCTCGAAGGGCCAATTGGCCTACTCCTGCACCTATTGTCTATTGTCTATTGACTATTATCTCACTTACACACGCAAACACACATGCACACGTGTATGCACACACACGCTCTCACAGAGATGTCACGCTGAGCCTCTCCATAAGGCGCTGGTCAGGCTGCATTTGAATATTGTGAGCAATTTTGGGCACCATATCTGAGGAAGGATGAGCTGGCTCTGGAGAGGGTCCAGAGGGAGGTTTACAAGAATGATCCCAGGAATGGGTGGGTCAACATATGATGAGCGTTTGACGGCACTGGGCCTGTACTCGCTAGAGTTCAGAAGGATGAAGGGGGGGGGGGGGGGCTCATTGAAACATACTGAATAGTAAAAGGTTTGGAGAGAGTGGATGTGGAGTTTCCACTAGTGGGAGAATCTAGGACTAGCACTCATAGCCTCAGAATTTATGGATGTTCCTTTAGGAAGGAGATGTGGAGGGATTTCTTTAGTCAGAGGGTGGTGAATCTGTGGAATTCATTGCCACAGAAAGCTGTGGAGAGCAAGTCAGTGGATATTTTTAAGGCAGAGATAGATAGATTTTTGATCAGTACGGGTGTCAGAGGTTATGGTGAGAAGGAAGGAGAATGAGTTAGGAGGCAGAGATAGATCAGCCATGATTGAATGGCGGAGAAGATTTGATGGGGCCGAATGGCCTAATTCTTCTCCTATCACTTATGACCTTATGATGCACGCACACACGCAGACATGCTTGCACGCATGCACACGTGCATGTACAGACACACACACGCAAACACATGCGCATGTACGCACACACATACATACTCATACATCATCTTGCCTACACCGGCCAACATGTCCCATCTACGCAAGTCCCACCTGCCGCGTTTGGCCCATATCCCTCGAAACTTGTCCTATCAATTTACCTGTCCAAATGTTTCTTAATCATTGCTATAACCCCAGCCTCAACTACTTACCTCTTCCAGCAGCTTGTTCCATACACCCACCACCCTTTGTGTAAAAAAAAAAATTACCCCTCAGGTTCTTATTAAATCTTATTAAATCTTTCCCCCATTACATTATGAATGAATTCCACTGATTCACCACCCTCCGACTAAAGAAATTTCTCCTCATCTTTATAAAGGCACGTCCTTTTATTCTGAGGCTGTGACCTCTGGTCCTGGACTCTCCCACTGGTGGAAACATCCTTTCCACGTCCACTCTATTCGGGTCGTTCACTATTCTGTCCGTTTCAATGAGGTCCCCCCTTCATGCTTCTAAACTCCAGCGAGTACAGGCCCGGTGCTGTCAAACGCTCATCATATGTTAACCCACTCAACTTCCTCTGGACCCTCTCCAATGCCAGCACATCCTTCCTCAGATATGGGGGGGGGGGGGGGGGGGGTTAAAACTGCTCACGGCACTCCAAATAAATGGAATTGAGAGAGGATACACAGCTTGTCTACATCCTCCTGGCTTCACACCACCTAAACTGATGTATACTGTGCCGTCCAATTAACTTGAATGGGGTTACTGACCATTAAAAAGATAGTCGGAGCTAAGTGTTATTCTTTCATTTTATTTTAATTCATATTAATATTTTTAATTAGTTTACGTGGAAAGTTGAATGCGGTTTTTGATTCCTGGCAGTCTGGACACTTGGCTGGTGAATTTTGTGAAAAGTCGTTTGTGGATTTTTGAAGCATGTTTGTCGTGGCTCCCATGATATCAGTGCTGCTCTGGTGCGCATTTCTGAAGCTGGGATAATCTGTCTTGCTAATCAAGCACTCAAAAGTCTCATCTCGTCCAAATGGTGGCGCTCTGCGAGTTCCCCTCTCCCTGTGCACTGCCTTGAAATGTCTGAAGAAGGGTCCCGACCCGAAACGCCAGCCATTCCTTCTCTCCAGAGATGCTGCCTGCCTGTCCCGCTGACTTACTCCAGATCTTTGTGCCCGTCTACTGCCTTGAAACATCAGCTTGAATTGTGGGACAGTACTTTAGAATTTGCGGAACGGACAGCCCAATTCTCTTTCTAGTCTGAAGATAGACACAGAGAGCTGGAGTACCTCAACGGGTCAGGCAGCATGGGTGACAATAGACAATAGACAACAGGTGCAGGAGTAGGCCTTTTGGCCCTTCGAGCCAGCACCGCCATTCATTGTGATCATGGCTGATCATCCCCAATCAGTACCCCGTTCCTGCCTTCTCCCCCATATCCCTTGACCGCTATTTTTAAGAGCCCTATCTACCTCTCTCTTGAAAGCATCCAGAACCACCCCCAACTGCCCTGGCAGAGAATTCCACAGACTCACAAGTCTCTGTGTGAAAAAGTATTTCCTCATCTTCATTCTAAATGGCTTATCCGACATGAGAATTATAACGTGAGGGGGAACCTTTACTCAGAGGGTGGTGGCTGTGTTGGATGAGCTTCCAGCAGAAGTGGCATTTAAGACTAAAGTGGATAGGTATATGGACGTGAAGGGAATGGAGGGTATGGTCTGAGTGCAGGTAGATGGGACTGGAAAACAAATGGGTCGGCACGGACTGGAAGGGCCGAGAGGGCCTGTTTCCGTGCTGTAATTGTTATATTGTTATATTGTTATATGGCTTATCCCTAATTCTAAAACTGTGGCCCCTGGTTCTGGACTCCCCCAACATCAAGAACATGTTTCCTCCCTCTAGCGTCTCCAAGCCCTTAATAATCTTATATGTTTCAATAAGATCCCCTCTCAGCCTTCTAAATTCCAGAGTATACAAGCTCCATTCTATCAACATATGACAGTCCCGCCATCCCGGGAATTAACCTCGTGAACCTACGCTGCACTCCCTCAATAGCAAGAATTCATTTGAGGTTTCAGGTTGAGACCCTTCTTCAGATGGAGAGTCAGGGGAGAGGCAAAGGAGAGGTGTAGACGGTGATGTAGAGAGATATACAACAAATGCATGAAAGACATGCAAAAAAGTAATGAAGGCAAAGGAAACAGGCCATTGCTTGCTGTGAGCTAGGTGAAAATGAGTTACGGACAATGAACCTCAACAAGACGACTTTGAAGCGAGTTCGACTTGTGTGGTGAATCTGTGGAATTCCTTGCCACAGAAGACTGCGGAGGCAAAGTAAGTGGATATATTTAAGGCCGAGATAGATAGATCCTTGATTAGTACGGGTGTCAGAGGGTATGGGGAGAAGGCAGGAGAGATAGTTCAGCCGTGATTGAATGGCAGTGTCGACTTGATGGGGCGAATGGCCTAATTCTACGCCTTTCTCTGATGATCTTACGATCTTATGAGAGTGGGGAAGCAAGGGTTACTTGAAGTTGGAGAAATCAATATTCATGCCGCTGGGCTGGAAGCTGCCTGAGCGAAATATGAGGTGTCTATTTCTAGTCTGTTTATCCAAAACAGATAACTCACCGAGTGCTGCTGTGAATGTGTCTGCGAAGCTGGGTCAAGGACGAGCTCTTTCCGAGCTCCAACACCCGATGATCGAAGCCGGAAAGATTTAATTTGCTGTGAACGCCAGCAACTCAGGATATATGTTGGTGGGCAGCAGAATGCGAAGGTCCTTGTACAACAGCCAGAGAATGCGAACAGCGTGGTAGAGTGGGACCACGAGGAGGACAAAAGATATGTTAATGTTTATCGCAAGTGGGTGGGGAGGGGGTGTAGTGTAGAGAATAATAATACTAAGGGCAAGGGCCGCACGGTGGCGCAGCTGGTCGAGTTGCTGCCTCACAGAGCGAGAGACATATAGACGGGTGCGATCCCGACGACGGGTGCTTGTCTGTACGGAGTTCGTACATTCTCCCCGTGACCTGCGTGGGTTTTCTCTGGGAGCTCCGGTTTCCTCCCACACTCCAAAGACGTACAAGTCTGTGGATTAATTGTAAATTGTCCCTAGTGTGTGTGTGTAGGTAATGCCCCTGTCCCACTTAGGAAACCTGAACGGAAACCTGTGGAGACCTTGCGCCCCACCCAAGGTTTCCGTGAGTCGCCAGAGGTTTTGGTCACTCGCCTGGAAAGCCTTGACCGAAGCGTGAGCTGCATCTACTGACCAAAGATCCTGTAGGATGTTTGCTACCGACCGCACGCACACACGCACATCGCAAAGGTGGGGGCCAGGGACAGCGGAGGAGCGCTGCCTGCGCGATGAAGAGGAAGGTAAACGGCTGCCACAGGGCACGGTAAGTCCTTTAGTGAGAGCGGGAGGGGGGGAGAGAAGTGGAGAGAAGGAGAGAGAGAAGGGGAGAGAGAAGGGGGAGAAGGACAGAGAAGGGGGAGAGAAGGGGGGGAGGAGTGGAGACAGTTTTAAGAAGTTTAATAAAGTTTAGCGGGCATTTTACCTTCCGGCGGATCTAGGTCCTGAAAACTCCAATGAGCCAATCAAAATGGCCGGTCAGCGAAGGAGATTGCCTTTGACTGCCTGTAAGTAAATAGCGACCCCACTCCACTGGCTTCGACCAAACGGCAACCTAATTTTAGTCGAGGCCGGTTTTGATTTTGTTGAAATAATCGAAGGAACATAGAAGAAGCCTCGACTACGCGAAACCACTTTCGACCACTAGGGAGAGTGACCAGAACCTCCGGGAACCTCACGGAAACCTTGGGTGGGGCGCAAGGTCACCAGAGGTTTCCGTTCAGGTTTCCTAAGTGGGACAGGAGCATTAGAGTTAGTGCGCGGGGATCGCTGGCCGGCGCGGACTCGGTGGGCCGAAGGGCCTGTTTCCGCGCTGTATCGGTAAATTAAACTAAACTAAAGTCAGGATAAAGGTTAGTGGGCAGTGGAATCCGAAGGTCGTTTTACATCAATCAATGTCCCTTTGATAATTTTGATCTGTCGAAAACCAACGTCAACACCTTAGAAGGTAGTGGGAGGAAACCCTCGCAGGTCAAGGGGAGAAGGTACAAACTCCGTACAGGCAGTGACCCTAGTCAGGACCGAACCCGGGTCATCCCACTGGCGCTGCGAGGCAGCAACTCTACCCGCTGCGCCACCGTGACGCCCAACTGCGGCAAAATCCAGGGGCAGACGGAGAGAAGAGCACAAAGCTCAATGCTCAAAGATATCTCGGGGGTGATGCCCTAGCGTGTGTGTAGGATAGTGCCAGTGTGTGTGGTGATCGCTGGTCGGCACAGACTCCAAGGCATTGGAGACAGCAAGGGATTGGAATGCCCGACCAGCCGGCGTCAGAGATCTCCAAAGCATCGCCACGTACAAAGATGCATCCATACCCCGCAACACTGCCCTCTCTCCCCATTTCCCCCACTCGCAAACAGGGCAGAGCCCCCCTGGTCCTCACCTTCCACCCCACCAGCCGGCAAATACACACATAGTCCTCCGCCAGTTTCGCCACCTCCAACGTGACCCCTCCACTCGCCACATCTTCCCATCTCCCCCCCTGTCTGCCTTCCACAAAGACCGCTCCCTCCGCAACTCCCTTGTCAATTCTTCCCTTCCCTCCCACTCTACCCCTTCCCCGGGCACTTTCCCTTGCAACCGCAAGAAATGCTACACTTGTCCCTTCACCTCCCCCCTCCACTCCTTTCAGGGACCCAAGCAGTCCTTCCAGGTCCGACAGAGGTTCACCTGCACCTCCTCCAACCTCATCTACTGCATCCGCTGCTCCTGATGCCAGATGATCTATATCGGTGAGACCAAGCGGAGGCTTGGCGATCGTTTCGCCGAACACCTCCGCTCAGTCCGCAATAACCAACCCGACCTCCCGGTGGCTCAGCACTTCTACTCCCCCTCCCATTCCACATCCGACCTCTCGGTCCTGGGCCTCCTCCACGGCCAGAGTGAGCAACACCGCAAGTTGGAGGAACAGCACCTCATATTCCGCTTGGGGAGTCTGCATCCTCTGGGCTTGAACATTGAATTTTCTCAATTCTGTTAACCCTTGCTGTCTCCTCCCCTTCCCACCTCTCCCTCAGCCCTTGGGCCCTGGCATTGCATTCCCTCTATCTCTATCTCCCTCCCCCACCCTAGTCGCACCAGCTTCTCATTTTCACACCACAAACAGCTTACAATGGCTTGTTCCCTTTATCATCGATACTTTTTTGCATATCTTTCATTCATTGTTCTTTATCTCTCCACATCACCGTCTATATCTCTCGTTTCCCTGATCCCTGACCAGTCTGAAGAAGGGTCTCGACCCGAAACGTCGCCTATCTCCTTCGCTCCTTAGATGCTGCTGCACCCGCTGAGTTTCTCCAGCCTTTTGTGTAACCCTCTCCAAAACCATCACCATCTCGGCTCGCATGTCCACCGCCATCATAGAGCTGAGTGAGGCTCTACATGCAGCAGCTCAGCGTAGTGCATCCAGGGTCTCGGCGTGCCGAAGAAGCTGTTTCCGCGCTGCATCTGTAACGTCTGAGGCGACAGACGCAAAAAGCCGGGGTGGCTCAGCGGGACCGGCAGCGTCTCTGCCATGCGTAACTGAATGTCTGCATCTGTTGGTTTGCTGGCAAGCACCACACGGCCCAGGTCCCTGGCTACCTGCTTCCGCAGAGTCAATGCCCTGGAGTTGCTGTTCAGGCAGCTGTAACAGGCAGAGCACCGCTGCACATTGCAGGAAACATTTTAATAATGGCCGGGCAAAAAAACAAAAAGAAAAGTTGTGCAAAATGTGTGTGTGTGCGTGTGTGAGAGAGAGAGATAAGAGTCGGCCTTTCAAACGAGGAACCGAGCTGCCTCCTGTGTGAGCGGCATCTCACGCCAGCATCAGGTGATAATTCACACATTTGGGAAAGGGAACACGATTTGCATTTATATAGCGTCTTTCATCTCTTCGGGACATTGCACCACTTGGAACGGAGTCAGGCTTCTCCCGCAGTCTGCAAACAATGATGGGGAGATTATCCATCTCACCACTGCCATTTAAGGAGGCTGACTAATTTCGGCGCATCCCCAATGAATCTCACAGACCTCTGCAGATGCTCCATACAAAGCCGACAGGCGGGTTGCATCACAGATGCACACAAAATGCTGGCGTAGCTCAGCGGGACGGGCAGCATCTCTGGAGAGAAGGAATGATGCGTCCGAGCTCGGCTTGGCGACGGCTCTGCCCAAGGCCCGAGAGATTGCGGAGAGATGTGGACGTAGCCCAGCCCATCGCACGGGCTGGCCCGACACCCCACCATCGACTCCATCCACCCTTCACGCATGCCTCGGAAAAGCAGCCAACATCATCAAAGACTTGTCCCAAAGACTGAAGAAGGGTTTCGGCCTGAAACGTTGCCTATTTCCTTCGCTCCATAGACGCTGCCTCACCCTTTTGTCTCAGTTGTCTACCTTTTGTCCCAAAGACATTCCTTCTTCTCCCTGCTCCCGTCGGTCGAAAGGTACAGAAGCTTGAAAGAGCGCGCACCACCGGACTCGGGAACTGCTTCTTCCCCTCTGTTATCAGGCTTCTGAACGGTCCTTCCGCAAGCTAGGGTGCTGTCCGATTCACCTCTACCCCATTGCGGACATTGGACTTTGTCTGTGGAGCTGGTACGCTCTACAATGCTGAGACCTACATTCATGCTTCAGTGGTTTAGACCAGGTAAATGGGTGGCACATTGGCGCAGCGGTAGAGCGCCAGAGACCCGGGTTCGATCCTGACCGTACGGTCTGTACGGAGTTTGTACGTTCTCCCCGTGACCGTGTGGGTTTTCTCTGGGTGCTCCTGTTCCTCCCACACTCCTGAGACATGCAGGCTTCATTGGCTTTGGTAAAGATATTGTAAATGGTCCTTGGGGTGTAGGATAGTGCCAGTGTACGGGGCGATCGCTGGTCGGCGCAGGCTCGGTGGGCCGACCGGCCTGTTTCCGCGCTGTATCTCTAACGTCTAAATCTCAAGGAAAATAAAGTTTGGCAAATCATAGACCTGGTCCTTGCGAATGTTGCATTTGTGACCCCCACTTCAGTTGCAAGAAATGATCCTTTCTCTCGTCAGAGGGCGGTGAATCTGTTGAATTCTTTGCCACAGAAGGCTGTGGGGGCCAAATCAGTGGACATATTTAAGGCAGAGATAGATAGATTCTTGATTAGTGCGGGTGTCAGGGGTTACTGGGGGAGAAGGCAGGAGAATGGGGTTAGATGGGAGAGATAGATCCGCCACGATTGTATGGCGCAGTAGACTTGATGGGCCGAATGGCCTAATTCTGCTCCCACCACATGATCCATATTCCTCCATTTCCTGTATATCCTTGTGCCTATCCAAAAGCCTCTTAAACGCTGCTGTTGTAACGGCTTCCACAATCACCCAGCACTCACCACCCTCTGTAAGTATCTTACCCCACACATCTCCTTTGGACTGTGCACTCCAACCCTTAAAGCGATGCCCTCTAGTCTTTAACATTTCCACACTGGGGAAAAAAGATTCTGACTGTCCCTCCTTCTCATAACTTTATACATTTCTACCAGGTCTCCCTTCAGCCTGCAGACCAATCCATCCTCTCAGTATAGCCAAAACCTCTAATCCAGGCGGCGTACCGGTCAATCTCTTCTGCACCCCCTCCAAAGCCTCCTCGTCCTCCCCCTGTAATGGGATGACCACTGCCCGGTCCATCGCAGGGACTGACCTCCCCACCGTCGAAGGGATCTACAGGAGTCGCTGCCTCACACAGGCAGCCAGCATCGTCAGAGACCCCACACCACCCTGGCCACGCTCTCACCTCACCCCTGCCATCGGGAAGAAGGTACAGGAGCCTGAAAACTGTAACGTCCAGGGTTCAGGAACAGCTTCTTCCCCACAGCCATCAGGCTATTAAACATCACAACCTCCAAACAAGCTCTGAACTACATAGACTGTTATTTTTATTACTGCAATATCATTGTTTGTTTATGTGTACTTATGTGTGCGTAGATGTATATTATATATATATATATATATATTATATGTGAGAATATGCATATATATATATAATATATATATGTGCGTAAATGTATATAATATATATATATTTGTATATGTGAGAATGCGTATATATACACTCAGTGAGCTTGTATTTCCTTGTTAATTATATTGTTTGCAGCGCACTATGTTTACATGTTCTGTTGTGCTGCAGCGAGTAGAAATGTCATTGTTCTATCTGGGACCCATGACAGTAAAACACTCTTGACTCTTGACTCTTGACCAGAACTGGATCCAAAACTCCAAACGTGCACGAATCAACGTTTTATACGACTTCCTGACTCTTGTGGCAGTATTGATGCATATTTACTGGTTGGCATGGTCATGGTGGGCCGAAGGGCCTCTTTACGTGCTGAGTGACTCTATGATTCAAGCCGTTAACCTTCGAACTCACAAACAAGAATGCTCTGCACTGAACTAGTTTAGATTAGTTTGGGTTGGGTTGTGTTGGTTGGGTGGGGTTGGGTTGGGTTGGGTTGGGTTGGGTTGAGTTGGGTTGGGTGGGATGGGGTTGGGTTGGGTTGGATTGGGTTGGGTTGGGTTTGAGTTGGGTTGGGTTGAGTTGGGTTGGGTGGGGTTGGGTTGGGTTGGGGTTGGGTTGGGTTGGGTTGGATTGCGTTGGGTTGAGTTGGGTTGGGTTGGGGTGGGGTTGGGTTGGGTTTGGTTGGGTTGGGTTGGTTGGATTGAGTTGGGTTGGGTTGGGTTTGGGTGGGGTTTGGGTTGGGTTGGGTTGGGTGGGGTTGGGTTGGGTTTGAGTTGGGTTGGGTTGAGTTGAGTTGAGTTGAGTTGAGTTTTAGTTCAGAGATACAGTGCGGAAACAGGCCCTTCGGCCCACCGGGTCTGCTCCGACCAGCAATCCCCGCACGCTAATGCTATCCTACACCCTCGAGGTACAATTTACATTTATACCAAACCAATTAACCTACAACCTGTACATCTTTGGAATGTGGGAGGAAACCGGAGCACCCGGAGAAAACCCACTCAGTCACGGGGCAACACGTACAAACTCCATACAGACAGTTTAGTTGCGTTGAGTTGAGTGGAGTTTAGTGTATGCACCGAACTATAACTGGCTGGAGATGTACATGTACATCTTCTCTGCATGAAGATGCGATCCCCATGCAGTGCCAGGTTTAAGATTTTGTCCCAAGGGTGTTGCCATAACTCTTTGCAATCTCCCCTGGAGTGACAGCCAACATAAGACTGCTTAAGAGGAGCTATAATGCTCCATTTACAATGATGTACTGGGAGAGATGAAATGCCACAGACAGGAATCCTATAAAATAAAGAGCAGTGCCTTCAATTATCAATCGATCTGCAAGATTCAAAGCGTAAGGAAGCAGCAGATCAAAGTTGCCAGCCATGTCCTGCACAGTCACAACACTGCAGAAACCTGAACGTAGGCACAAAATGCCAGAGTAACTCAGCGGGTCAGGCAGCATCCCTGGAGGGAAGGAATGGGCGACGTTTCGGGTCGAGACCCTTCTTCAGACTGAGCGTCAGGGGAGAGGGAGATACCGAGATAAGGAAGTGTAAGGTGTGAAAACGAGACATCAAATGAGATGGTTGTTGAAGGAAGATGTAGCATAGGTCATCGTTAGCTAGGGGTAGGTGACAACAGAGCAAAGAGACATACAATGTGATCAGGGGGACAGTCAGGCTGCTTGGAGAACTGGAGAGAGACACAAAAAGCTGGAGTAACTCAGCGCCACAGGCAGCAACTCTGGAGAGAAGGAATGGGTGACGATTCGGGCCGAGACCCTTCTTCAGACTCTTAATGGGTGATGTTTCGGGTTGAGAACTGGGAAGGAGGAGGGATGGAGAGAGAGGGAAAGCGCGGGTCAGTTGAAGTTAGAGAAATCAATATTCATACAGCTGAGGTGTAAGCAGTTCATCAGTATTCATCCGGCTGGGGTCTCCGACCAGTCTGATTGCCCCCCCCCCCCGATTGCAGGGTACCTCTGTTGTCACCTCCCCCCTAGCCAACAATGGTCTATCATACATTTTCCTTGACCTTCATCTCATTTGATCTCTTATGGGCCTGTCCCACTTGCCGATTTTTATTTAGGGGACTGTCGGCGGCTGTCATGGTCGTAGCAGGTCGCCGAAACACCGTCATCCTGGCGACAACCCACGTCAGGAGAAGTCAAGCTGCACTCATAGGCCTGAAACCCACTGTCGGCTAAAAATTTCCAACACGTTGAAAATTTAGCGGCGACCAGAAAGACGCTACGACTTTTTGCGCGACTGGGGAGACGACTCACGGCGACCACCGGCGAACATGTGGCGACCAACTAGTCGCCTGTAGTTGCCTAAAGAAATCTCCTAAGTGGGACAGCCCCACTACATTTCCTTATCTCTGTAACTCCCTCTCCCCTGATGCTCAGTCAGAACAAGGGTCTCGACCCGAAACGTCGCCCTTTCCTTCTCTCCGGAGATGCTGCCTGTCCCGTTGAGTTAGTCCAGCATTTTGTGTCTGTCTTTGGTGCAAAACCGGCATCTGCAGTTCCTTCCTACACTGGGTGAATTTACCCAGGGTTTTCTTTAGACAATGGAGATGAACAGAAAGCCACGACTACAACCTTCCTGGGAGGTTACGGAAGGTGCAATGCTCACAACTAGACTGGAAGTTCAGAGGAGCCTTTAGAGCAAGTGGATAGTTTCCCACTCGAAGGCAGAGGTGAAACAAACTACTCAGCCCATACATTGCCCCCCACCCCCCGTGCCCATGTCAACTGATCGGGTGGAATGGCAGTAGATAAAAATGCTGGAGAAACTCAGCGGGTGAGGCAGCATTCATGGAGCGAAGGAATAGGTGACTTTTTGGGTCGAGAGACTTCTTCAGACTGGAGAATGGAATGGAGACTCTGTTTTGCGTAGGAAGGAACTGCAGATGCTGGCCTTACACAGAAGATGGACACAAAATGCTGGAGAACCTCAGCGGGACTGGCGGCATCTCTGGGGAGAAGGAATGGGTAATGTATCAGGTTGAGAGGTTTAGTCAGAGGGTGGTGAATCTGTGGAATTTTTTGCCACCGAAGGCTGTATAGGTTAATTCAATAGATATTTTTAAGGCAGAGCTGGATAGATAGATTCTTGATTAGTACGGGTGTCAGAGGTTATGGGGAGAAGGCAGGAGAACGGGGTTAGGAGGGAGAGATAGATCAGCCATGATTGAATGATGGAGTAGTCTTGATGGGCTGAATGGCCTAATTCTATTTCTATTCCTTATGACTCTTTTTCAGACCCTGTTTTAATTTACAGGCATAGAGCGTGGAAACAGGCCCTTCGGCCCAACTTGCCCATGCTGACCACCCCATCTCAGTTTAATTTAGTTTTGTTTACTTTAATTTAGTTCAGTTTATTGTCACGTGCACCGTGTGTTTACAGGGAGAAGCCTTTTTGTTGCGTGCTAACCAGTCAGCGGAAAGACAACACATGATAATATCTGAGGCCTCCAGTGTACAGATACATGTTAAAGGGAATGTGTCTATCTTGTGTCTAAACCAGCATCTGCAGTCACCCATTCCTTTTCTCCAGAGATGCTGCCTGAACCGCTGAGTTAAGGGGCTGTCCCACTTTCACCACCTAATTCACGACCTTTTTTACTCGCGGACATTTTTCATCAGGCAAGAAAAACGCCCCGACCTACTTGACGCCACGAGTACCTACGACTAGCATCACGGCCTACTACGACCTACCTACGACCTCGTGACGGACCATGCTGGGAGTATGAGTCAAGGGCAAACTCGGCAGAGGTCGTGAATTAGGTCGTGAAAGTGGGACAGGCCCTTTACTCCAGTTTTTTGAGTCTATCTTCGGTGTATAGCAGCATATTCAGTTCCTTCCTTCTTACAGAATCAAGGGATGTGGGGAGAAGGCAGGAACGGGGTACTGATTTAGGATGACCAGCCATGATCACATTAAATGGCGGGGTGCTGGCTCCAAGGGCCGAACGGCCTTCTCCTGCACCTATTGTCTACTTTTATTTCCTACACATCTGCAGTTCATTCCTTCACTTCAAAATGTGCTGACCATTTTGCCTCACCATGTTGAGTCTCAACAATGTTTTAACTACATGTTGGATGGGACTTTAATCTGGATCACTTTCACCGCAAGATTTGGCTCATGAGCGTGTATCCATTAGCAGTTGTGATCACAACTCACAACTTCAGCACTTCCAAAGCAATCCGTGACGTCCCAAAGCTGTGAAAGGCATTAGACACCTTTCAGCATGCATGAGAGAAACGTTGGTGTCTTCTTAGATTTGGGTTATGACCTGCTGAGGGTCTGACGTCATTGTTCTTTAAGAAGTAAAGTACCTGCGGTTTCACTTGTTGTTCAGGGAACAATTCAGACCAGTGGAAGTCCTCAGATCATAACCCAATAGTTTAATTTTTAGTTTAGCTTAGAGATACAGCACGGAAACAGGCCCATCGGCCCACCGGGTCCGCGCCGACCTGCACACTAGCATTATCCTACACTCACTAGGGACGATTTTTACACTAATGCCCTTGTCCCACTTAGGAAACCTGAACGGAAACCTCCGGCGACTTTGCGCCCCACCCAAGGTTTCCGTGCGGTTCCCGGAGGTTTTTGTCAGTCTCCCTAATGGGTGAAAGTGGTTTCCGTTTTAAAAATCGGTAATTGTTTAGTCGAAGCCGGTTGCGATGCTAGTTGAAGGAGGCTGCCGGAGGACAAAAACCTCCGGGAACCGCACGGAAACCTTGGGTGGGGCCCAATGTCTCCAAGGTTTCCGTTCAGGTTTCCTAAGTGGGACAGGGACATTACCAAGCTATTTAAAAAAATTTTTTTTTAATATTAGAAGCATAAACACATAATAGCAACACGGTTGGTCTATCATTTACATTCATACAAAACTTCTGACCTTTTTATAGAATTTTTTAAAAGATAGAACTGAAAAGAAAGATCTATAAACTAACTGAAAGGAAGGGATAACGAGAGAGAAAAAAAAGGAGAGACAGGAAAAACAAGAAAAACAACCAAAGAAAATGACCACAAACAGTTTTGGAGACAAGTCCATAGCTTACCAAGCCAATTAACCTATAAAACCAGTACTTCTTTGGAGTGTGGGAGGAAACCGAAGATCTCGGGGGAAAAACCCCACGCAGGTCACGGGGAGAGAAAACGTGCAAACTCCGTACAGACAGCACCCGTAATCGCGCCCGGGTCTCCGGCGCTGCATTCGCTCTAAACTCCAGTGTCTCCAAAATAAACTAAGAACTGAAAACCCCATAAATTTACTGATATTCTCCCCGACTAAAATGACTGAATTACGGTAGGATTTTAAATGCCAAGTAAATATATAGGGCAATAACGGATCAAGCAAATAGCAGCAGAAACACACCATATATTACCACGGGAATTGTTGCTAAAGCACGCATCTTGTGTACTAAAACATAAAATTCACAACGATTATGTTAAGCGATGACATAAGATGTAAGGTCTTGATTTTATACGCACCATTACTTGTTTGCAAATCCTCAGTGTGCAATGTGCACTTACCGCAATTTAACCTTAACAAATGTGTTTTCCGTTAAGTTGAGTTATTCATAAGTCCATGTTATTGGAGCGGAATGAGACCATTTGGCCCATCAAGTCTACTCTGCCATTCAGTCATGGCTGATCTCCTGACTTCTCTCCCTATAACCCCTGACACCCATACTTTTTCTCGCTCGTGCATCAGACGAGGTTCTGCCATCGTTCTGCCGCAGCCAGCGCCGCATCTGGGCCTCTGCGGAGATCGTCTGCAGTGCGTGCCTCCTCTCCGCCGCAAGTCAGTAGGTGTGTCATTGTCTGTGCCTCTCCCATACTCTCACACACACACACACGTACTAATCAAGAATCTCGCTATCTCCGCCTTAAATATATCCACTGACTTGGCCTCCACAGCCTTCTGTGGCAATGAATTCCGCAGATTCACCACACTCTGACTGAAGAAATTCCTCCTCATCTCCTTCCTAAAGGTACGTCCTTTTATTCTGAGGCTGTGACCAGAGTCGCAGACTCTCCCACAAGTGGAAACATCCTCTCCACATCCACTCTATCCAGGCCTTTTACTATTCGGTAAGTTTGAATGAGGTTCCCCCCCTCATCCTAAACTCCAGCCAGTACAGGCCCGGTGCTGTCAAACTCTCATCATATGTTCACCCACTCATTCCTGGGATCATTCTCGTAGACCTCCTCTGGACTCTCTTCAATGCCAGCACATCCTCGACCCGAGCAGTAGCAGTCAAATACGGGACAAGGGCGGTCCCGTATGGGACAAACCAATTTAGCCCAATATACGGGATGTCCCGGCTAATATGGGACAGTTGGCAACCTCAGCGCCCGCAAACAATTAACAAGCTCAAAATAACCCTGGTGATCAGGAGGATATTTACGGTCCTCACAGGTTGATGCTGTGACAATTAACTTGAGCTTGAAAGAGTTGTCTGAATATCTGAAAAGGAATAGGACTGTGTAAGAAGGGTCTGCAGGTGCTGGTTGTAAGTGAAGATAGACACAAAATGCTGGAGTAACTCAGCGGGACAGGCAGCATCTCTGGAGAGAAGGAATGGGTGACATTTTGGGTTGAGACCCTTCTTCACACTGATGTCTGAAGATGTTTCGATCAGACTTACAAAGTTCTTAAGGGGTTGGACAGGCTAGATGCAGGAAGATTGTTCCCGATGTTGGGGAAGTCCAGGACAAGGGGTCACAGTTTAAGGATAAGGGGGAATTCTTTTAGGACCGAGATGAGAAAATCGTTTTTCACACAGAGAGTGGTGAATCTGTGGAATTCTCTGCCACAGAAGGTAGTTGAGGCCAGTTCATTGGCTATATTTAAGAGGGAGTTAGATGTGGCCCTTGTGGCTGAAGGGATCAGGGGGTATGGAGAGATGGTCTGCTCCTGCACCTAATTTCTATGTTTCTATGTTTCTATGTCTGAAGAATGGTCTCGACCCGAACCATCACACATTCCTTCTCTCCAGAGATGCTGCCTGTCCCGCTGAGTTACTCCAGCATTTTGTGTCTCTCCGAGGAATAGGACTGCATGCTATAATGAAGGAGAGACACAGGGATGATCTAACGCTTGGCAGAGGCTTGTGTTTCCAATCCTGTTGGGTACAACTCGTCAAGGGCCAAGCATCAAGGTGGTTTAATTGTCATATCGCAGAAAGCATTTTATCGGGTTGCATCACAGCTCGGTTTGGGAACAGCTCCATCCAAGACCGCAAGGAATTGCAGAGTATTGTGGGCGCAGCCCAGACCATCACACAGACCGACCTCCCTTCCATTGACTCAATTTACACCTCACGCTGCCTGGGCAAGGCCAGCAGCATCATCAAGGACGAGTCTCACCCCGGCCACTCCCTCTTCTCCCCTCTCCCATCGGGCAAAAGGCAAAGAAGTGTGAAAACTCACGCCTCCAGATTCAGGGACAGTTTCTTCCCAGCTGTTATCAGGCAACTGAGCCGTCCTACCGCAGCCAGAGAGCAGTGCTGAACTACTATCTACCTCATTGGTGACCCTTGGACTATCCTTGATCGGACTTTGCTGGCTTTATTTTGCAACAAATGTTATTCCCTTTCTCCTGCACTCTGTGGGCGGCCTTATTGTAATCACGTATCATCTTTTTACGGGCTGGATACGTGACAAAAACACTTTTCACTGTACCTCGGCACACGTGACAAATAAACTATACTAAACTAAACTAAACTTAAGCCAACCTAAATTAAACTAAACTACAAGTAAACTGAACTAAACTAAACTAAACGAAACCAAGCATTTCGCCAGTGCCTTATACGTGCCGAAGGTAGACACAAAATGTGCAGTTACTCAGTGGGTCGGGCAGCATCTCTGGAGAGAAGGAATAGGTGACGTTTATGGTCGAGACCTGAGGTCAGAAGAAGGGTCTCGACCCGAAAAACGTCGCCTATTCCTTTTCTCCAGAGATGCTGTCTGACCCACTGAGCCACTCCAGCATTTTGTGTCTATCTTCGGTGTAAACCAGCATCTGCAGTTCCTTCCTTCACCCTACGGCATGGAGGCGCAGCGGTAGAGTTGCTGCCTTATGGGCCTGTCCCACTTGGCGATTTTCTCCGTCCACTGCCGGCGACTGTCATAGTCGTAGCAGGCCGCCGCAAAGCTGGCGACTGGTCTCCCCCTACGACAGTGTCTACGACAGTGTCTACGGCAGTGTCTACGACAGTGTCTACGGCAACCTGCCACCTAGTCGACGTCAAGCTGCCGACAACCGGCGACCCATTAGGACGTCCACCTACGACCACACCTACGACAACCTACAACAACCGACAACCGAAGTCAACCTACGTCCACCCGCGACCTACGTAACCAGGTGACAACCTACGACAGCACCTACAGCAGGTGAAGTCAAGCAACGCTCATTGGCGTCAAGCCGACTGTCGCCGATTGTCGCTGAAAAGTTTTGAACGTTTCAAAATCCAGCGGCGACCAGAAAAACCCTACGATTCTTTGGGCGACTGAGGAGACTATTCGCGACCATACCGGCGTTACCACCTGGTGACTGCCTAGACGCCTGTAGTCGCCTAAAAAATCGCCTAAGTGGGACAGGCCCTTTACAGTGCCAGAGACCCAGGTTTGATTCTGACCGCGGGTGCTGTCTGTACAGAGTTCACACTTTCTCCCCGTGACCTGCGTGGGGTTTTCTCCAGGTGCTTCTGCTTCCTTCCACACTCCAAAGATGTACAGGTCTGAAGGTCAATTGTCTTGGCAAAATTGTAAATTGTCCCCGGTGTGTGTAAGGGCAGTGTCTGTGTGGCAGGGATCGCTGGTCGGCATGATCTCGGTGGACCGAAGGGCCTGTATCCTTGGACTAAACTGGACTCAAAATCTCGGCTGAGACTCTGCTCCAGCTACTGGCGAGTGCCACACTGCCAGAGGTAGCATCAGGGGGACTCAGGGCTCAATGGAGACCCAGTGTGCTGTCTCACGTTGATGTCAAACAAACAACAGGCACTTTTTTTCCCCAGCATTTTGGCTAATATTCTCAACCAACACAGGAAACAAAAGCACTTTCCTTAGCTTGGCCATTATCCCATAATTGTCGGTGGGAACTTTAGGGAACTTGCAGCTTTTTCTACGAGGGAGGTTTAATTAGTTGTATGGTTCTATTAGACACCCTGAGGCTGTTACACACACTGTCTAAATGCACAGTTTCCATTTGTACCATGCTGTTTAATGTTTCCCTTCAAACAACGCACTGTTATTGTTAGTTTGATCACCTTCCTGTGCAGTGGTTTGGAATGATTCAGATGCATTAAAGTGGTGGGGGTGAGGGGGGGGTGAGGGGGGGGGATGGTGTGTGGAGGGGGTGACAGTCTGCTTCTGCCACTTGGGTGGGTCGCAGCAGCCTAAAATGTTTAGTTTGGTTTAGTTTGGAGATACAGCGCGGAAACAGGCCCCTGGGCCCACCGGGTCCGCGCCGACCAGCGATCCCCGCACATTAACACCACCCTACACCCGCTATGGACAATTTTTACATTCATACCAAGCCAATTAACCTACACACCTGCACGTCTTCAGAGTGTGGGAGGAAACCGAAGATCTCGGAGAAAACCCACGCTGGTCACGGGGAGAACGTTCAAACTCCGTACAGACAGCGCCCGTAGTCGGGATTGAACCCGTGTTCCTTGCGCTGTGAGGCCGCAACTCTACCGCTATGCCACCGTGCCACCCCTATTAAGATCAATTTTTTTTTTTTAAACCACGAACGAGACCCGTTGAAGATTTCTATTCCGAAGAAGGCTCCTGTCGCGAAACGTCGCCTGTCCGTGCACTCCAGAGATGCTGCCTGACCCGCTGAGTTACTCCAGCACTTTGTGTCTTTTTTTGTATACCAGCATCTGCAGCTCCTTGGGTCTCCATCAGATCGTCGGCTGCTGTTGTCATGGATACATGGAGACGCCGTCACGTGAATTCCGGCCCCCAATCTTCTCAAGAGGATACTATTTCATTGGAACTGCTGCTATCTCCATGCATTGTAATCAACAAGATGGGCTGAATGGCCTGATCCCATGCTGAATAATTCTATGACTCCATAACGCACCAATCTGTATAACAATGAATGGGACAGCCAGTATTTTCCCTGATATCTCGGAGATATGGAGAGGCATTGATCAATTGGACAACAAGCGAATGCAATTCTCATCAAAGTGTAGGAAGGAACCGCAGATGCTGGTTTAAACCAAAGATCGACACAAAAAACTGGGGTAACTCAGCGGGACAGACAGCGTCTCTGGAGAGAAGGAATAGGTGACGTTTCGGTTCGAGACCCTTCCTCAGTCTGACGAAGGGGTCTCGGCCCGAAACGTCACCCATTCCTTCTCTCCGGAGATGCCGTCTGACCCGCTGAGTTACTCCAGCTTTTTGTGTCGATCTTCACTCTCATCAAAGGATGGGCACACAGATGGAGCAGAAAGGAAATGCGAGCTGCTTCTGCCGTCCTGAGAAAAGATCCGGAAAATATTAGGCAAAGAGGGGACGGCGCGGTGGTGCAGGAGTCGAGCCGATTCCTCACGGCGCCGGAGACCCGGGCTCGATCCTGACTGCAGGTGCTGTCTGTACGAAGTTTGGTTGTTCTCACCGTGACCTACATGAGTTCCTCCTGCAGTCCAAATACGTGTAGGTTTGTATATTAATTGGCCTCTGCAAAATTGTGAATTGTCCCAGGGGTGACAGGGAGGCACACGTTCCCCCCCCCCCCCCCCATGTTTTGTAAACCGGATTTTGAAATTCGGTGAAAAAAAAATCTATTAAAATGTTTCCGCTTTCCGCGAGACAGTGGGGGGTGGGACTGATGATCGAGGGAGGGCGTCGATTGGACGAGAGAGACATCGGTCAGCAGGCAGTGGGGGGGACGGGGGACATGATGATTCAGTGCGGCGATTAGAGGAGGGAGACGCCCTGGTGGAGCAAAGATCATAGAGCGGAGCTTGATTTAGCCCGTTCACGGAGCCTTTCATCGCCTGGCCTGGCTTAAAATTAGCTGTGGGATCTTCCACCGCCCCGCGGTCAAATTGCTGCATCGAGGTGATCGAGACTCCCAATGTTGAAGCCCCCGCCGGACGATGGAAGATCCCACGGCTGATTTTAATCCACGCCGGGCGATGAAAGGCCCCGCAAATGAGCCGATTGAAGCCCCACGATTCGTGGCAGACGAAGCTGCTGTTGCTGGAGTTCGGAGTCGGTCACTAACCAGGTCAGCTCCCGATGTTACCGTCCACAGGGCCCACGGCCGAAGCCTCGCGTGTGTGTGTGTGCGCATGCGCGTGCGGGTACCAAGAAATTGTGCCCCACCCCCCCATGTTTTGATAGCGATTTCCGCCCCCGGGCGTGATCACTGGTCGGCACGGGCTTGGTGGGCCGAAGGGCCTGTTCTCCGAAGTCTGAGGCCTGAAGATCCAAACAAAAAGCTGATACTGGCATCCCTCACACATTACAACTCCAGATGCTGTTCTGAATTTTACTTCCTCATGGTAACATTGCTCGGATAAATGTTTAAGAAAGAACTGCAGATGCTGGAAAAATCGAAGGTAGACAAAAATGGTGGAGAAACTCAGCGGGTGAGGCTGCTTCTATGGAGCTCTTGGTCTGATAAATGGCATCTGGGTAGAAGTCGTATTGTAATTCAATACACTAAGAAATTTCCTAAAAATCATTTATTGGTTGGGGCCACAGTTTCAGAATGAGGAGTAAGCTGTTTAGGACGGAGACGGGGAAACACTGTTTCTCACAGAGAGTGGTGAGTCTGTGGAATTCTCTGCCTCAGAGGGCGGTGGAGGCCGGTTCTCTGGATGCTTTCAAGAGAGAGCTAGAGAGGGCTCTTAAAGATAGCGGAGTCAGGGGATATGGGGAGAAGGCAGGAACGGGGTACTGATTGGGGATGATTAGCCATGATGGCCTACTCCTGCACCTATTGTCTATTGTCTCTTGTCTACTGGTGGGATCAATCAATTTTGAGAAAGGCACTGGGAATGAACGTATATTTTTAAATGTAAAATAATGCAGGGATCATCGCGGAAATATTTTTGTCATATTAATTATGAATGCAATGAAAATGCCGAATGCACGCGCACACACACACACAAAGTATTAGATCACACTTCCGTGGCATAAATAATTAATGCACTACAATGCACACTATGCATTGTTGGCGAGCGCACATTTGCGATTTTGGATTCTCTCCATCTAGTTTTCTTTTAACTTTAGAGATACAGCACGGAAACAGGCCCTCCGGCCCGCTGAGTCCGCACCGACCAGCGGACCCCGCACACTAACACCAGCCGACACGCACTAGGGACAATTTACCTTTACGCCGAGCCGATTAACCTGCAAACCTGCGCGTCTTTGGAGTGCGGGAGGAAACCGAAGATCCCGGAGAAAACCCATGCAGGTCGCGGGGAGAACGTGCAAACTCCATACAGACAGCGCCCGTAGCCGGGATCGAACCCGGGTCTCTGGATGCAAGCGCTGTAAGGCAGCAACTCTGCCACTTTGAATTAGTTTATACTTGTGTAGTTCACACAGGCTTGCAGTGAACTAAATGTGAAATACAAAGATGCCACTGAGCGATTTCTATCTGCAGCTGAATCCCCTTAAACTGAGAGACCCAGAAATAGAATTTTTGCGCAAATACTGAAAAGCGTGACGGTGGTGCAGCGGGAGTCTCGCTGCTTGACAGCGCCAGAGACCCGGGTTCGATCCTGACTACGGGCGCTGTCTGTACGGAGTTTGTACTGTTCTCCCTGTGACCGCGTGGGTTTTCTCCAGATGTTCCGGTTTCCTCCCCCACTCCAAAGACGAGCAGGTTTGTAGTTCAATTAGGTTTCTGTAACTTGCTGCTGGCACGGGCGATCGCTGGTCGGCGCGGACCCGGTGGGCCCAGGGGCCTGTTTCCACGCTGTATCTCTGAACTAAACTCAATCAGACACAAAGTGCCGGAGTAACTCAGCATCTCGGTAGAATGTGGACCGGGGACATGTTTCGGTCGAGACCCTTCTTCAGACTGATTAAGGGAGAAGCGGGGAAAAGAAAGTGGAAAAAGGAAGAGGCTGTCTCACGTCTAAACCCTAAATCAGAAGCAAAAGCAGATAATACTGAAATACGGAGTCTGAAGAAGCGTCTCGACCCGAAACGTCACTCATTCCTTCTCTCCAGAGATGCTGCCTGTCCCGCTGAGTTACTCCAGCTTTTTGTGCCTACCTTCGGTTTAAACCAACATCTGCAATCCCTTCCAACACATAATGAAATACGGAGCAAGGTTAAACAATTTCTGTAGAGAGCGCATTTGCAGTCTCATTTTTTCTTCTATGTGTGCAGGCTAACCTCCCAAGTACCCCCCATCAATAACCATTTCATTTCATATTAAAATGCTTATTTTTTCAGTCTCATTCATATAACTGCTCCAGCTTAGCCCACTTAAATAGGTCAGGGAAAAGGTTCTAATGAGAAAATAATGATTACTTTCTATTACACTGTTCAATTTCCCTGGTTCATTACAGAAATCATGTTGAGGATTAATTCTGTTGCAAACCTGGTCTCTCACATAACCGGCACCATTTCAAAATGCATTTTGTGTCCAGTTTTCTCCAAGAAATTGCAGCGAACTTTGCACGCAGCCCAGACCATCACATAAACCAAACCAACCTCCCTTCCATTGACTCCAGTGGTCGTCTCTCCTCTGAGCCGAGCAGAGAGACGTACAGCGTGGAAACGGGTTTAGTCGAGTTTAGTTTAGAGATACAGCGCGGAAACAGGCCCTTTGGCCCACCGGGTCCGCGCTGACCAGCGATAACCATATATAACCATATAACAATTACAGCACGGAAACAGGCCCTCTCGGCCCTTCCAGTCCGTGCCGACCATTTGTTTTCCCCTAGTCCCATCTACCTGCACTCAGACCATACCCCTCCATTCCCTTCACGTCCATATACCTATCCACTTTACTTTTAAATGTTAAAATTGATCCTGCCTCCACCACTTCTGCTGGAAGCTCATTCCACACAGCCACCACCCTCTGAGTAAAGAAGTTCCCCCTCACGTTACCCCGAAACTTCTGTCCCTTAATTCTCATGTCATGCCCTCTTGTTTGAATCTTCCCTACCCTTAATGGGAAAAACGTATCCACGTCAACTCTGTCTATCCCTTTCATCATTTTAAAGACCTCAATCAAGTCCCCCCTTAACCTTCTGCGCTCCAAAGAATAAAGACCTAACTTGTTCAACCTTTCTCTGTAACAGAGTTGCTGGAACCCTGGCAACATTCTAGTAAATCTCCTCTGTACTCTCTCTATTTTGTTGACATCCTTCCTATAACTAGGCGACCAAAATTGTACACCATACCTCCAGAATTGGTCTTACCAATGCCTTGTACAATTTTAACATTACTTCCCCTACTCCTATATTCAATGCTCTGATTTATAAAGGCCAGCACACCAAAGGCTTTCTTTACCACCCTATCTACATGCGATTCCACCTTCAGGGAACTATGCACAGTTATTCCTAGATCCTCTGTTCCATAGCATTCCTCAATTCCCTACCATTTACCATGTACGCCCTACCATGTACCATGTATCATCTGCATACTTACTTATCCAATTTTCCACCCCATCATCCAGATCATTGATGTACATGACAAATAACAGTGGACCCAACACAGATCCCTGAGGCACCCCACTGGTCACCGGCTTCCAACCTGACAAAACAGCCATCCACCAATACTCTCTGACATCTCCCATTCAGCCACTGTTGAATCCATCTTGCTACTCCGCCATTAACACCCAAAGATTGAACCTTCTTAACCAACCTTCCATGGGGAACCTTGTCAAAGGCCTTACTGAAATCCATATAGACAACATCCACTGCTTTACCCTCATCAATTTTCCCTAGTTACCGCTTCAAAAAAATTCAAGAAGGTTTGTCAAACATGACCTTCCAGGCACAAATTCATGCTGATCAGACCCTGTTTATCCAGATGCTTATATATATTATCTCTAAGTATCCTTTCCATTAATTTGCCCACCACTGACGTCAAATAACAGGTCTATAATTGCTAGGTTTATTCTTTGAACCCTTTTTAAACAATGGAACAACATGCGCAGTACGCCAATCCTCCGGCACTATTCCCGTTTCTAATGACATTTGAAATATTTCCGTCATAGCTCCTGCTATTTCTACACTAACTTCCCTCAATGTCCTAGGGAATATCCTGTCAGGACCTGGAGACTTATCCACTTTTATATTTTTCAAAAGTGTCAGTACTTTCTCCTCGTTGAATCTCATAGTTTCCATAGCTTACTCTACTTTTTCCCCTTAACTCACAGAGTTCAATATCCTTCTCCTTGGTGAATACCGAAGAAAAGAAATTGTTCAATATCTCCCCCATCTCTTTTGGCTCTGCAGATAGCTGTCCATTCTGGTTCTCTAATGGTCCAATTTTATCCCTCGTTATCCTTTTGCTATTAATATAGCTCTAGAAACCCTTTGGGTTTACTTTCACCTTTCTTGCCAAAGTAACCTCATATCTTCTTTTAGCCTTCCTAATTTCTTTCTTAAGATTCTTTTTACATTCTTTATACTCCTCTAGCACCTCATTTACTCCATGCCTCCTTTAATTATTGTAGATATCTCTCTTTTTTTTGAAACAAGTGTCCAATTTCCCTTGAAAACCATGGCTCTTTCCAATTTTTACTATTTCCTTTCAACCTAACAGGGACATAAAGATTCTGTACTCTTACAATTTCCCCTTTAAATGTCCTCCATTTCTCTTCTACATCCTTCCCATGAAAAAGTGTCCCAATTCACTCGTTTAAAATCTTACGCATTCCATCAAAGTTAGCCTTTCTCCAATCAAAAATCTCCACCCTAGGTCCAGTTCTGACTCTCTCCATAATTATATTGAAATAATATATTGATCCCCGAACACTAACACTATCCTACACCCACTGGGGACGGGTTTTGCACTTACCAAGCCAATTGACCTACAAACCTGTACGTCTTTGGAGGAAACCGAAGACCTTGGAGAAAACCCACGCACATCACGGGGAGAACGTGCAAACTCCGTACAGACAGCACCCGCAGTCGGGATCGAAACCGGGTCTCCGGCGCGGCATTCGCTGTGAGGCAGCAACTCTACCGCCGCGCCATCGTGTGGGCAAGTTGGGTTTTTTGGCCCCACTTGCCCACAGCGACCAACGTGTCCCATCTACAGCTGAACTGACCCTCGGACTATCCGTGATTGGATTTTGCTGGCTTAACCTTCAACTAAACGTTATTCCTTCATCATGTATCTTTTTCACTGCGAGCGTCTCGATTGTAATCATGTATTGTCTTTCCGCTGACTGGTTAGCGCGCAACTAAAGCTTTTCACTGTACCTCGGTACACGTGACAATAAACTCGACTAAAATGAACTGAAAAACTGAGGGGCTAATTCTATCTCGTGCACTAGAACAGACAGAACAACATGAATTCTGTCACGATCCAGGACAGGATGGGCATGGTGGCGCGGGGGTAGTGTCACTGCCTTACAGCGATTGCAGTGCCGGAGACCCGGGTTCGATCCCGACTGTGGGTGCTGTCTGTACGGAGTTTGCGTGTTCTCCCTGTGACCTGCGTAGGGTTTCTCCGAGATCTTCGGTTTCCCCCCACATTCCAAAGATGTAGGTTAATTGGCTTGGTATAAGTGTAAATTTGTCCCTAGTGTGTGTAGGGCAGTGTTAATGTGCGGGGATCGATGGTCGGCACGGACTCAGCGGGCCGAAGGGCCTGTTTCCACGCTGTGTCTCTAAACTAAACTAAACTAAATATACTGAATCAAGAGCGTGTGAGAGACGGGGAAATAATGAATGAGGGAGAGCAAGGTGTGTGGGGAGGAACTTCAGGTGCTGGTTCACACCGAAGATAGACACAAAACGCTGGAGTAACTCAGCGGGACAGGCAGGATCTCTGGAGAGAAGGAATGGGCCACGTTTCGGGTCGAGACCCTTCTTCAGACTGGAGCAAATCAGGGCCGGCAACAGATGACCCCAGGAAGGGCGGAGAGAAAGAGAGAAAGAAAGAGAGAGAGAAAGAAAGAGGGAAAGAGAGAAAGAAAGAAAGAAAGAAAGAAAGAAAGAGAGAGAGAGAAAGAGAGAGAGAGAGAGAGAGAGAGAGAGAGAGAGAGAGAGAGAGGTTGTGTTTTCTTCTCAGCTCTGCGGTTGAGAAGGATTGAAGCAGCCTTTCAAGGATTTTGCTGTTGGAGAAGGAACAGAGGCAGAGGGGCTTCATAGTTTAACTTATCGTTGGGCTGTTGAAACTTTCCTCTGGTCTAGGATTCCTCTACTAGTGCGAAAATTCCTGAGTTTTCTCTACATTGTCGAGGGTGCGGTTGTCGTTGGCGGACTGCCAAGAGTGCCTGGAGATCGAGGGCACGAAGATTGCGGTGTCTTTGTCTTTTTTGCACCGTTTCTCTGCCCTAAATTCATTTTGCACAGTGCGGCTGCCTGGCTTAATGTGAAGAAGGTACTTTTGCTTCTGGCTCGACTGGGATAGAGCTTCCCAAAAGCTGCTCTCGGCTGTGGACGAACTTGGGGACTTTCCTGCTTCAGCTGGAGGTTTCTGCTTTCTGCTGCCTGTCTTTGACTGTGACTGTTTCTGGAACTTAACTTGGAGCTGAGCTGCTGGGGTGCCTGGAGCTGGTTTGTGCCTCTGTCAGGATGGCGATGGCTGGGGCGCGGCCGAAGGTCCGGACCTACGCAGTGGCAACAGTGGCGGGTACGAGGCCATCTGAGCATGAGCCTCATGTTGACTTGGATTGGGACGGGTTTGGTATCTCGGTTTGTATGCCGATGATGTACTCCTTATGCTCACTGATCCTGGTGACCTGCGGAGGATGCGTGACTACCAGGAGATTTTCTCGGCTGCATCTTCTGCTAGGATTAACTGGAGTAAGTGTTCTGGACTTTTAGTGGGTGAGTGGCAGGTAGACTCCCTCCCAGAGGAGATGGTAATGTTTGCGTGGAGTACCACGCACCTCCTCTATCTGGGGGTGTACCTGAGTCCCACTGAGGATGCTTGGCCGGCAAACTGGCGGGAGTTGGAGACGAAAGTGATCGCCCGGTTGGGGCGCTGGTCAGGCCTGCTTGGAGTTCTTTCCTTTCGTGGGAGGGTGCTGGTCATAAACCAGCTGGTGGCCTCCATGTTATGGTACCGGCTGGCTACTCTTGTGCCGCCCTCTATTTTTGCAACTGCTTTACAGAAGAAGCTGGTAGATTTCTTTTGGGGAAATAGGAAGCACTGGGTTTCCGCGGCGGTCCTGAGTCTCCTGTTAGAGGAGGGCGGCCAGTCCTTGGTATGTGTGCGTACCCAGGTGGCAGCTCTCCGCCTCAGGACTCTGCGGAGGTACATGTACGAAGAGAACCCACCCAGATGGCACGCTCTGGCCACGTATTTTTTCCGTCGGGGTCGTTGTCTAAGGGGGGTCTCACGGCTCCCGGTGGCGGGTATCAGTCGACCCGCTTGCCTGTCTTCTACCGGGATGTGCTAAGAGTGAGGAATTTGGTTGTTTTCAGCCAGCGTGTTGTTCCAAGAGGGGAGGGGGTTGTCGTGGCTGCGGGAGTGGCCGGTCCTCACCCTGTCATGGCGGGTGTCGAGGAGAGGCGAGTGCCTAGAGTGGTTCTGATAGAGCTTACCCCCGCTCCGTCAGATCTGCTCATCGGGCCTAGGATCCGGGATATTTCTCGGGTACCGGTTCCACACAATCTAAGCCGCCTTTCTGAGATGACCAGCTTGCCATTTCGTGATGCGAAGAGACGCACACTGTACAGGATGCTCCTGCACATTTTGCACCTCCTTACCTTCGTCTCCCGTCCCGATACACCATGGCGGACGGTGTTACCACCTGAAGGCGAGGGAGGTCCTCAGTGGGGGTCCTTCTATAAGCGAGTTGTTCCCCTTTACATTGGGGACCTGGGGTGGAGAGTGTTGCACAGAGCGGTGGTTTGTAATAGACTTTTGAGTCGGTTCACGGGCTCGTCCGCAGCATGTAATTTCTGTGGCGAGCAAGAGACCGTGTTCCACGTGTATATGGAGTGTGAGAGGCTACTGCCCCTGTACCAATATCTGAAGGGGTTGTTCCTCAAGTTCTGGTTGCATTTTAGTGTGAGAGGCTACTGCCCCTGTACCAGTATCTGAAGGGGTTGTTCCTCAAGTTCTGGTTGCATTTTAGTCCCACGATTCTAGTGTTCGGACACAAGGCAGGGAGTGGGGAGAGCCGAGTGGGGGGGGGAACTTCCCTGTCGGTTTGCTCCTGGGCCTGGCCAAGATGGCCATTCGCGGGTCCAGGCAGCGGGCGGTCGATGGTCAGGCTAGAGTCGGCTGCCTGCCCCTTTTCCGGGCCTACGTCCGTGCACGTGTGTCCCTGGAGCGGGAACATGCGGTGTCCACGGGGACTCTGGAGGCCGTCCGTGGGCGCTGGTCACCGCGTGGGGTTCAGTGTATTGTGAACAATGATTGTATTGTTGTACTATAATGGTTGTATATAGTGCCATTTTTGATTATGGTTTGATGTGTTGTATTATATGATTGTGTCAATAAAGTTTTTGAAACAAAAACAAAAAAAAAAGAGAGAGACAGATGGAGAGGGGGAAAACTGGGTGGAAGAGGGGAGATGGAGTGGATGAAAAAAACATAGAACATAGAACATAGGTGCAGGAGTAGGCCATTCGGCCCTTCGAGCCTGCACCACCATTCGATGTGATCATGGCTGATCATCTAAAATCAGTACCCCCATTCCAGCTTTTTCCCCATATTTCTATGTTTCTATGTTGCTATGTTTCTATCCCTTGATTCATTTAGCTTTAAGAGCTAAATCTAACTCTCTCTTGCAAACAAGAGCGGGACAAGGGTAAGATGAGAGTAAGGGCGCAATCAAAAAAGCGAATGGAACAGAACATAAATAGCAAACATCAACTGAGAGAGGCGTGATCGGTAAATATTGGTACCGAGTGTTGGATCGCAATGGAAAGGGGGTCATGTTTTGGTCTGTAAATAACTAGATATGAGGATGTTACACTCAGAACGGAAAGGCAAGAGATGTGTCAGGCATCTGCGATGGATGTTGGCGGGGAATTGTCACCTCTGTGGGTTAGACCATAATTGCCTCCTGGGATTCTGGATGAGCATGTGGGCAGTAACATGAAAAGCATTACACCTGAAGATCGAGAGCCTTCTGACAGAAAAGGAAAACAGAAAAAGCTGGAGACACCCAGACAAAGTCACTGCCCTGGACCTTTAACCCTATTTATCCCACTTCACAAGTTGAATCTGTCAATATGATCCCCGATTTCAGATTCGCGGCAATAGTTCAGTGTGCGTGCAGGAAGGAACTGCAGGTGCTGGTTCATACTGAAGATAGAGACAAAGTGCTGGAGTAACTCAGCGGGTCAGGCAGCATCTCCAGAGGAAAAGAATGGGTGACATTTCAATAGACAATAGACAATAGACAATAGGTGCAGGAGTAGGCCAATCGGCCCTTCGAGCCAGCACCGCCATTCAATGTGATCAAGGCTGATCATCCCCAATCAGTACCCCGTTCCTCCCTTCTCCCCATATCCCCTGACTCCGCTATTCTTAAGAGCCCTATCTAGCTCTCTCGTGTCGGGACCCATTCCCGGGATGGCGGGACTGTCATATGCTGAGAGAATGGAGCGCCTGG
This sequence comes from Okamejei kenojei, assembly GCA_035221665.1. Taxonomy (NCBI): domain Eukaryota; kingdom Metazoa; phylum Chordata; class Chondrichthyes; order Rajiformes; family Rajidae; genus Okamejei; species Okamejei kenojei. The sequence goes on along the minus strand of CM069142.1, from coordinate 66,406,803 downwards.
GCTTGTAAACTCTGGAATTTAGAAGGATGAGGGGGGATCTTATTGACACGCTAGAGGCAGGAAACATGTTCCCGATGTTGGGGGAGTCTAGAACCAGGGGCCACAGTTTAAGAATAAGGAGTAAGCCATTTAGAACGGAGATGAGGAAACACTTTTTCACACAGAGAGTTGTGAATCTGTGGAATTCTCTGCCTCAGAGGGCGGTGGAGGCAGGTTCTCTGGATACTTTCAAGAGAGAGGGCTCTTGAAGATAGCGGAGTGAGGGGATATGGGGAGAAGGCAGGAACAGGGTACTAATTGTGGATGATCAGCCATGATCACATTGAATGGTGGTGCAGTCATGAAGGGCCGAATGGCCTACTCCTGCACCTATTGTCTATTGTCTAATGACCCTTCTTCAGTCTCAATCGGTTTTGCTTCTTAGTGGCTTCGAGGCCTACCGAGTCCGCGCCGACCAGCGATCTCCGCACACTGACACTATCCTACACCCACTAGGGACAGTTTACACTTATACCAAGCCAATTAACCTACAGACCTGCACGTCTTTCGGAGTGCGGGAAGAAACCGAAGATTTCCACTATCCACGCAGGTCAAGGGGGGAACCTGCAAACTCCGTACCGGCAGCAGCCGTGGTCGGGATCAAAGGCTCGTGGAGCCTCGGCCCAAGCCAGAGGCATTTGCCGTAAGACAGAAATACCTGGCGTGCTGCACGCAGGTTGCTTTTGACCGAGGGCAAAGGGCACACCTGGCAAAAACAAAGTGAATCATTAGGAGCAGGGGGAGAGTGTGCGGAGCTGCCCCAACTCAGCGTTGCTGAACCCCGCCTGAAACGCAATGACGAGGAAGGTTTATATCTGGAGGCCGTGGGAGACGCTGTTCAGGGTGACGAGCAGTTCCGCTAGGCGGAGGAGAGTGTCCGTGGAGGGAAATTGGCTGGAGTTACTCACCTGGTGGACATGGACGGTGTCAAAGGAGAAGATGTTGAGGGTGAGTACCACGAGAGCCCCACCCTACTGTTCGCATACTTGTGTCTCTGTCCTAGACAACAATGGGCCCATTGTGGGCTCCATCCTTCCTGTTGCCAACCCTATTTTGTTCTATCCTTCTTTATCTTTCAGTCTGAAGAAGGGTCTCGACCCGAAACGTCACCTATTCCTAGTCATTTGTAACTGTCACTGTATGCCATGTTGTTATGTGGGCGGAGCACCAAGGCAAATTCCTTGTATGTGAATACTTGGCCAATAAACTTACTTACTTACTTATTTACTTATTCCTTTTCTCCAGAGATGCTGCCTGACCCGATCACTGACCTGACACATGAAATGGGTGTGCAAAACTAGAGCACATGGTATGGGAGTTAAGGTATTGACATGGATAGAGAACTGGTTGGCGGACAGGAAACAAAGAATAGCGATTAACGGGTCCTTTTCAGAATGGCAGGCAGTGACTAGTGGGGTGCAGCAAGGCTCAGTGCTGGGACCCTAATTATTTACAACATATATTAATGATTTAGACAAAGGAATTAAATGTGACATCTCCAAGTTTGCAGATGACACAAAGTTGGGGGGCAGTGTGAGCTGCGAGGAGGGTGCTATGAGGCTGCAGGGTGTCTTGGACAGGTTGGGTGAGTGGGCAGATGCATGGCAGATGCTATAATGTGGATAAATGTGAGGGTATCCACTTTGGTGGCAAGAACAGGAAGGCAGATTATTATCTGAATGGGAAAGGGGAGGTGCAACGAGAGCTGGGTGTCCTTGTACATCAGTCACTGAAAGTAGGCATGCAGGTGCAGCAGGTAGTGAAAAAAGCTAAAGGCATGTTGGCCTTCATTGCGAGAGGATTTAAGTTTAGGAACAAGGAGGTCCTATTGCAGTTGTACAGGGCCCTGGTGAGACCGCACCTGGAGTATTGTGTGCAGTTTTGGCCTCCTAATTTGAGGAAGGACATTATTGCTATTGAGGGAGTGCAGCGTAGGTTCACCAGGTTAATTCCCGGGATGGCGGAACTGACATATGACGAAAGAATGGATCAACCTGGCTTGTATTCACTGGAATTTAGAAGGATGCGAGGATATCTTATAGAAACATATAAACTTCTTAAGGATTGGACAGGCTAGATGCAGGAAAAATGTTCCCGATGTTGGGGGGGTCCAGAACCAGAGGCCACAGTTTAAGAATAAGGGGTAGGCCATTTAGGACTGAGATGAGGAAAAATGTTTTCACCCAGAGAGTTGTGAATGTGTGGAATTCTCTGCCACGGAAGGCAGTGGAGGCCAATTCACTGGATGTTTTCAAGAATGAGTCAGATTTAGCTCTTGGGACTAACGGAATCAAGCGATATGGGGAGAAAGCAGGAACGGGTACTGATGTTGGATAATCTGCCATGATTCATATTGAATGGCGGTGCTGGCTGGAAGCACTGAATGGCCTATTCCTGCACCTATTTTCTATGTTTCTATGTTTCTGTGACCCGTTGAGTTACTCCGGCATTTTGTGTCCAGATGAAATAGAATGTGTTGTCCGACCTGACAGAGTCTCTTTACTTTGGATTTTAGATACAGTGAGGAAACAGGCCCTTCCATGCCAACCACCAATCATCCCAACACTAGGGTACACAAAAGGCTGGAGAAACTCAGCGGGTGCAGCAGCATCTAAGGAGCGAAGGAGATAGGCGACGTTTTGGGTCGAGACCCTTCTGAAGAAGATTCGCCTATCTCCTTCGCTCCTTAGATGCTGCTGCACCCGCTGAGTTTCTCCAGCCTTTTGTGTACCCTCGATTCTCCAGCATCTGCAGTGCCTTCTTTATCATCCCAACACTAGGGACAGTTTACAGTTGTAACCAAAGCCAATTAATGGAGATACAACATGGAAACACACCGGCCCTTCGGCCCACCGGGTCCGCACCGCCCAGCGATCCCCGCACACTAACACCATCCCACACACACACACACGCACGACACACACACACACACCACACACACACACACACACACACACACACACACACACACACACACACACACCAACACACACACACACACACGCACGAGGCATCGTTTGCAATTTTACCCAAAGCCATTTGACCTACAAACCTGTACGTCCTTGGAGTGTGGGAGGAAACCGGAGCACCCGGGGAAAACCCACGCAGGCCAGGGCGGAGAACGTGCAAACTCCGTACAGACAGCGCCCATAGTCGGGATCGAACCCGGGCCTCTGGCGCTGTGAGGCAGCAACTCTACCGCTGCGCCACCGTGCCGGGCCAAATTTTGAATTTTACACACTCTCCACAGATACTGTGGCAGGACTGAAAACACATATCCATATCAATACTCCAGGCTCAGGGATAATAGTCCAACAGTTAGTTCAATGGTACAGAATAGCTTCAAAAGGTCTCTCGTTCCACAATGAAGCGCCCTGCTATTCTTGGATGCCTCCCGTTTAAGTCTGCAGAATATTTCTCTCTGAGCACCATTTGTCAAGGAAGCAAGTCATTTATACCTGCGCCAAGGAGGCGAATCCAATTAACCCCAAAATTATTGCATCTCGAGAATAGTCATGTTTCACGTGCACTTGGGAAGAAAGCCATCTTATCCAGACGCGGCCTGAACTAAAGCCATCTTATCCAGACGCGGCCTGAACTAACACCGCCACACAGAAAGAGAACAAAGACTGAAAGAACTAAATGCTTTTGATGGGTTGCCAAGGAGATAGTGACGCTGGGAATAAAACTGCTATTAAAACGATGTCCCAGAGGAATGTAACTAATAATGATCTGCAAAAAAGAATAGATGATATTTCGGGTTGAGAACGAACGAAATTAAGAATGAATGAATAATACTTTATTGTTACAAGTGACAAGTCACAGAGAAATTCTTTGCTAGCGTACCCAGGACAAAGTCGGCACATACGGACGAGACTAGGGTACCATCCTTTGTAGTTTAGTCTGATTTAGAGATACAGCACGGAAACAGGCCCTTTGGCCCACCGAGTCCGCACTGACCAGCGATCCCCCGCACATTAACACTATCCTACACACATGAGGGACAAATTACACATACACCGTGCCAATAAACATACAAACCTTGAACGTCCTTGGAATAGACCACCAGGGGCGATGGCTGCCCTGCCGGCAGCCTGTTCGTCTTTTCACTCTTTTTGATATTTTTTAGTTTGTTAAAAGTTTTCTTTTGAATGTTTGTTTTATGTGGGGGGAGGGGGGAGGGGATCGGGGGAAACTTTTTTTCAAGTTCTTACCTTCCCGGAGATGCCATCAATTTTCAGATCACATTCTCCGGGCTCTGCGGCCTACCATCGATGGAGCTGGAAGCCTCCTCGGACTGTCGTGGGCCCCACCGCCAGGCGCGGACTTAACATGGGAGCTGATCCCTTGCCTGGGATCGCTCCCACTGCTCCCACTGCGGAACCAACACCGAGGGCTCGCAGTCTCGGGTGAGGTCGAGTCGGGAGCTCCAACGCCGCGGAAGGTTCGACCAGCCCCTATGCGAGGTTTGATCGCCCGGCGGGAGGGGGGGCTGACATCCTCCCGATGCGGGAGCTGATCGCCTTGACGCGGAGGGCTCGAACGCCACTGGCTACGGGAGTTAAGATCATCCCGTCAATGGGGGCTTGAGGCCCACAACCGAGGAAGAACTAAGGGAAGGGCTTGAACTTTATTTCGCCTTCCATCACAGTGAGGAATGTGTCAGAGTCACTGTGGTGGATGTTCGTGTTAAAAGGTGTTTTTGAGTGATCTGTTGCTTTTAATTGTATGACTGACCTGGCCAATGAAATTCCTCGTATGTTGCAAAACATACTTGCCGAATAAAGTGTGATTCTGATTCTGATTCTGAGCGTGGGAGGAAACCGAAGATCTCGGAGAAAACCCCACGCAGGTCACAGGAAGAACGTACGTACAAACTCCGTACGGTCAGCACCCGTAGTCGGGATCGAAGTCCCGGGGCTCCGGCGCTGCAAGTGCTGTCCCGGAGGTTTTTGTCCCCCGGCAACCGCAAAGAAACCTTGGGTGGGGCGCAAAGTCTCCTGAGGTTTCCGTTCAGGTTTCCTAAGTGGTACAGGGGCATAAAAGTGGGACAGGGGAATAAGGCAGCAACTCTACCACTGCGCCACCTTGGCCACCCTTTTCTCCAGAGATGCTGCCTGACCCACTGAGTTACTCCAGATTTTTGTGTCTATTATTTGACAAACCTCTGTGGTTCACTTATGTTTTTTCCGGGAAGGAAATATGACCCAAAGAAGGGTCCCGAGCTAAAACCTCACCTATTCATGTTCTCCAAAGATGCTGCCTGACCCGCCGAGTAAATCTAGCAATTTGTATCCTTTTGCCAGAGGAATCTGTGGTAGTGGACAGTTGAGGTGGATGAGGCTGGGACTATCCCAGTGTCTAAGAAACAATTAGATCATTACATGGATGAGAGAGGTTTGGAGGGATATGGGCCAAACGCAGGCAGGTAGGACTAGTGTAGATGGGGCATGTTGGCCGGTGCGGGCAAGTTGGGCCGAAGGGCCTGTTTCCGCGCTCTATCACTCTATCACTCTATGAATCTAATCAGAAACATTGAACGCCCATGAAACGACTGGACCATCACAAAAAACTATATGGTTCATGTATGTTTCAGTGAAGCAAATCTGCTATGCCTTCCTGTTCATGTTCATAAGTTATATGAGCAGAATTAGGCCATTCGGCCCATCAAGTCTACTCCGCCATTCAAGCACGTCTGTTATATCGTTCCCTCTCAACCCCATTCTCGTGCCTTCTCCGCGCAATCTCTGACACCCGTGCTGATCAAGAATCTATCGATCTCTGCCTTAAAAACACCCATTGACTTGACCTCCACAGCCTTCCGTGGCAATGAAGTCTACAGATGCTGTCTACACCATCCTCTGACTAAAGAAATTCCTCCTTCCTAAACGTATGTCCTTTTATTCTGAGGCTGTGCCCTCTGGTCCGAGACTCTCCCACTAGTGGAAACACCCTGGCCCAGGGAAGCGTCACGACCTGACACCATGTTCTCCACAGACGCTGCCTGACCCGCTGAGAAACTCCGGCACTTTGTGTCCCATTTGAGTAGACCAGGGAATCTGCCGTTGCATGTTTCTAGGGGACCTATAGTTACACCAGATTCCACGAAGGTATATGGATAGGACATAGCAATGTTTCCAGGATAGATTCATGGTTGAAATGAATGTGAATGTATGTCCATTTTGTATTAGACAATAGACAATAGACAATAGGTGCAGGAGTAGGCCATTCGGCCCTTTGAGCCAGCACCGCCATTCAATGTGATCATGGCTGATCATCCACAATCAGTACCCCGTTCCTGCCTTCTCCCCATATCCCCTGACTCCGCTATTTTTAAAAGCCCTATCTAGCTCTCTCTTGAAAGCATCCAGAGAACCGGCCTCCACCGCCCTCTGAGGCAGAGAATTCCACAGACTCACCACTCTCTGTGTGAAAAAGTGTTTCCTCATCTACGTTCTAAATGGCTTACCCCTTATTGTTAAACTGTGGGGCCCCTGGTTCTGGACTCCCCCAACATCAGGAACATGTGTCCTGCCTCTAGCGTGTCCAAGCCCTTAACAATCTTATTTGTTTCAATGAGATCCCCTCTCATCCTTGTATTGTATTGTCGGCCCCTCTCAGTCATGACTGACCATGGGTGATACATGCTAGTTGTTGGCTGCTTGCTCCAAACCTCGGCTAGAGCAGCGTCACTTGTGGCTGAAGAGATGTATGGCCAGAATTTAAGCAAAGAATTTAAGCAGAATTTTTTGGGAGGGTGTTATTATTGGAACTTTCCACTTTATTTCAGTTTGCTGTGAAAACCTTCGCTGCGCTGTTTTTAAATGCATTTTTATGGCTCCAGCATGACTCACATTGAAATTGAAAAGCTTCCTGAATTGCATGTTCTTAAACCCGCTGTGCCTAATGTGCATGGATGATGGATAGATAGTGGCAACATTAATTTTCACTCGCAGGGAACGAACCAACACTTGCGAGCGCAGTGGAGGAAGGAACTGCAGATGCTGGTTTACGCCGGGGATAGACGACAAAAGTGCTGGAGTAACTCAGCGGGACCGGCAGCCTCTCCGGGGAGAAGGAGCGGGCGGCACGGTGGCGCAGCGGTGGAGCTGCTGCCTTACAGCGCTTACAGCGGCAGAGACCCGGGTTCGATCCCGGCTGCGGGTGCTCGTCTGTACGTTCTCCCCGAGACCTGCGTGGGTTTTCTTCCCCGGAGAACTTCTCTCCAAAGACGCACAGGTTTTTTAGGTTAATCGGCTTGGTATAAATGTAAAAATAATTGTCCCCCAGTGCAGGGTAGTGTTTCTGTGCCGGTGATCGCTGGTCGCTGCAGACCCGGTGGGCTGAAGGGCCTGTTTCCGCACTGCATCATAAAAAACGAAAGCAGCTGAACAGGTGACGTTACGGGTCCAGACCCTTCTTCTGCATCGGGGCTACCTCATGCAGCCACGCCGAACTCACGGACTTCATTAATTTCACGACAAATACTTATTTGGACTATCTCCGCCATCGCCCTTCCATTTTAATCTGTGAGCATATATAAATATATATATATATATATATATATATATATATATATAAATATAAATACACACATATCTGTGTGTGTGTGATGCATACTGAATTTATATGTGTATATATATACTGAATTTTATATATTTTATAAATATATAATATGTGTATATGTATATATGCATGTATATATGTATGTATGTATGTATGTATGTATGTATGTGTATGTACGTGTATGTATGTGTATATATGTGTATATATGTGTATGTATGTGTATATATGTGTGTATATGTGTATATATGTGTATGTGTGTGTATATATGTGTATATATGTGTATGTATGTGTATATATGTGTATATATGTGTATGTATGTGTATGTATGTGTATGTATGTGTATGTATGTGTATATATGTGTATATATGTGTATGTATGTGTATGTATGTGTATATATGTGTATGTATGTGTATATATGTGTATGTATGTGTATATATGTGTATATAAGTGTATATATATGTGCATGTATGTGTATATATGTGTATGTATGTATGTGTATGTATGTATGTATGTGTATGTATGTGTATATATGTGTATGTATGTGTATATATGTCTATGTATGTGTATATGTGTATATATGTGTATATATGTGTATGTTTGCATATATATATATATATTTTTTGAACAATGAAATTGTTACTATATAAATTTCATTGTTCCGTTTGTGGGTCCATGTTACAATTAAACCATCTTGTCTTGTCTCATGTTTTATGAATTCCCACATGTGATGCCACATTCATGGGCAGATCACCTTTATCTCTGTAAAATTGGACAATAGAGGCTTCTCGCGATCATCTCCAATAGGTTTCCATAGCCACTCCAACGGCAGATAGTAACCTGTCACAAGCACGGTCTTCCCAACTCTTTATCCCGTTCCCCCACAGCCGGTCCAGTAGACAAGAGTGCCCTGCTACTCCCTGAGCACCAACAATCGATCGATCGGAACGGTGAAGACTGCAACTCTTGTATTCAGCCTGTCTTGTTGCCTTCACTAATGATAAATGGACTTTAAAACAGATTCCCCAAATCGCGTCATTACTTACAAGCCTAGATTCGTGCAGTAATTCTGAGGAAGGAACGGGGAACAAAAATCAAATGAAATGAAGGGGTGGACCAGCGGTAGAGTTGCTGCCTCACAGCACCAGAGACCCGGGTTCCATGTCTTTTACCCAGAGTAGAAGACATCAAGAACCTGAGGACATTGGTTTAAGTTGAGAGGGGAAAGATTAAATGGGAACCTGCGGGGCAATGTTTTCACACAGAGGGTGGTGGGTGTAGGGAGTAAGCTGCCAGAGGAGGTAGTTGAGGCAGACACTGTAACAGCATTTCAAATACATTTTGACAGGTAAATGGATAGGAAAGGCTGAGAGGGATATGGGCCAAATGCAGGCAGCTGGGACTGGTGTAGATGGGGCACCACGGTCAGCAGGAGCAAGTTGGGCCGAAGGGCCTGTTTCTGTGCTGTATGACTCTATGCACGGTGGCGCAGCGATAGAGTTCCTGCCTTGCAGCAAATGCAGCGCAAGGAGACCCGGGTTCGATCCCGACTACGGGCGCTGCCTGTGTGGAGTTTGTATGTCCTCCCTGTGACCTGCGTGGGTTTCCTCTGAGATCTTCGGTTTCCTCCCACACTCCAAAGACGCACGGGTTTGTAGGTTAATTGGCTTGGTCCCTAGTGTGTGTAGGATAGTGTTAGTGTGCGGGGATCGCTGGTCTGCGCCGGCCTGGTGGGCCGAAGGGGCCTGTTTCCCGCTGTATCCATAAACTAAACTAAACTAGACTCTTTTCACTTTACCTCAGTACTCTTGACAATATACTAAACTGATAAACTATGAAACAGGGCCTTTGGCCGACTGAGTCCGTGCCGGCCATCAACCACACATTTACACTGATCCGACACTATTTGTCCGCAGATTCCCACAAACTCTTCCCTTACAAGATTCATGGTTTTCTCACCAGATCACTGCCAAGATATCAGCAGTTCCTGTGTTCAGTTGCCTCTCCCCCTTCTTATCTCCCGCCTAGTCTCTCTGTTGTTCTTTCCTTATCTCCATCCGACGTTTAATCGCTCTCTGTCTCTCTCTCCCACGCGCTGCAGGTATCTTCTTCTTTTACCCGATATCATCGAATAAACTGACATTTATAGAAAAATAACCCGAATTTCAATGCTCTTGTCTGGGGAGCAGATACCGCTGCTAAATTGAAGATTGCTAACTCAAGCCACCAAAATTAATCATCGGAAATTAGACTTGAGAGATACAGCACGGAAACAGGCCCTTCGGCCCACCCAGCCCGTGCCGACCAGCCATCCCCCCTGTACACTGGTACTACCCTACACGCTAGGAACTGTTTACAATTCACAGAAGACAATTGACCTACGTTCTCCCCGTGACCGTGTGGGTTTTCTCTGGGTGCTCCGGTTTCCCCCCCACATTCCAAAGAAGTACAGGTTTGTAGGTGAGTTGGTTTTGGGAAAAATTGTAAATTGTCCATAAATTGTAGGATAGTGCTATCTCTAAAGCCTAAAGTCTAAAGTAAATTCGTGTGGTGGCTGCCAAGGGTCAGGCCATTTCCACTATCGAACCCCTCGGCACGGGACTGTATGAGTCCGGGGGCGGCCCTTAGCTTCAGGGATAAAGGGCTTGCCCCTTATTCTTAAACTGTGGCCCCTGGTTCTGGACCAGTCTGGATAGGAGATCCATGTCTAATTAAAGTCCTCCCGAAAAATCTGGCTCCTCGCCTTCATTTTGGGCCTATCGCCGCAGTCTAAAGTATATTCTCTACTTGTGTCTTGTGGTTTGGTTTCCAGTAAATCGTATAATTGTCATTAACCAACAGAATGCTGGTCTTTTATTAATCTCTCTTAAATAAATATGAGAACTTTTGGGAATTCTTACTATCAACAGAGGTTTATGTAAAAATGGCCCTAGTGTAAAGGATAGTGTTAATGTTCGGGGATCGCTGGTCGGCGCGGACCCAGTGGGCCGAAGGGCCTGTTTCTGCGCCGTATCTAAACTAAACTAAAAAAAGATCGATAAAGAAGGCTTTTGGTACATTAGTCTTTGTCAGTCAGGGTACTGAGTATAGAAGTTAGGCCAAAAGCTGGAGAAACTCAGCGGGTGAGGCAGCAACTAAGGTGCGAAGGAATAGATGATGCTATGGTGCTGAAGAAGGATCTGAAGAAGGGTCTCGACCCGAAACATCACCTATTCCTTTGCTCCATAGGCGCTGTCTCACCCGCTGTATTCCTCCAGCACTTTTGTCTACCTTTGACTTTTTTCAGCATCTGCAGTTCTTTCTTAAACATAGAAGTTAGGCCGTTATGTTATTGTTGAAAATGTTGACGAGGCCACACTTGGAGTATTGTGTCCAGGTTTGGTCACTCTGCTGCAGGAAGAGTGCTATTAAACTGGTAAGTGAAGGTGGCCGGGCGAGGAGAGGGACAGCAGTTCGCTGGACGCTCCGGATGGAGGCCCTGCAGCAGCCTGGGGCTCGCCTGGATCGGGCCCCGTGCCAGCAGACCGAGCGCGCGGACTGGATTGGACTATGGAAATGGCGCCAAAACCTGGCGACTCTTGCATGTTTTCTTAGTGGACTCTTTCTACGCTCTTTGTACTTTCGGGGATTGCATTTGGGTGTGGCAATGATTTACTGAACCGTACGCGAAAAAATAATTTCACTGTAAGTCGCACACATGATAATAAAGAACCATTGAACCATAATATACATTTAAACAACTGATTTGAAGCATTGCTGTTTGGTGTAGAGTCATACAGCATGGAGACAGGCCCATGCCCTGGCTGGCCAACAAGTCCCATCTACACTAGTCCCACCTGCCCACGTTTGACCTTTGTCCCTCAAAACCTATCCTATCCATGTACCTGTCCAAATGTACCTTTTAAAAAGTGGGGTTAGAAGGATTAGTGTAAATGGGCGGTTGATGGTTGGCACGGACTTGGCGAGCCGTGGGGACTGTTTCTGCGCTGTATGTCTCAATTACTACATCTGCTTCCAAAATTGGCACGCACTGGGACCTTGTCCAAACCGCATTGTTCTCACGCACCTCAGGGGAATGAGGGCCTCCGTACGTGCAACGCAAACTGGGCCTCTTTCCACATTAGTTTAGTTTAGAGACACAGCGCGGAAACAGGCCCTTCGGCCCACCGAACCCGCGCCGACCAGCGATCCCCGCACACTAACACCACCCTACACACACACACGGGACAATTTTACATTTATACCAAGACAATTAGCCTACAAACCTTTACGTCTTTGCAGTGTGGGAGGAAACCAAAGATCTCGGAGAAAATCCACGCAGGTCACGTGGAGAACGTACAAACTCCGTACCGAGGATGTTAATTCCCGGGATGGCGGGACTGTCATACGCTGAGAGAATGGAGCGGCTGGGCTTGTGCACTCTGGAGTTTAGAAGGATGAGAGGGGATCTTATTGAAACATATAAGATTCTTAAGGGTTTGGACACGCTAGAGGCAGGAAACATGTTCCCGATGTTGGCCACAGTTTAAGAATAATGGGCCACAGTTTAAGAATAAGGGGTAAGCCATTTCGAACGGAGATGAGGAAAAACATTTTCACACAGAGTGGTGAGTCTGTGGAATTCTCTGCCTCAGAGGGCGGTGGAGGCCGGTTCTCTGGATACTTTCAAGAGAGAGCTAGACAGGGCTCTTAAAGATAGCGGAGTCAGGGAATATGGGGAGAAGGCAGGAACGGGGTACTGATTGGGGATGATCAGCCATGATCACATTGAATGGTGGTGCTGGCTCGAAGGGCCAATCGTGGTCAGGATCGGGCCCGGGTATCTGGCGCTGTGAGGCAGCAACTCTACGGCTATGCCACCGTGCCGCCCTAAACTGCTCTCGGACAGTGAGACGGAGAAGGTTGGGCCCGATTTTGCCAGGTTGCTCTGAGCTACGAAAGGTCAGCCGACAAAATATCCATCTGTAAAGGCCTTCTGCACAAACCAGTTCTCTCTGAGAGCAGCTGAATTAATAATGGAGCATTATTGACTGAAACTTACTGCTGGGGCCCGCTGGTTCTAAAGGCATCAGCTTCAGCGCTTCAGTTCGATCCAATTTTATTATCAACAAAAGCAAAGGGAATTTCCCAGAAGGATTTGTACGTGAATGTGCCGCTTGTGGCACTGGAGGAGGGGAAGGTCATGAGGTCAACACCAACCGCAGAGACCTGCTGCTTTATCCAGGCTGACAGAAGTTCATCCAAGACCTGATGGAAGTTTATTAAATTATGCGAGGCCCAGATAGAGTAGACAGTCAGAAGTTGGACACAAAACGCTGGAGTAACTCGGCGGGACAGGCAGCATCTCTGGAGAGAAGGAATGGGTGACGTTTCGGGCCGAGATCCTTTTTCAGGCCAGTTTGAAGAAGGGATCTCGGCCCAAACTGTCTCGGCACGAAACGTCACCCGTTCCTTCTCTCCAGAGATGCTGCCTGTCCCGCCGAGTTACTCCAGCGTTTTGAGTCTCTCTTCAGTTTAAACCAGCGTCTACAGTTCCTTCCCAGACAGTCAGAAGCTTTGTCCCGTGGTGGGGATATGAAAGACTAAAGGGCATAGTTTAGTTCATTCCCACGCGTACCGAGGTACAGTGAAAAGCTTTTGTGTCGCACGATTACAATCGATCCATTTACAGTGAGTGGATACTTGGTAAGGGAATGGTTTAAGTAAGAAATGTTGGTGTAGGAGTAGAGGTTTAAGAGTGTGGAGCGATTGTAATCTGGATCTGTGGCCCGCATGCCAGGGTTGGTCGCCGTGTTTTGTTTAGTTTAGATATACAATGCAGAAACAGGCCCTTCGGCCCACCGAGTCCGCACCAACCAGCGATCCCCGCACACTAGCACTACCCTACACACCAGGGACAATTTTACAACTTACTCAATGCCAATTAACCTACAAGCCTGTACGTCTTCGGCCTGTGGGAGGAAACCGGGGTGCCTGGAGAAAGCCCACGCAGGCCACGCAGGGCTCTTAAAGATAGCGGAGTCAGGGGATTATGGGGAGAGGGCAGGAACGGGGTCACTGGTTGGGGATGATCAGCCATGATCACATCGAATGGCGGTGATGGCCTACTCCTGCACCTATTGTCCATTGTCTATTGAGAAAGTACAAACCTCTTACAGACAGCACCCGTGGTCAGGATTGAACCCTTGTCCCTGGCGCTGTGAGGCAGCGACTCTACCCCAGCGCCACCGTGCCACCCCTCCTAATCCACACTAATCTCATTTACCACTGGTTTCCACACCTTGGCACGACGACTGCCCTGCCCAACGCCAGTGAGAAACGACAGAGTGTTGTGGATGCAGCCCAGGGCATCACACAAATAGCCTGCCCCACTAACCCGCAGTCTCCTCCATCCACCCGCTGAGTTGCTCCAGCACTTGGAGTCTCTCTTTGGTATAAACCGGCATCTGCAGTTCCTTGGTTCGACTGATTTGTAGGTTAATTGGCTTCTGCAAATTGTCCCCCCAGTGTGTAGGACGGAACTAGTGTCCGGGAGATCGCTGGTTGGCCACTTAATCAAGGACCATTCATAGTCTGGTCATTCTCTCTCTTGCTCTCTCTCCCGTCGCGTGAAAGAATCAGACGTTTGAAAGGACCGACCATCGGCAATTATCTGGCCCTTGAATGGACCTCTCACGTGCTTAGAATTTATTCCCAAGATCCCAATCCCACCTCTATTATGGCCCTTTCATCGGTTTTTTTTTTTTGCCACACTTCCTCTGCAGCACTTAGCGTATAGTTTAGTTTTAGTTCAGAGATACAGTGTGGAAATCGTAAATCTGTGGAACTCTTTGCCACAGAAGGCTGTGGAGGCCAAGTCAGTGGATACATTAACGTCAGAGATAGGCAGATTCTTGATTAGTGCGGGCGTCAGGGGTTATGGGGAGAAGGCAGGAGAATGGAGCTAGGTGGGAGAGATAGATCAGCCATGATTGAATGGCAGAGTAGACTTGATGGGCCGAATTGCCTGATGACCTTAAGAACAGGCCCTTCGGCCCACCTGGACACTAGTTCTAACCCACACTGGAGGGACAATTTGCAGAAGCCAATCTGCAGAACCAAAGAACTGCAGATGCTGGTTTATACCCCAAATAGACACAAAGTGCTGGAGTAACACAGCAAATCAGGCAGCATCTCTGGAGAGAAAGGATAGATGATGTTTCGGGTTAGGACCCTTCTTCAGACCCCTCTTCTGAGGAAGCGTCCCGACCCAAAGCTTCACCTGTCCATTTTCTACAGGTTTGTAGGTTAATTGGCTTTGGTAAAAATTGTATATTGTCCCTAGTGTGTAGGATAGTGCAAGTGTATGGGGATCGCTGGTCGGTGCAGACTCGTTGGGCTGAAGGGCCGGTTTCCGGTCTGCATCTCCAAACTAAACTAAACTAAAGATACTGCCGAACCTTTTGACTTACTCCAGCACTGAATGACTATAAACCTATAAATCTGCACATCTTTGCAGTGTGGGCCGAAACCGGAGCACCCGGAGAGAACCCACGCGGTCACGGGGGGAACCAAGGGTCTGGTCGAGAATGGGATTGAGAGGGAGAGATAGATCAGCCATGATTGAATGGCGGAGTAGACTTGACGGGCTGAAAGGCCCAATTCTGCTCCTGCGACTTATGAACACAGACTTGCAAACTCCATAGAGACAGCACCCGTAGTCAGCATCAAACCCGGGACACTGGCCCCTGTGAGGCAGCAACTCTACCGCCATGCCACTGTGCCACCATGTTTACACGCATGTTTCGCTTACATTTTCATGCGTGTTCAGTCCAGGCCTCTTTGCATCTGGTCATTGAGTCTGAGGAAGGGACTCGACCCGAAACGTTACCTATTCCTTCGCTCCTTAGATGCTGCCTCACCCACTGAGTTTCTCCAGCATTTTTGTCTACCTTCGATTTTCTCCAGCATCTGCAGTTCTTTCTTAAACTTTGCATCTGGCCCTAATTTCCCTCTTCCACATTGTTCCGTCAGCCATGAAAAAACTGCTCATTCTGATATTATATGTGCATGATCCCCAATCCTTTCCACTCGTCACTTTAATTTCACGTTTCGTGTATTTTGTGTTTTTTAAGATTGTTGGCAGATCAATTTCCCTCCTGGGATCAATAAAGTTCCATCGTATCGTATCGTATCAATAGACAATAGACAATAGGTGCAGGAGTAGGCCATTCGGCCCTTCGAGCCAGCACCGCCATTCAATGTGATCATGGCTGATCATCCCCAATCAGTACCCCGTTCCTGCCTTCTCCCCATATCCCCTGACTCCGCTATCTTTAAGAGCCCTATCTAGCTCTCTCTTGAAAGCATCCAGAGAACCGGCCTCCACCGCCCTCTGAGGCAGAGAATTCCACAGACTCACCACTCTCTGTGAGAAAAAGTGTTTCCTCGTCTCCGTTCTAAATGGCTTACTCCTTATTCTTAAACTGTGGCCCCTGGTTCTGGACTCCCCCAACATCGGGAACATGTTTCCTGCCTCTAGTGTGTCCAAGCCCGTAACAATCTTCGTTATAATAATGACATAATATAATATATATAATATAATATATAATTACCATATATATTAATGATTTGGAAGTGGGAATTAGGAGCAACACTAGCAAGTTTGCAGATGACACAAAGCTGGGTGGCAGTGTGAACTGTGAAGAGGATGTTAGGAGGTTGCAGGGTGACCTGGACAGGTTGAGTGAGTGGGCAGATGTGTGGCAGATGCAGTATAATATAAATAAATGTGAGGTTATCCACTTTGGCGGAAAAACAAGGGGGCAGACTATTATCTCAATGGGGTTAGGTTAGATAAGGGGGAGATACAGCGAGACCTGGTGTCCTTGTACACCGGTCACTGAAAGTTGGCGTGCAGGTACAGCAGGCAATGAAGAAAGCTAATGGAATGTTGGCCAAGAGGATTTCAGTACAGGAGTAAAGAGGTTCATCTGCAGTTGTATAGGGCTCTGGTGAGACCATATCTGGAGTATTGTGTACAGTTTTTGGACTCCTAATTTGAGGAAAGACATCCTTGTGATTGAGGCAGTGCAGCGTAGGTTCATGAGATTGATCCCTGGGATGGCGGGACTGTCATATGAGGAAAGATTGAAAAGACTAGGCTTGTATTCACTGGAGTGTAGAAGGATGAGGGGGATCTTATGGAAACATATAAAATTATAAAATGACTGGACAAGCTAGATGCAGGAAAAATGTCCCCAATGTTGTGTGTCCAGAACCAGGGGCCACAGTCTTAGAATAAAGGGGAGGTCATTTAAGACTGGGGTGAGAAAAAACTTTTTCACCCAGAGAGTTGTGAATTTATGGAATTCCCTGCCACAGAGGGCAGTGGAGGCCAAATCACTGAATGGATTTAAGAGAGAGTTGGATAGAGCTCTAGGGGCTAGTGGAGTCAAGGGATATGGGGAGAAGGCAGGCACGGGTTTTTGATAGCGGACGATCAGCTATGATCACAATGAATGGCGGTGCTGGCTCGAAGGGCCGAATGGCCTCCTCAAATGGCCTTTGCTATGTTTCTATGTTTCTATGACATTGTGTCCAATGAAATGTTGCCTGGCCAACACAAAACAACATTCTATTGGATGACCATAAGACAGAGAAGTAGAATTAGGCCATTCGGCCCATCGAGTCTATTCCTCCATACAGTCGTTGCTGATCTATTTTTCCTTCACAACCCCTTTCTACCGTCTTCTCCCCATAACCTTTAACACCCTTACGAATCAATAGCCTATCAATCTTCACCTTAGATAGAACTCTTAAAGATAGCAGAGTCAGGGGATATGGGGAGAAGGCAGGAACGGGGTACTGGTTGGGGATGATCAGCCATGATCACTGTGAATGGTGGTGCTGGCTCGAAGGGCCGAATGGCCTAGTCCTGCATCTATTGCCTTTTGTCCGAAAATACTGAAAATCTAGATCTCTACAGCCGTCTATAGCAATGAATTCCACAGATTCACCACCCTCTGGCTGAAGAAATCATTCCCCGTTAACCATTCTAAAGGTCCGACCTTTCAGTCTAACCTGTCCCACGGTACGAGTTCATTCCAAGAGCTCTCCCGAGTTTAAAAAAAAAATCAAACTCGGGGTAGACACGGAGAATGAACGTGGCGGGTACGTCGGAGCTCGGGGACGTCTCTTAGCGCTGACGGCAGGTACTCGGGAAGACTCGCTAATGGCAGGTAAGCACGGGAAGACTGGTGAAGATTTTCCAACATGTTGAAAAATGTCCATGAGAGCCCCCAGTACTGATGAGCGGCCATTACCGCAAATCTCCGAGTTCGAATCAGGGCAAACTCGGGAGAGCTCTTGGAATGAACTCGTACCGTGGTACAGGGGTTTCAGGCTGTGCCCTCTGGTCCTAGACTCTCCCACTAGTTGAAACATCCTCCCCACATCCATTCCATTGAGTCCGTTCATTATTCATGAGGTTTCAATGAGGTCCACCCGTCATCCTTCAAAACTCCAGCGAGTACAGGCCCCGACCCATAAAGTCCTCCTCATACATTAACCCAATCACCCCCAGGATCGCTCTCGCAAACCTCCTCAGGACCCTCTCCAACGCCAGCACATCCAGCCTCAGATACAGGGCCCAAAACTGCTTACAATAGTCTGAAGGAGGGTCCTGATCAGAAAATCACCCAGCCTTTTTCTCCAGAGATGGTACATGCCTGACCCGCAGAGTTATGGGCCTGTCCCACTTACGCAACTTTTTCAGAGACTGCCGGCACCCGTCCTAGGTCGTCGCAGGTCGGCGAAAATTTCCAACACGTTGAAAATCCAGCGGCGACCAGAACAAGGTACGACTCTTTGGGCGACTACTCACGAACATACCGACTTCACCCCGCGACTTGTCACCAGGGTGTCGCTTATATGGTCGTGAGCAGTCTCCTCAGTCGCCCAAAGAGTCGTAGCGTCTTTCTGGTCGCCGCTGAATTTTCAACCCTTTGACGGTTGCCAGCAGTCGCCGAAAAAATTGCGTAAGTGGGACTCCATAACTCCAGCACTTTGCGTCTATCTTTGGTGTAAGTCAGCATCTGCAGTTCCTTGTTTCCACACACGCTGCCTTGGCAAGGCCAGCAGCATCATCAAGGACGAGTCATCACACCCTCTTCTCCCCTCTCCCATCGGGCGAAAGCTACAGAAGGTAGCGTTACATGGTAAATGGTAGGGAACTGAGGAATGCTGTGGAACAGAGGGATCTAGGAATAACTGTGCA
Source organism: Okamejei kenojei (assembly GCA_035221665.1). NCBI lineage: Eukaryota > Metazoa > Chordata > Chondrichthyes > Rajiformes > Rajidae > Okamejei > Okamejei kenojei. The sequence continues at coordinate 66,387,944 of CM069142.1, read as the reverse complement.
TAGTTCCCTGAAGGTGGAATCGCATGTAGATAGGGTGGTAAAGAAAGCCTTTGGTGTGCTGGCCTTTATAAATCAGAGCATTGAATATAGGAGTAGGGAAGTAATGTTAAAATTGTACAAGGCATTGGTAAGACCAATTCTGGAGTATGGTGTACAATTTTGGTCGCCTAATTATAGGAAGGATGTCAACAAAATAGAGAGAGTACAGAGGAGATTTACTAGAATTTTGCCAGGGTTCCAGCAACTATGTTACAGAGAAAGGTTGAACAAGTTAGGTCTTTATTCTTTGGAGCGCAGAAGGTTAAGGGGGGACTTGATTGAGGTCTTTAAAATGATGAAAGGGATAGACAGAGTTGTCGTGGATACGCTTTTCCCATTGAGGGTAGGGAAGATTCAAACAAGAGGGCATGACATGAGAATTAAGGGACAGAAGTTTAGGGGTAATATGAGGGGGAACCTCTTTATTCAGAGGGTGGTGGCTGTGTGGGATGAGCTTCCAGCAGAAGTGGTGGAGGCAGGATCGATTTTAACATTTAAAAGTAAAGTGGATAGGTATATGGACGTGAAGGGAATGGAGGGGTATGGTCTGAGTGCAGGTAGATGGGACTAGGTGAAAACAAATGGTCGGCACGGACTGGAAGGGCCGAGGGCCTGTTTCCGTGCTGTTATTGTTATATGGTTATATGGTTAGAAGTGTGAAAATGCACCCCTCCAGATTCAGGGACAGTTTCTTCCCAGCTGTTATCAGGCAACTGAACCATCCTACCACAACCAGAGAGCAGTGCTGAACTACTATCCACCTCTTTGGTGACCCTCGGACTATCCTTGATCAGACTTTGCTGGCTTTATCTTGCACTAAACATTATTCCTTTATCATGTATCTGTACACTGGCTCGATTGTAATGATATATAGTCTATCTGCTGCTTGGATAGCGGGTAACTAAAGCTTTGCACTGTCACGTATTGTCACGTGTACTGCACCTCGGTACACGTGACAATAAAGTAAACAATAGAAAATAGACAATAGGTGCAGGAGTAGGCCATTCGGCCCTTCGAGCCTGCACCGCCATTCAATATGATCATGGCTGATCATGAAACTGGACTGATATTCCAAATGTGGCCTCACCAGCGCCTTATACATAGAAACATAGAAAATAGGTGCAGGAGTAGGCCATTCGGCCCTTCGAGCCTGCACCGCCATTCAATATGATCATGGCTGATCATCCAACTCAGTATCCTGTACCTGCCTTCTCTCCATACCCCCTGATCCCTTTAGCCACAAGGGCCACATCTAACTCCCCCTTAAATATAGCCAATGAACTGGCCTCAACTACCTTCTGTGGCAGAGAATTCCAGAGACTCACCGCTCATACATCCTCAGCGTTACAACCTAGCTCTTCTATTCCAGTCCTCTCCGAAAGCATTGCGTTTGCAAGCATCTTCAGGAGAGGGGGAGACAAAGTAGCATCTGTTTTGAAGCTATCTATCAGAATCTATTTGGCTAAATATTTATTGCCACTGTCACCGTTTGCCGCCTGGGGTCTCACCAGAAGCTTGCTGGTTCATGGGAACACAGAGACACAGATGTGATGAATGGTGCCTCTGCCTTATTCCAAGATTCAGCGTCAGACCGAGATTAATCTACGTCGGTTCCTCACTGGCTTTCCATCTGCGTCGCGGCGAAGATTAAAACAGAAGTCCAATGGCCTGCTATCCATCACGCACACTCACTCCCGCGCACATCGTCTACTGCGCGGGATCGACAATAGACAAAAGCTGCAGGAGTAGGCCATTCGGCCCTTCGAGCCAGCACCACCATTCAATGTGATCATGGCTGATCATCCACAATCAGTACCCCGTTCCTGCCTTCTCCCCATATCCCCTGACTCCGCTATTTTTAAGAGCCCTATCTAGCTCTCTCTTGAAAGCATCCAGAGAACCTGCCTCCACCGCCCTCTGAGGCAGAGAATTCCACAGACTCACCACTCTCTGTGTGAAGAAGTGTTTCCTTGTCTCCGTTCTAAATGGCTTACCCCTTATTCTTAAACTGTAGCCCCTGGTTCTGAACTCCCCCAACATCAGGAACATGTTTCCTGCCTCTAGCGTGTCCACACCCTTTGGTCAAGGGTTCAAGAAAAACAGTACAAGGCGCTGGTGAGGCCACATTTAGAGCAAGGGTTCCCAACCTGGGGTAAATTTACCTGCCGGGGAGTAAATGTCACCAACCCAGGGGGTAAATTTGTTGATTCTGGATTTGTACATGTTTTTTTCTCATTGACTGACTGTGTTTGGTTCTGGTATATCTGTTCATCATTAGTTGTTCATAAATAAGTGAATAACATGGTTATGTGCTGGGGTGGGAGATTGCAGCCTTCACGTGGTCCGCCCTGTTTCGACTAATGCGATCAACTCGACGCGCACAAACGGAAGATCAAATAGAACAAGTTGTTCGACAACTTTAGGCTGTGCACGCCACACGAAACAAGAAGCAGAAGGTATGTGCCATTAAAGTTGCCTGGGGCGAATGGGACGGAAAAGATTGGGAACCCAGCATTGTGAAGATGGACACAAAATACTGGGGTAATACTCAGCGGGTCAGGCGGCATCTCTGGAGAAACAGGAACAGGTGACGTTCCGGGTCGAGACCCTTCATCTGAGCCAAACCCGGGATGAGTCTCAACCCGAAATGTCACCCATTCCTTCCCTCCAGAGACGCTGCCTGACCCGCTGAGTTACTCCAGCGTTTTGTGTTTGTCTTCAGTGTAAACCAGCCAATTCATCATTATTTTTATTTTTAGTATGTTCATGTATGTTTTAATGTTTCTCGGTAGGTTTGATGTGGGGGGTGAGGGGGAGGGGAATAGGGGGAAACCGTTTCCAGTCACTTACCTCGACAGAGATGCAACTTTTTTCCGTGTCGCATCTTCGACCCCCACCCCCCCAGCCGTCTGCGGAGCTTCTGGCCGCGGGCGCGGCGCGGACTTTAACATTTGCCGAGGACCGCCGGTGTGGGAGCTCCGACCGCGGGGCCTGTGGACTCTAACATCGTGATGCCGCGGTCTGCGGTAAGAAGCGGCCGATTCGGGAACTCCGAGCCGCGGAGTGGGTTCCGATCCGTCCCGACATCGGAGTTTCGATCATCGCGCCGAGAGGGCCTGAACATCTGTAGCGGCGACTGCGGCGGGTTCAAGGCCCCGACCACGGGTGAACAAAGGAGGAAGATGACGGAACTATCGCCTTCCATCACAGTGAGGAATGCTGCTTGCACTGTGGGGGATGTTCATGTTAAATTCTATCGTGTATTGTGTCTTTTCACTTGTATGGCTGCATGGTAACTCAAATATCACTGTACCTTAATTGGTGCACGTGACAATAAATGTGAACTTGAACTACCTTCAGGAGATTCTGCAGTGGAGCAGATGGAACGTGCAGGAAGGAAGAAGGGTCTCGACCCGAAACGTCACCCATTCCTTCTCTCCAGAGACGCTGCCTGCCCCGCTGAGTCCAGTTACTCCAGCATTTTGTCCTGTTTGACATTGAAGCCCAGGGCCCTGTTTCATTTCGTTCGCAGTCACAGAGCGACACAGCATGGAAACAGGCCCTTTGGCCCAACTTGCCCACGCCGGCCAACACGTCCCAGCTACACTCGTCCCCACCTGCCTGCGCTTGGTCCATATCCTTCCAAACCTGTCCTATCCATGTACCTGTCTAACTGTTTCTTAAACGCTTCTTGGACTGCATAGTCTCCTGAAGTCTCCTAAGAATTCGCCTGCGGGGCAGGCCCATTAGTTTCAGTTTAGTTTATTGTCACGTGTACCGAGGTACGGTGAAAACTTTTTGTTGCTTGCAAACCTGTCAGCAAAAAGATAATACATCACGTGCTGGTGTGTAAAATGCCAAATATTATCTTTAGAGCCTTCTCTCCAGCGATGTTGCCTGTCCTTTGTATCTATTGTTACTCCTTTGTATCTATTGCTGGAGTAACTCAGCGTGACAGGCAGCATCTCTGGAGAGATGGAATGGGTGACATTTTGGGTCGAGACCCTGCTTAGAAACATAGAAACGTAGAAAATAGGTGCAGGAGGCGGCCATTCGGCCCTTCGGAGCCAGCACCGTCACTCATTGTGATCATGGCTGAATGTCCCCAATCAATAACCCGTGCCGGCCTTCTCCCCATATCCCTTGACTCCACTAGCCCCGAGAGCTCTATCTAACTCTCTCTTAAATCCATCCAGCTCTTCAGACTGAGTCATAGAATCATAGAATCATAGAAAATAGGTGCAGGAGTAGGCCATTCGGCCCTTCGAGCCTGCACCGCCATTCAATATGATCATGGCTGATCATCCAACTCCGTATCCTGTACCTGCCTTCTCTCCATACCCCCTGATCCCTTCAGCCACAAGGGCCACATCTAACTCCCTCTTAAATATAGCCAATGAACTGGCCTCAACTACCTTCTGTGGCAGAGAATTCCACAGACTCACCACTCTCTGTGTGAAAAATGTTTTCCTCATCTCGGTCCTAAAAGACTTCCCCCTTATCCTTAAACCGGAATCGGAAGGGTCTCGACCCGAGACGTCGCCCATTCCTTCTCTCCAGAGATGCTGCCGGTCCCGCTGAGTTACCTCCAGCATTTTGTGTCTGTCTCCGCTTTAAACCAGTATCTGCAGTTCCTTCTTACAAAATAAAATTGAAAGCAACTTTATGCAAAGGCTTCAGGCTGTGTTAGTGTTGGCAAGTACTCAGAAATAAAAATAACTATCATTATAATTCAGCACATCATGCTTGATCCTTCCCTCCAGTCTCTTCTTTGCTGACCTGACCACTCTCCAAGGATGATTATCTAATCTGGTCTGCGTTAATCTACTGTCCGTGCATCTGATCTCTGTCAGTCTATTGTTATTGGACCAGTTGCCTGCCATTCTGATCTTTAGTTCAGTTTAGCTTAGAGATACAGCTTGGAAACATGCCTTAGGGCCGACCAGCGATCCACGCGCACTAACACTATCCTACACCCATACGAGGGGACAATTTTACATTTACACCCAGCCAATTAACCTAGAAACCTGTACGCCTTTGGAGTGTGGGAGGGAACCGAAGTTCTCGGAGAAAAGTCACGGGGAGAACGTACAAACTCCATATAGGCAGCACCCGTAGGCGGGATCGAACCCGGGTCTCTGGCGCTGTGAGGCAGTAACTCTAGGTGCACCATCTTGCTGTATAGGAAGGAACTGCAGATAGAGACAAAACGCTGGAGTAACTCAGCAGGACAGGCAGCATCTCTGGAGAGAAGGAATGGGTGGCGTTTCGGGTCGAGACCCTTCTTCCAATGCTGGTTTACAGCGAAGATAGACACAAAAAACTGGAGTAAGAAAGATCCTTCAGTCTACAATTCAACCTGATGTTCCCTCACACTCTTTTTGAAGTTTAGTTTAGTGTCGTTTCGAGGTACAGCACGGAAGCAACTCTACCGCTGCACCACTGCCTCGCCCAGAGGGTTTCTGATGTCTGGCAGTCCTGCGTTGCTTTCTCCTACTGATGTTGACTGGTACGGCTCCAGTATGTGAATGGATCAGACCATAGAAACATAGAAACATAGAAAATAGGTGCAGTAGGCCATTCGGCCCTTCGAGCCTGCACCGCCATTCAATATGATCATGGCTGATCATCCAACTCAGTATCCCGTACCTGCCTTCTCTCCATACCCTCTGATCCCCCTAGCCACATCTAACTCTCTCTTAAATATAGCCAATGAACTGGCCTCAACTACCCTCTGTGGCAGAGAGTTCCAGAGACTCACCACTCTCTGTGTGAGAAAAGTCTTTCTCATCTCGGTCTTAAAGGATTTCCCCCTTATCCTTAAGCTGTGACCCCTTGTCCTGGACTTCCCCAACATCGGGAACAATCTTCCTGAATCTAGCCTGTCCAACCCCTTAAGAATTTTGTAAGTTTCTATAAGATCCCCTCTCAATCTCCTATATTCTAGAGAGTATAAACCAAGTCTATCCAGTCTTTCTTCATAAGACAGTCCTGACATCCCAGGAATCAGTCTGGTGAACCTTCTCTGCACTCCCTCTATGGCAATAATGTCCTTCCTCAGATTTGGAGACCAAAACTGTACGCAATACTCCAGGTGTGGTCTCACCAAGACCCTGTACAACTGCAGTAGAACCTCCCTGCTCCTATACTCAAAAGATCATAGGTCATAAGATCATAAGGTCATAAGGAATAGGAATAGAATTAGGCCATTCGGCCCATCGAGTCTACTCCACTATTCAATCATGGCTGATCTATCCCTCCCTCCTAACCCCTATTCCCTTGCCTTCTCTCCATAACCCCTGACACCAGTACTAATCAAGAATCTATCTAACTCTGCCTTAGAAATATCCAGTGACTTGGCCTCCACAGCCTTCTGTGGCAAAGAATTCCACAGATTCACCGCCCTCTGACTATGGAAAATTCTCCTCATTATGGTCACCAAGCATAGATAAATGGAGTCTTTATCACCGAAGATAGGCACAAAATGCTGGAGTAACTCAGCGAGACAGGCAGCATCTCTGGAGAGAAGGAACAGGTGACGTTTTGGGTCGAGACCCGTCATCCGAGTGATAGTCAGGGGAGAGGGAAACTAGAGGTATGAATAGGTTCACAACCATAAACAGAGCCGGCGGCGATGACCAATCAAGGTGGAGCCCACAATGGTCCATTGTTGGCAGTGGGAGAGGTGATAACGAGGGGATAGATGGTGGCAAAGAGTGGAAGTATTTATCACTGTAGCTGTAGCCAAAATGGAGAATGTATTGTCCGATGAATTATCTCTGCCTTTGAAAGACGCACACCTCCAGATTCAGGGATCAGTTTCTTCCCAGCTGTTATCAGGCGACTGAACAATCCTACCACAACCAGAAAACAGTCCTGAACTGCCAAAGGGCCTGTCCCACTTGCCGATTTTTTCGGCGACTGCCGGCATCATTGACTGACGTATCAGGTCACGGAAAAGTTTGCGGCGTGACGCGACGCGATGACGTACGAAGCGCGGTGTTTTTCGAAGTGTCGCAACATTTCTTTTGTCGCCGCTGGATTTTGAAACGTTCAAAATCATTTGGCGACCCTGATATGACGCCGGCAGTCGCTGAAAAAATCGGCAAGTTAACTACCTCATTGGTGACCCTCGGACTATCCGTGATCGGACTTTGCTGGCTTCACCTTGCACTAAGTGCTGATCCATTATCATCTATCTATACACTGTAAATGGCTCGATTGCATTCATGTGCAGTCTTTCCGCTGACTGGTTTGCACGCAGTAAATGCTTTTCACTGCAAAGAGAGATAGATTTAGCTCTTAGGGCTAACGGAATCAAGGGATATGGGGAGAAAGCAGGAACGGGGGTACTGATTTTGGATGATCAGCCAGGATCACATTGAATGGTGGTGCTGGCTCGAAGGGCTGAATGGCCTACTCCTATTTTCTATGTTTCCATGTGTATCCTTCACCTTGCGAAGATGGCTGTAATGCTAATTGCTTAAATTGACAAGAGCCAAATGTTTTTGGTCGGATGCAGATTTCCTCCCAGCTGCCTGGACTGATAAGACTGATTTAATTCACGTATTTTCATAACCTCCCCACCCCCCTCCCTGTTGCCAGAAGACAAAAGAACAAATCTCTTATTTATTTTTCTGGCGCATCAAATAGCCTTCAGATTGAGTCCAAAGGGGGGAGATTTAATCAGAGCCTTTGCAGCAACGTGGATGAAACAAGGCATCCATTAGTTTGCGACGCTCGGATTTGAGAAGACCATATGTGATAGGGGCAGAATTAGGCCATTCAGCCCATCAAGTCGTGAAGGGTCTCAACCCAAAACGCCACCCATTCTTTCTCTCCAGTGATGCTGCCTGTCCCACTGTGCCTACTCCAGCATTCTGTGTCTCAGGTCATGGGTATTGGAGTTAAAGGGTTTAGCAACCGGGCGAGCGGGTAGGCCTGGGCGGACTGAGCGGTGGTTTTCATCATGAGATCATAAGATCATTAGAGATAGGAGCAGAATTAGGCCATTCGGCCCTTCAATTCAAGTCTGTGGAATTCTCTGCCTCAGAGGGCGGTGGAGGCAGGTTCTCTGGATGCTTTCAAAAGAGAGCTAGATAGGGCTCTTAAAGATAGCAGAGTCAGGGGATCTGGGGAGAAGGCAGGAGCGGGGTACTGATCGGGGATGATCAGCCATGATCACAGTGAATGGCGGTGCTGGCTCGAAGGGCCAAATGGCCTACTCCTGCACCTATTGTCTATTGTCTAATTCTACTCGACCTTTCAATCACGGCTGATCTATCTCTCACTCCTAACCCCATTCTCCTGCCTTCTCCCCATAACCTGTGACACCCACTCTGATGAAGAATATATCTATCTCTGCCTTCAATATATCCACTGACCTGGCCTCCACAAACGTCTGTGGCAAAGGATTCCACAGATTCACCACCCCTCTGACTAAATAAATTCTTTCTCATCTCCTTCCTAACACAAGGTCCTTTAATTCTGAGGCTGTGACCTCTAGTCCAAGACTCTCCCACTAGTAGAAACATCCTCTCCACATCCACTCTATCCAAGCCCTTCACTATTCTGAACGTTTCAATGAGGCCCCCCCCTCCCCATTCTTCTAAACTCCAGCGGGTACAGGCCCAGTGCCGACAAACGGGAAGGTAGATCCCAGAAGGGTCAACGTGAGGCGGAGGTGAAGTAAGGGTGAACCCTGACCTATGACCTGCCAACCTACAACTGGAAGAACAGAATGGGGCATCTCTCAATGACCAAGGCGGATCGGAGACTTATTGGTGACAGCAGCGGACAAGAAGGGCGGCACGGTGGCACAGCGGTAGAGCTACTGCCTTACAGCGCCAGAGACCCGGGTTCGATCCTGGCTACGGGTGCCGTCCGCACGGAGTTTGTACCTTCTCCCCGTGACCTGCGTGGGTTTTCTCCGAGATCTCCGGTTTCCACCCACACTCCAAAGACGTGCAGGTTTGTCGAATTAATTGGCTTGGTATGAATGTAAAATGTCTCCAGTGCGTGCAGGATAGTGTTAGTGTGCGGGGATCGCTGGTCGGCGGGGACTCGGTGGGCCGAAGGGCCTGTTTCCGCGCTGAATCTCTAAACTAAACTAAACAGGAACTCAGAGGGGTAAAGGGAAAGAGGTAGCAGTGAAAAATAAACAAACTGGAAAGACCTCTTGTGATGTGAGACCACATGTTTGATTGCACTCCTTGCTGCTATGTGTTCTAACTGTTATCGCCCCGTTCTCTCACTCCTTTATTTTCTTTTCTTTCTACAGGACCCATCCCAAAACGTCACCGATCCATGCTCTCCAGAGATGTTCCCTGGTCTGCTGAGTTACCCCAACACTTCATGTTCGATGCAAGAATATAGCATCTATAGTTTAGTTTAAGGTAGAGACAGAAAAGCTGGAGAAACTCAGCGGGTGAGGCAGCATCTATGGAGCGAAGGAATAGGCGGCGTTTCGGGTCGAGACCCTTCTTCAGTCTGAAGAAGGGTCTCGACCGGAAACGTAACATCCCAGGGACAATTTATAATTTTAGCAAAGCCAATTAAGCTACAAACCTGCACGTCTTTGGAGTGTGGGAGGAAACCGGTGCACCCGGAGAAAACCCACACTGGTTATGCGGAGAACGTACAAACTCCGTACAGACAGCACCTGTCTGCAGTTTTGGTCCCCTGATTTGAGGAAGGACATTCTTGCTATTGAGGGAGTGCAGCGTAGGTTTACAAGGTTAATTCCCAGGATGGCGGGACTGTCATACGCTGAGAGAATGGAGCGGCTGGGCTTGTACACTCTGGAGTTTAGAAGGATGAGAGGGATCTCATTGAAACATATAAGATTGTTAAGGGCTTGGACACGCTAGAGGCAGGAAACATGTTCCCGATGTTGGGGGAGTCCAGAACCAGGGGCCACAGTTTAAGAATAAGGAGTAAGCCATTTAGAATGGAGACGAGGAAACACATTTTCTCACAGAGAGTGGTGAGTCTGTGAAATTCTGTGCCTCAGAGGGCGGTGGAGGCAGGTTCTCTGGATGCTTTCAAGAGAGAGCTAGATAGGGCTCTTAAAAATAGCGGAGTCAGGGGATATGGGGAGAAGGCAGGAACGGGGTACTGATTGGGGATGATCAGCCATGATCACATTGAATGGCGGTGCTGGCTCGAAGGGCCGAATGGCCTACTCCTGCACCAATTGTCTATTGCCTATGCCTATTGTCACCCGTGATCAGGATCGAACCAGGGTCTCTGGCGCTGTAGGGCAGGAACCCCGACCTCTGCGCCACCGTGTGCCCTCGTGCCCTGCACCGCTCCTTGTATCTACGTCCTCCAGAGATGCTGCCTGATCCGCTGAGCTGCTCCAGCGCTTTGTGTTCAATGACAAGAAGGAATTATCTCACTGATCGATCGTACACCACTTCAAGCTCAGATCACGGGAGACCAAGTTTCAAAGGAGACTCTCGTCTTGCAGAAAGATTAGCTGTTTATTAGATTATTGCACCTTAATTTACTGAATGATAGTTTCAAAGTGCTCTAATGTGGTTTTAATGAGCTGTTTTTAAATTTACGAGTTATACTTGTTTTTCACTTATTTATATCATTGTTAATAGTTTTGTAACATCCCAGAACCGCACGGTGGCGCAGCGGTAGAGTTGCTGCCTCACAGCGCCAGAGCTTGATCCTGTCTGTGTGGAGTTTGTACGTCCACCCCACACTGGCCAACATGTCCCAGCCACACTAGTCCCACCTGCCTGAGCTTGGTCCATATCCCTCCAAACCTGTCCTGTCCATGTACCTGTCTAACTGTTTCTTAAACGGTAGGATAGTCCCAGCCTCAACTACCTCCTCTGGCAGCTTGTTCCATTCACCCACCACCCTCTGTGTGAAAAAGTTACCTCTCAGATTCCTATTAAATCTTTTCCCCTTCTCCTTAAACCTATGTCTTCTGGCCCTGAATTCCCCAAGGAACGGAGACCCAGCCTACTCAACCTCTCCCTGTAGCTCACACCCTCTAGTCCTGGCAACATTCTCGTAAATCTTCTCTTAACCCTTTCAAGCTTGACAATATATTTCCTGTAACATGGTGCCCAGAACTGAACACAATATTCTAAATGCGGCCTCACCAACGTCTTATACAACTGCAACGTGACCTCCCAACTTCTATACTCAATACTCTGACTGATGAAGGCCAAAGTGCCAATAGCCTTTTTGACCACCTTATCTACCTGCGACTCAGCCTTCAAGGAACCAAGCATCTGCACTCCTAGATCCCTCTGCTCTACAGCACTCCCCAGAGGCCTACCATTCACTGTGTAGGTCCTGCCATTGTTTGATGTCTGAAAAATGCAACACCTCACATTTCTCTGTATCAAGATGGGACGACGAGAAGAGGGGGGGGGGGGGTTTGAAAAAAAAGTTTGTAAGTCAGTTACATGACATTTGTAGAATTCAAGGCTGCCTGACCTGCTGAGTTACTCCTGCACTCCTGTACATTAACCAGCATCTGCAGTTCCTTGTTCAACAAGAATATACGGACTTCCATTTTTGTTTTCACTGAAGGTGGCAACCTCCATTCAAATGATGGGGCTGCGCTTGATGGGTCATTGAGGGAGAGAGAGTAAATATATCATCGGTGAGGCCAAACGTAGACTCGGCCACCGTTTCCCTGAACACTTACGCCCCGTCTGCCAAAGGATGAGAGGGGATCTTATTGAAACATATAAGATTATTAAGGGTTTGGACACGCTAGAGGCAGGAAACATGTTCCCGATGTTGGGGGAGTCCAGAACCAGGGGCCACAGTTTAAGAGTAAGGGGTAAGCCATTTACAATGGAGACGAGGAAACACTTTTTCTCACAGAGAGTGGTGAGTCTGTGGAATTCTCTGCCTCAGAGGGCGGTGGAGGCCGGTTCTCTGGATGCTTTCAAGAGAGAGATAGATAGGGTTCTTAAAGATGGCGGAGTCAGGGGATATGGGGAGAAGGCAGGAACGGGGTACTGATTGGGGATGATCAGCCATGATCACATTGAGTGGCGGTGCTGGCTCGAAGGGCCGAATGGCCTACTCCTGCACCTATTGTCTGTTGCCTACTGGATCTCCCAGTTGCCAACCATTTTAACTCTCCTTCTTGGTCCCACAATGACACTACAGTCCTGGACGTAAATTGGAGGAACAGCACCTCATATTCCGCTTGGGCAGCTTACAACACAGGGGTAGGAAACGTTGAATTCACAAATTTTAGGTCGATTATACAAACACAAACTCCCATCCCCGCCGTTAAAAGTTGGTTAACCAGTTCCATAGCTTTCACCAATGTATCCCTCTTGGGATCACACCGCCCCCAGCCAACATTCAGCCTCTCAGGGAACCACCCTGGCATAATATCATCTGTTATCAGCCCTGATTTGTCCAGGTCTATTCTTGCTTGCAGTTCCTCCCCCCCCCCCCCCCCACCCCCTCGACAATCAGTCCAAGGAAGGGTCCCGACCCGAAACGTCACCTATCCGTTTTCTCCAAAGATGCTGCCTGACCCGCAGAGTTAGTGCAGCATTTAGTATATATCTAGAATAAAGTGCATTAAAGTGCATAGGTGTATAAGGTGTGTAAAATCATGAGAGGAATTGATCGGATGGATGTGCAGAGCCTCTTGCACCAGAGTGGGGGAATCGAGAACCAGAGGGCATAGGTTTAAGGTGAAGAGGGAAAGATTTTTATAGGAATCTGAGGGGTTACCTTTTCACACAAAGGGTGGTGGGTGTGTGAAATGAGCTGGCGGAGGAGGTAGTTGAGGCAGGGACTATCGCAATGTTTAAGAAGCAATTAGACAGGTACATGGATAGGACAGTTAGAGGGATGTGGCCCAAAGGCAGGCGAGTGGGACTAGTGTAGATGGGACATGTTGGCCGGTGAGGGCAGGTTGGGCTGAAGGGTCTGTCCCCATACTGTTACACTCAATGACTTATTGACATTGATCAGTACGGGTGTCATTATGGGGAGAAGGCAGGAGAATGGGGTTAGAAAACATAGAAACATAGAAAATAGGTGCAGGAGGTGGCCATTCGGCCCTTCGAGCCAGCACCGCCATTCATTGTGATCATGGCTGATCGTCCCCAATCAATAACCCGTGCCTGCCTTCTCCCCATATCCCTTGACTCCACTAGCCCCTAGAGCTCTATCTAACTCCCTCTTAAATCCATCCAGTGAATTGGCCTCCACTGCCCTCTGCGGCAGGGAATTCCACAAATTCACAACTCTCTGGGTGAAAAAGTTTTTTCTCAGCTCAGTCTTAAATGGCCTCCCCTTTATTCTAAGACTGTGGCCCCTGGTTCTGGACTCGCCCAACATTGGGAACATTTTTCCTGCATCTAGCTTGTCCAGTCCTTTTATAATTTTATATGTTTCTATAAGATCCGCCCCTCATCCTTCAAAACTCCAGTGAATACAAGCCTAGTCTTTTCAATCTTTCCTTAAATGACAGGTGAGAGGGAGAGATAGATCAGCCGTGATTGAATGGCGGAGTGGAATTGATGGGCCGAATGGCCTAATTCTGCTCCGAGAACTTATAACTCAGGTCATGATCAACTCAACCCAGGAATTCTCCCTCGACACTTTCGTGAGTCCAGGCAAGGGTTGTGAGGTGAGATGTGTGGGCATCGGTCCTACGCATCCGTTCACTACTCCTACAAAGCACAAAATTGCCAGGCCGCAAATGTTATGAATGCAGTGACCCAGGTCTCTACCCTTGCAAAATAAAGGACATCTCAGACCAGCAATCGCCAATGAAGAATAAAAGCTCCCTCGGGAATGTTACCAATTGATTTCTCTTTCTTCTGAAAGCACCTTTCAAAAGTGAAGTGCTATAGACCTGTGTGCCAAGAATAAAGCGAAGGGACTGAATGCCCAGGACCATCAAAGAGCTGACACAGACACAATGCACCAAACGGTCTTACAACGTAAGGTCATGCGTTCAACAGTGGTAGGAGTTAGGCCATTCGGCCCATCAAGTTAGGTCTTTATTCTTTGGAGCGCAGAAGGTTAAGGGGGGACTTGATTGAGGTCTTTAAAATGATGAAAGGGATAGACAGAGTTGACGTGGATAAGCTTTTCCCATTGAGGGTAGGGAAGATTCAAACAAGAGGACATGACATGAGAATTAAGGGACAGAAGTTTAGGGGTAACGTGAGGGGGAACTTCTTTACTCAGAGGGTGGTGGCTGTGTGGAATGAGCTTCCAGCAGAGGTGGTGGAGGCAGGATCGATTTTAACATTTAAAAGTAAAGTGGATAGGTATATGGACGTGAAGGGAATGGAGGGGTATGGTCTGAGTGCAGGTAGATAGGACTAGGGAAAACAAATGGTCGGCACAGACTGGAAGGGCCGAGAGGGCCTGTCTCCGTGCTGTAATTGTTATATGGTTATATGGTTAAGTCTACTCCGCCATTCGATCACGGCTGATCTATCGCTCCCTCCTAACCCCATTCTCCTGCCTTCTCCCCGTAATCCTTAACACTCGTATAAATCAAGGATCTTTCTATCTCTGCCTTAAAAATATCCACTGACTTGGCCTCCACAGCCTTTTGTGGCAAATAATTCCACAGATTCACCACCCTCTGAGTAAAGGAATTCCTCCTCATCTCGTTTTAAAGGAAGGTAGATAAAAACTGCTGGAGAAACTCAGCAGGCGAGGCAGCATCCATGGAGCGAAGGAAAAGGTGACGTTTCGGGTCGAGACCCTTCTTCAGACTGGAGGGATTTTAAAAGAACGTCCTTTAATTCTGAGGCTATGACCTCCGGCCCCAGACTCTCCCACTAATGGGAACATCCTCTCCACATCCACTCTATCCAGGCCTTTCACTATTCGATAAGTTTCAATGAGGTTCCCCCCTCAGCGAGTACAGGCCCAGCGCCGTCAAACGCTCATCATATGTTAACCCACTCATTCCTGGGATCATTCTTGTAAACCTCCTCTGGACCCTCTCCAGAGCCAGTTCATCCTTCCTCGGATATAGGGCCCAAAACTGCTCATAATACTCCAAATGTGGCCTGACCAGCGCCTTATAGAGCCTTATATACTGAATGTACGACAATACATATCAACAATAGGATTCAACAATATATTAGTGGGACATGCAGCATCTCCGGAGAGAAGGAATGGGTGACATTTCGGCTCGAGACCCTTCTTCAGGCCCTTCGCCTCGACCCGAAACGTCACCATTCCTTCTCTCCAGAGATGCTGCCTGGCCCGCTGAGTTACTCCAGCTTTATGTGTCTACTTTCGATTTAAACCAGGATCTGTGCAGTTGTTTCCTATACATCCACAATATATTATCGTGCAAGACAATAGACAATAGGTGCGGCAGTAGGCCATTCAGCCCTTCGAGCCATTCAATGTGATCATGGCTGATCATCCACAATTAGTCGCCCGTTCCTGGCCTTCTCTCCATATCTCCTGACTCCGCTATCCCTAAGAGCTCTATCTAACTAGGACGCCAGGTATCACCGTTGAGCCCCGTGGAGACGTTGTGGGCTTATCAATGAAACGTCAAAGGAAGAGGGTGCCCACCTGATGACCCCGATGACATACCTGCCCTACCTTTCACCACTCCAATCCCACTGCAAATAGCAAGAGTGCCGACTTATTACAGGGATTGAAACATCAAGTCCTATTAAGGCACCAACTGGACAGGATTGTGAAGACCGCCAGCAGGATTATTGGTGCTCCACTCCCTTTCCTGCTGGACATGTACAGGAAGAGATGTATCAGCAGAGCCATCTCCATCATCAAAGACCCCTACCACCCATCGCATCACATATTCTCCATCCTGCCATCTGGGAAGAGGTACAGGAGCATCAGCTGCAAAACCAGCAGGATGCTCCTCAGCTTCTTCCCGCAGGCTATAAGACTGATAAACGGACTTTGCCCCCTGCCAAAGTATCGTGCACCAACCACCAACCTGGACACACTGAAGCAGAGCCATTGTCGTGCCACTGCTGATCGGAACTCATGATATATGTGTTATTATTTTTATTTCTATTTATTTTTTACCGCACACTGAATGGACACCGGTTGAGCATCGCTTTTTCGTTTCCTCTGGGTATGTAAGTACTCGGGAAAAATGATAATAAAGATATACAACACAATAGCTCTACTCTTGAGCAAGAAGAAAGACTATTTAATGAGCAAGTCTGCAAGGGGCCTTTGGCAAAAAGCAGCCCCCCCACCGAACAGCAGAGAACATGTTGTGATCACAGTCATGCACTGAAGTCTTGAGGCCAAAGGCAAAGTGGAGGTTTCTTACCTGTTGGAGCGGGGTCGTCATGACGATGGTTGGTGCAGAGATGAAGGGGCCCCCAGGAGGGAGGAGCGGACACGTAGCCCGTTTCCAGTTGAAAGGATTCCATTTGCAGGTTAAGGCAGGGGAGGGGTGGGAGGCAGAAAGGAAAGAGACAGGGAAAATACCAGTTAGTCGAAAATCCATGTCTGCGTAAAGATGTCATCGAGGCTGGCAGAGTGTTAACACTTCCATGTGTAAGGGTTAGATTTAGCTCTTAGGGCTAAAGGAATCAAGGGATATGGGGAAAAACGCAGGAACGGGGTACTGATTTTGGATGATCAGCCATGATCATAGTGAATGGCTGTGCTGGCTCAAAGGGTGGAATGGCCTACTCCTGCACCTATTTTCTATGTTGTTATGTTTCTCCTGGTTCTCGAGTTTCCTACGAAGGAACTGCAGAAGCTTGTTTAAGAAGCTAGACAAAGATAGACTTGTTACACTAGCTTTGTTATGAATTTAGACTCATAGAGATGTGCAGTGTAGAGATAGGCCCTTCTGCCCATCACGACCGTGCTGAACATCATGCATTTATACAGTGCAAGAGGGAACGGCAGATGCTGGTTTACACCAAAGACAGACACAAAATGCTGGAGTAACTCAGCGGGACAGGCAGCATCTCTGGGTAGAAGGAATGGGTGTTATTAATTTCCATAGTATAGTATAGTTTAGTTATACAGCATGGAAACAATCAATCAATCAGATTTATTCATCACATACACAATAAAGTGCAGTGAAATGAATTTACCAGCAGCAGTACAATAAAAAAGAACACACACTACACAATAAATAAATGTAACACAAACATGCACCACGGCATTCTTCACTATGGTAGAAGGCACAAAGTTCAGTCAGTCCTCCTCCTATGTTCGCCCGTGGCCGGGACCACCAACCTCCGCAGTTGCCGCTGCGGGCAGCCAGATGTAAAGGCCGTCTCTTCTGGAAGGTAAGTCCCGAATCAGTGCTTCCCTACTGGAGACCACGGCTTCAAGATGATGTAGGCCGCAGAGCGGCGGTCGGAGCTCTTCTCCAGGGATCCCCGGCGAGGGATCCCGCTCCGGATGGTAGTCCACGCCGCGCCCGCGGCTAGAACCTCCGCAGACCGCGGCTTCGGGATGTTGAAGGCCGCGGGCCGGCGGGTCGGAGCTCTTCTCCTCCGGGGATCCCCAAAGCGAGAGATCCCAGGCTCCGGACGCCGCGCCCCTGCGGCCAGAAGCTTCACAGACCGCGGCTTCAGGCTGAACAGTCCCCGGGCCAGAGATCGGGAAAAGTCCACGCTGCGCCCGCTGCTGAAGCTCCGGGCCCGACTCCGGGAAAGACCGCACCAATCCATGGTGTTAGCCGCGAGGAAAGAGTCGCCTCTCCGTGACCAAGCACTTTGGCCCACCGAGCCGGCGCCGACCAATGATCATCTCCGTACACTAGTTCTATCCTACACGCTACGGACAACTTCGAGAAGCCATTCAACCATTAACGCACGTCTTTGGAGCGTGAGAGGACACCGGAGCACCCAGAGAAAACCCGCGCAGTCACGGGGAGAACGTACAAACCCACAGTCGGGATCGAACCTGGTTCACTGGCGCTGCGAGACAGCAACTCTACCGCTGCGCCACCGTGCCGCCCCAGTCTGAGAACAGGAGGGGAAGAAGCTGTTCCAGAGTCTGGTGGTACGAGCTTTCAGATTCTTGTATCTTCTGGCCAACGGGAGCAGGGAGAAGAAGGACTGACCGATGTGGGAAGGGGAGTGTATGGATCACTGTCCTTGTCTCACTGTCCATCTACCCGAAGGCGACTCTGTGGTGTGGTGAATCTGTGGAAATATCTGCCACAGGAGGCTGTGGAGGCCAAGTCAGTGGATATTTTTAAGGCAAAGATGGATAGATTGCCGATTAGTACAGTTGCCAGGGGTGACCGGGAGAAGGCAGGAAAATGCGGGCTAGGATGGAGTGATAGATGAGCCACGATTAAATGGCGGGGTAGACTTGATGGGCCGAATGTCCTAATTCTGCTCCTATCACTTATAACTAGAGCCAGGATTTTGCCATAAATGCCTTTTTTGAAGATTTCAGGAAGATAATGCCTTTTTCACGATTGCGTGCCTAAATCAGCCTTTCCTCGCCATTTTAACGTAACTTACAAGAAAATGTACAGCATCAGGACGAAACCCGGCTGTAAGTGGGTGTTAAGTGGTGATTGGAGAGGGGTGGGATAGGGTTCAGTCTTTGCAGACTGGAGTCATGCTTTAAGTAGGTGTGAAGTGGTGATTGGGGTTGAGTAGGTGGGGAAGGGTCCAGTCTTTTCAAACTGGAGTCAGGCTGTGAGTGGGTGTGAAGTGTTGGTTAGGGAGGGGGTGTGGCGGTACCAGGGTTAGGTTTCTGTTTATCGAACCTACAGTAGAGCTCGTTCAGGTCGTTGGTTAGCTGACGATTGTCCAAGGAGCGGGGGGATTTTCTCTTGTAGCTTGTGATTTCTTGCAAGCCCTTCCACACTGAAGAAGAGTCATTTGCTGAGAATTTGCTCCTCAACTTCTCAGAGTACATTTCCTTGGCAGCTCTGATTCCTCTTCTCAGCTTGTACTTGGCCTGCCTGTAGAGGTCTGCATCCCCGCTCCTGTAGGATCTACCCCTGCAAGCGTCAAAATGCCTAAAGTCAAGTCAACGCTTTGTAAAAAACTGTAACGATTTGGTGAGAGTGTACGGGAGTGATATGTTTTTGACAGACAACTGTGTGCAGTTTTGCAAAGCATGTGAGAAAGCAGTGAAACATGAGAAGAAATATTTCGTCTCCCAGCAAGTACAGACAGCTAGACACAAGTCGGCGGCAGAGAAACTGAAGGTAGGAGATACGCAAGCTTGTCACCTCACAACATTTACTGCTGGCTCCAGTCGCAATTGAGTGATCTGTGCAAAGCATTCATTGATGCTGGAATTCCACTGTGGAAATTGGAAAACAAATCTCTCAGAGGTTTTTTAGGGAAATACACAGAGGAACGTACACCGAGCGAGTCATCGTTACAGAAATATTATGTTGACAGCAACTTCAACATTTTGTGTAGAAAATTAGAGATGAAGTTGCACGCAACAAAATATGGATCTCAATACACGAGACAACCGATGCTGTGGGGAGATATGTAGCCAATGTGGCCATCGGTACACTGGAGGCAGGTCAACCATCAAAGGAGTATTTCTTGACATCGGAAGTATTGGAGAGGTCAAACAGCTCAACTATTGCTCAGTTGTTTCAACCTTCACTTGCTGTACTTTGTACTTAAAGTTCCTGGCGACGTAGGTGAAGACATACAAGGGAAATGTGAGAGGGGGATTTTAGCCAACAAAGATCTTGGAGAAGTACAAAACATAGCTAAATTTCTCAAAGGTAGTTGTGATGTACAAGATATCAACATGAATGTAGAGTCGGTAGCTTGTTTCAGGTATGCACCAGTGACCTCAGCTGGGGTTAGAAATAATTTTTTCACAACTGAAGCATATTCTGTCTGACAGACAGCATAGTTTAACACCAGGTAATTTGAAAAAAATGTTAGTAGTTATGTGCAACCAGGCAATAATATAGTATACCTTTATAATTATCATTTTTAACCATATTTTGGTGGTGGAAATACATGCTTTTTTATGCCTTTTCTGTCAATAAATGCCTTTTTCCTGCCTTTTTTGTCATTTTATTGTGCCTTTTTGCCTGCCTATTTCAGAGATTTTTAGTGGCTAAACATCCTGGCTCCACTTATGACCTTACGGGCACTCAGGATGAGCGACAGAAAATAATCTCACTGACAGGAACAAACGATACAGATGGTTCAGTACCAAGACAGAGTCACACGAGGAGAGCAGTTTCAGTCCCTGACCACTTGTAACGTTAAAAATGACTCTCCTTGTCTCTCATCTGATCTGAACGGTTCCGCCAGGTTACCAGAATGGGCCTTATTCATCGTGTCACCTGGAAATGAAACCCATCCATCATGCCCCTATTGTTTCACCGCCCAGGGGACGGAAATTTGAGGACTCTATATTAAAGAATACTCCAAAGCCCGAGACTGGAAAAGGTTGGCTAACAAAATGATTTATCTCACGTGCAAAGAGACAAGATAAATGGCTTTGTGTTCGCGACGAGGCAGACACTTGTTCTCGCCTCCCTTTTTAAGCAGCACAAACACTACAAAAGAATGTGTTTTCAATCCGAGACTGAATGGCTTTTCTCTGCAGCCGCTTCGTGGGTGGATTCTCCTGAATGTTATCCAAGGAATTATAATGGGAATGAAAAGACTGCGGCAAATTGTTCAATTATTCAGACGCCTGACAAAAGGTATCATCGCACTTCACCTGCGCCCATCTCCTCCGTGTTTGGTCCGTTTAATTTTCCGTGATGCAGCACGGAAACAGGCCCTTCGCCCTGCCGAAGATGGACGCGAAATGCTGGAGTAGCTCAGCGGGACAGACAGCATCTCCGGAGCGAAGGGCAGGACCAAGTCTTACGTGATCCATATCCTTCCATTCCCTGCATATCATAGAACATGAAACAGTACCAGCACAAGAGCAGGCCCTTCAGCCCGCCGAGTCTGTGCCGACAACGATCACCCCCCCACCCCCCCCCCCGCAAAATAACGTTGTCTGACACACAAGGGGCAATTTACATTTATGCCAAGATGATCAACCTGCAAACCCGCACGTCTTTGGAGTGTGGGAGGAAACCGGAGCACCCGGAGGAAACCCCACGCGGGATTGTAAACTGTCCCCAGTGCGTGTGGGATGGTGCCAGTGTATGGGGATGGCTGGCCGCTGCGGACTTGGTGGGCTGAAGGGCCCGTTTCGCACTGTATCTCCAGACTAAACTAAAGTCTCCATCATAAACTTGCCTCACACCTCTCCTGAGTCAGGGATACAACATAGAAACATAGAAACATAGAAAATAGGTGCAGGAGGAGGCCATTTGGCCCTTCGAGCCAGCACCGCCATTCATTGTGATCATGGCTGATCGTCCTCTATCAATAACCCGTGCCTGCCTTCTCCCCATATCCCTTGACTCCACTAGCCCCGAGAGCTCTATCTAACTCTCTCTTAAATCCATCCAGTGATTTGGCCTCCACTGCCCTCTGTGGCAGGGAATTCCATAAATTCACAACTCTCTGGGTGAAAAGTTTTTTCTCACCTCAATCTTAAATGACCTCTCCTTTATTCTAAGGCTGTGGACCCCTGGTTCTAGACTCATCCAACATTGGGAACGTTTTTCCTGCATCTAGGTTGCCCAGTCCTTTTATAATTTTATATGTTTCTATAAGATCCCCCCACATCCTTCTAAACTCCAGTGAATACAAGCCTAGTCTTTGCAATCTTTCCTCAGATCACAGTCCCACCATCACAGGGATCGATCTCATGAACCTACGCTGCACTGCCTCAATCACAAGGATGTCCTTCCTCAAATTAGGAGACCAAAACTGTACACAATACATAGAAACACATAAACATAGAAAATCGGAGCAGGAGTAGGCGATTCGGCCCTTCGAGCCTGCACCTCCATTTGATATGATCATGGCTGATCATCCAACTCAGTATCCTGTACCTGCCTTCTCTCCATACCCCCTGATCCCTTTAGCCACAAGGGCCACATCTAACTCCCTCTTAAATATAGCCAATGAACTGGCCTCAACTACCTTCTGTGGCAGAGAATTCCACAGATTCATCACTCTCTGTGTGAAAAATGATTTTCTCATCTCGGTCCTAAAAGACTTCCCCCTTACCCTTAAACTGTGACCCCTTGTTCTGGACTTCCCCAACATCGGGAACAATCCTCCTGCATCTAGCCTGTCCAACCCCTGAAGAATACTCCAGATGTGGTCTCACCAGTGCCCTATACAACTGCAGAAGAACCACTTTACTCCTATGCTGAAATCCTCTTGTTGTGAAGGCCAAAACAGTGAGAAGCTGCTGCACTAGGGCAAAGAATAGTGAGGGAGAGAGACACAAAGAGCTGGAGCAACTCAGCGGGTCAGGCAGCATCTCTGCAGAAAAGGAATGGGCGACGTTTCGGGCCGAGACCCTTCTTCAAACTGAGAGCTGGGGGAAAAGGGAAACAAGAGATATAGACGTTGATGTGGAGAGATATGGAGAAAAATTAATGGAAGATATGCAAAAAAAGTAACGATGATAAAGGAAACAGGCTATTGTTAGCTGTGGGCTAGGTGAAAGCCAGTTACAGACAATGAGACTCAACAGGGGAGATACATTCTTTAAGGAAAGGTTGTTCCCGAGCCGGAACTCACTGCTTCCAGGAATGATGGTGATGGACTCAGATGGGATTTGCTTTTAAATGTAAATTGAATGTGTTCGTGAGAGATAATAATTTGTAAGGCTGTCGAAAAGAGTGGAGAAATGGGCCTCTCGTGGCTGTTGCACCAAGGCCTGGCTCAGACTCAAGGAGCTGAGTCCCATCCCTTCTCTGTCATAACAATTTTGTGATTCTATGAATCTGCCCTGTATTGGGAGAAAACAAATCCTGGGTCTAATGCTCGTTGAGAAAGGATAGAAGAAGAATCGTCCTCTGCTATCTGCTCCTGACAACGCTCTGTTATCCTCTCTATTAATTCTAGAGGCTGTGTTTTATGATGGTCATTATATAAGTTCTGGCATCTTTCACAAGCTGGACGGAACGCCGAGAAACAGAAACGCAAGGAACCGCAGATGTACAAAGAAAAGACATTAACTGCTGGAGTAACCCCGTGGGTCAGGCAGCGTCTCTGGAGAACATGTCCAGGGCGGCAGGGTGGCGCAGTGGTGGGGTTGCTGCCCCACAGCGGCAGAGACCCGGGTTCGATCCCGACTACGGGTGCTTCTCCGTACGGAGTTTGTACGTTCGCACCGTGACCTGCGTGGGTTTTCACTGGGATCTCCAGTTTCCTTCCACACTCCAAAGGCGTACAGGTTTGTAGGTAAATTGCCTTGGTAGAAATGAAAGAATTGTCCCCAATGCGTGTAGGATGGGGTTAGTGTGCGGGGATCGCCGGTCGGCGCGGACTCGGTAGGCTGGAGGGCCTGTTTCCACGCTGCATCTCTACACTAAACTTCACTAAACTAAACTAGGTTTCGCAAATAAATAACATTTTAGGATAGAAAAGATACACAGGTGAATGATTGCATCACGGAAATTTAAATAACGGGATGGTTTTAGTGGAGCAGGTTACTTAAGGCAGCTGACGATGGACCCAAAAAGCCGGAGTAACTCAGCGGGACAGGCAGCATCTCTGGAGAGAAGGAATGGGCGACGTTTCGGGCCGAGGTCTGAAGATGGGTCTCGACCCGAAACGTCACCCATTCCTTCTCCCCAGAGATGCTGCCTGTCCCGCTGAGTTACTCCGGCGTTGTGGGTCTATCTTCGGTTCAAACCAGCATCTGCAGTTCCTTCCTACACGCTTAAGCCAGCAATGTCTTCAACCTTCCCCTGAGTGAATTATTTTGGAGATAAAATATTAATGAGCCACATTTTACGCTGTAAAAATAGCCCTGATGATGCTGGCTATTTGGAGGAAGTGGCGGAACCAGCTCAGGTGCAGGGAAGATGTACGGTTCTGCTGAAGAAGGGTTCCTACACTGCTACTCTCACAATGTTCACACTTTTCCGACAGCGATAATATAAATAATGTTATTGTACATCCGTACAATCCACTCATGAACAATGAAACATGTCTCACCAAACCCCGTCCCTGTAAAACATACTAGTATTTATAGTAGGTAGACAAAAGTGCTGGAGAAACTCAGCGGGTGCGGCAACATCTATGGAGCGAAGGTAATAGGCAACGTTTAGTATCAGGGCAACTCAGCGGTCGAGTTGCTGCCTTGCAGCGCAAGGGACGTGGGTTCAATCCTGACCGCAGGCGCTGTCTGCACGGAGTTTGTACGTTCTCCCCGTGACCTGCGTGGGTTTTCACAAGCTCATCAGTGATATGGCCATTTAGAACGGAGATGAGGAAAAACCTTTTCACCCAGAGAGTTGTGAGTCTGTGGAATTCTCTGCCTCAGAACGCAGTGGAGGCCAATTCTCTGGATGCTTTCAAGAGAGAGTTAGATAGAGCTCTTAAAGATAGCGGAGTCATAGAAACATAGAAAATAGGTGCAGGAGTAGGCCATTCGGCCCTTCGAGCCTGCACCGCCATTCAATATGATCATGGCTGATCATCCAACTCAGTATCCTGTACCTGCCTTCTCTCCATACCCCCTGATCCCTTTAGCCACAAGGGCCACATCTAACTCCCTCTTAAATATAGCCAACGAACTGGCCACAACTACCTTCTGTGGCAGAGAATTCCACAGATTCACCACTCTCTGTGTGAAAAATGTTTTTTCTCATCTTGGTCCTAAAAGATTTCCCCCTTATCCTTAAACTGTGACCCCTTGTTCTGGACTTCCCCAACATCAGGAACAATCTTCCTGCATCCAGACTGTCCAACCCCTTAAGAATTTTGTAAGTTTCTATAAGATCCTCCCTCAATCTTCTAAATTCTAGCGAGTACAAGCCGAGTCTATCCAGTCTTTCCTCATATGGAAGTCGTGCCATCCCAGGAATCAGTCTGGTGAACCTTCTCTGTACTCCCTCTGTGGCAAGAATGTATTTCCTCAGATTAAATCTGTACGGAATACTCCAGGTGTGGTCTCACCAAGACTCTGTACAACTGCAGTAGAACCTCCCTGCTCCTATACTCAAATCCTTTTGCTATGAATGCTAACATACCATTCGCTTTCTTCACTGCCTGCTGCACCTGCATGCCTACTTTCAATGACTGATGTACCATGACACCCAGGTCTCGTTGCATCTCCCCTTTTCCTAATCGGCCACCATTCAAATAATAGTCTACTTTCCTGTTTTTGCCACCAAAGTGGATAACCTCACATTTATCCACATTATACTGCATGGATATGGGGAGAAGGCAGGAACGGGGAACTGATTGGGGATGATCAGCCATGATCACATTGAATGGCGGTGCTGGCTCGAAGGGCCGAATGGCCTACTCCAGCACCTAATGTCTATAGGAGCAGAATTAGGCCATTCAGCCCATCAAGTCTCCTCCGCCATTCAATCATGGCTGATCCTCCCTCTGAACCTCATTCTCCTGCCTTCTCCCCGTTAACCCCTATGACACCCATGCTAATCTTCTCCGGGGTTTATTCCTGTGGTTTCTTCCCATTCTTCCCTCCGTAAACGGTGACAAAACATGGCGAACGTGGGTTGTGCAAAATAATTTTGATGTCTCGTTTTCACACCTCACCCTTCCTTATCTCTAAGTCACCCTTCTCTCCGGTGACTCTCTGTCTGAAGAAGAGGGGGAGGGGGGGGACTCGACCCGAAACGTCACCCATTCCTTCTCTCCAGGATGCGGCCTGTCCCGCTGAGTCACTCTGGCATTTCGTAAACCAGCCTCTGCACTTCCTTCGCACGCGCTGAACAAAATAACTGCCTGCGGCCTCTAAACCTTTACTCGATGGCTGAAGGAACTTTAGTATTGAAACCCTGGCGTTATAACCACTTCCACGCGCCACAAAATCACCGTGAACATCGTGATGATTGACCACTTTTTCCTCCGTTAAAGTAAATCACCTCGTGATCTCACTTAAATAAAGTGGTGCGGAATTTCGGAGCAATGTTTTGTTCGCTGCGGACCGACCCGAAATTTCGAAGCTGCTTCGAGATTTCTCCACAGGTAAAACGCACGGCTGTGTTGTGTAGCAGCACAAAACAATTAAATTAAGTCTCAATTAACCGTCTACACGTAGTAATTGTCTTCCATTAGCAAATGTTATTAATATTTTACCCTCAACAATATAATGAATACTCTGTTTTTATTTTCATGAAGGCTGGATTTACTTTTGTTATGTTTCGGCATGAATATTCATAGATAATTAGAGAACATTGAAATGTTTTCATTTGCATAATCTGCGGATGTATGGTGTAACAATGCTGAACAGTTCAATCCAGCAAATTCCGGAAGGATTATCGTGACCTTCCATTGATAACTTAAAGCCCTGTCCCACGGTACGAGTTCATTCCAAGAGTTCTCCCAGAGTTCGCCCTGATTCGAACTCGGAGATTTACGGTAATGGCCGCTCGTCGGTACTCGGGGCTCTCGTGGACATTTTTCATCACGTTGGAAAATCTTCACCAGTCTTCCCGTGCTAACCTGCCGTTAGCGAGTCTTCCCGAGTACCTGCCGTTAGCGCTAAGAGACGTCCCCGAGCTCCGACGTACCAGCTGCGTTCATTCTCCGTGCTTACCACGAGTTAGATTTTTTTTTAAATCGGGAGAGCTCTTGGAATGAACTCGTACCGTGGGACAGGGCTATTAGGCCTATGATTCCATTATACTCAAATAAAATGTCCGCCTCGGCCTACTTGATCTCACGGTTGCTAAACACTTTAACTCCCCCACCCATTCCCACACTGGCCTTCCTGAGTTTCGCCCATATCCCTCTAAACCTGTCCTATCCATGTACCTATCTTAATGTTACCAATGGGCCTGTCCCACTTGGGCGATTTTTTTAGGTGACTGCAGGCGACTAAGCTGTCACAACATGGTCGCCGGTGGTCGGCGGCCTGTGTGATCGTGAGTAGTCTACTCAGTTGCCCAAAGAGTCGTAACATCTTTCTGGTCGCCGATGGATTTTCAACATGTCTGGCGACAGTGGATTTGACGCCAATGAGCGCAGCTTGTCGTAGGTTGTCGCCAGGTTAGCGTAGGTTGTCTCCAGGATATCATAGGTTGTTGCCGGTGCTGATTCCGGTGAATTCCATTGTCGTATCGGGGAGGGGGTGCCATCGAGTATGGCTGCCCTGCCAGTAGCTGTTAATCCTTTCAACCTTTTAAAAAAAATTTAGTGAGTTAAAAGTGTTTGTTTTGGAGGTCTCCTAGTCTTTTTATGTGTGGGGTGGGGGGGGGGGGGGGGAAGGGGAAACTATTTTTCTCAGTCCCTACCTGGTCGGAGAAGCGGCTTTTCTCCGAGCGGTGTTTTCGTTTCTTCCTCGCGGCCTACCGGCAGTCTGGAGCGGCGTTTCCTGCCGGGACCGGCCAGGTATTCAGCCTCGGCGGCGGCGCAGCGCTGGGGCGCCATCGTGGAGCGGGCGATGCCTTGCCCGGGTCGCCGTGCGGTAAGCTCCGGAGTGCTGTGACCACCGACTCCAACATGGCGGAGCTGCGGTCTGTGGAGCTTCCAGCCGCGGGCGGCGCTGAGCTTTAAACACTTCGGGAGCCGCGGTCTCCGGGGAGGAAGCGGCCGCTCCAGACACTCCGGGCCGCTGAGAGTGTTCACCCAACGCCAGAGCTTCATCACCCGGCGAGAAGGCCCGAAGAATTAGGCTGCCGTAGCGGCGACTGCGGAGGCCTCCATAGTCCCGACCATGGGTGAACTGGGGACGGGGCTGGACTTTGCTGCCTTCCCCCACAGTGGAACCATTGTGGGGGGATGATTTTTATGTTTACTGTTAAATTCTTTAATGTTGTGTCTTATCTTTATCTGTGTGCTGCACGGCAAGTCAAATTTCACTACACCAATTGGTGTATGTGATAATAAATGTCCTTTGTATCCTTGTGTTCGCCGGCAGTCGCCTAAATAAATCGCCTAAGTGGGACAGGCCCGTTACACGTTGCGATAGTCCCAGCCTCAACTACCTTCTCTGGCAGCTCGTTCCATACACCCACCACCTTCTGTGTGAAAAAGTTACCCCTCGGGTTCCTATTCAATCTTTACCCCCTCAAGGGCCTGTCCCACTGTACGAGGTAATTCAAGAGCTCTACCGAGTTTAAAAAAATCAAACTCGTGGTATGTACGTAGAATGTATGTAGCGGCTACATCGGAGCTTGTGGATATCTTGCAGCGGCTCGTAACGCTAACGGCAGGTACTCGGGGAATGCGGAAACTCGTGAAGTTTTTTCGGCACTGTGAAAAATGTCCACGAGAGCCCCGAGTACCTACGAACGGCTATTACACGATACGATCCGATAGAACTCTATTT